>SJYT01045821.1:34021-133153 GCA_006410635.1 Cephalophus harveyi | reverse complement strand
AGTTGACTCATTGGAAAAGACTCTGATGCTGGGAGGGATTGGGGGCAGGAGGAGAAGGGGACGACCGAGGATGAGATGGCTGGATGGCATCACTGACTCAATGGATGTGAGTCTGAGTGAACTCCAGGAGATGGTGATGAACAGGGAGGCCTGGCGTGCTGCGATTCATGGGGTCGCAAAGAGTCGGACACGACTGAGCGACTGAACTGAACTGAACACTTCACATTCTAATTATATTTAGGAAAAAAATACAGTTATGCCATCAGTGTGTTTAATGGCTTAAGGTAAAAGTAAAGAGAAGGTATAGGAAAGTTATAGGGTTTAAGTGTTATTATGCAAAGTTGTAGTAGCATGTGAATTGAGAAGTCAGGAACTGCGTGTCACTCACTGAGCCCCTGGCAGAAGTTGCAGCAGGATGGACCCGGCTCGTCATTCTCATGCTTTCACAGTTGATGCTCTCCCCTTAGCCAGCTCCTCTTAATTCTGATATAAAGTTGGTTTCAATGTTTATAAGAAAGGCCAAAATAAATATCCCTTGTAGGCAAGATTTCTGGAAATTAAGGGGAAAAAAGAGAAGGCTCCATAGCTTCTTTTCCTTAAAGCAATGCCCATCTTACAAGCCTTTACCACCTTCTTCCCAGTTCTCCTTCCAGAAGGATCTTGATGTGTGTTTTAAGCATGTTTCACATCCCTAAGCCAGCACCTCACTGATCAGGCCTCAGTCTGACTTGCAAGCAGCTTCCAACCGTCACAAAGGCAGCAGGCTCTGGAGGAAACCAAAGCTCCCGAGTGAGTCACTGAGCAGCCTCAAGCAACTTTTGTGACAGATGTACCAGAAGCCTTCAGGAAATCTCATCTCCCTTGGCACTCTCTGTAGTTTAAGGTGTTGAGTCAAAATGTGCTGATTTACACACTGGGCATTGGAAGCATGAAAAGTAGAAAGGTTGCTACATAGGCTGTCAGCCCAGGACCCAGTTGGCTAGCAGCAGCTTTCTGACCGTAGACAAGGCAGCTACCCCCGGCCTCAAGTTCTCCATCTATAGAATGATAGGCTGAATTCAAGAAATCAGAGCAGTACAAACAAGGCTCTGGCCAAATGCCTCATAGTCCTTGTAACCATTCATCGGCAGCACAATCCTACATGGTGTGTATATTATCTCCATTTTACAGAGCATTTCTTTTGGGTTTTTAAAAATGTTATCAAAGGGCTTCCCTGGTGGTCCAATGATTAAGATTTCACACTTTCAATGCAGAGGACATGGGTTTGATCCCTGGTCAGGGAACTAGATCCCACATGCTACACAGCATGGCCAAAAAAATTATTGAAATCTAGTTGACTACAGAGCATTTCTAACATCCCCACTCATTCTAATATTTTTAGACTCTATATAATTAAGTTTCATATCCATTTGGTTCTTATTTTTCTGCAAAGTGACTTGCATTTATTTTTTAAAGGGTTTATTATAGGCACTTCTAAAATGAAGAGAAGTAATTACCCAATGGACTCAGGAAATGAGATTGCTAATTTGAACGCTAAAAATGGTTTATGATTACACTGATTAACTGTCTATTCTTCCTGAATTCACCAGTAATTCATTTTTTTTTTCTCCAGCTCAATGAGACTTGATTCATCTGCACTCTCCACAGACTATGCGTTTCAGATGTATCATTATGCTGACTTAAGCAAATACATCCAGTAGACATGTACGGACATGAGAGCTGGACCATCAAGAAGGAAGAACTGATGCCTTTGAATTGTGGTGCTAGAGAAGACTCTTGAGAGACCCTTGGACAGCAAGGAGGTCCAACCAGTCAATCCTAGAGGAAATCACCTGAATATTCATTAAAAGGACTGATGCTGAAGCTCAAGCTCTAATACTTTGGCCATCTGATGCAAAAAGCTGACTCATTTGAAAAGACCCTGATGCTGGGAAAGATGGAAGGCAAAAAGAAAGAATGGGACAGCAGAGGAGGAGATAGTTAGATAGCATCACCAACTCAATGGACATGAATCTGAGCAAACTCTGAGAGACAGTGAAGGATAGGGGAGCCTGGTGTGCTGCAGTCCATGGGTCACAAAGAGCTGGATACGACTGAACGACTGGATAACAACAGTTGCAAATACACCTTGGGATCATTTCAGACAGAGGAGTGGGGCGGCAATGAGGTCCAAGCAAGAGGTTACAGGACTGGGCTTCTCCCTACCTGTGGCTTCCCACTCTGCACAGGCCTTTATGTTGGCCTCTCCCACCATCGTGAAAGGCTGTCTCATGTCTGAGTCAAGTGACTGACTGGGGTCCTTAATTGGGGGAATTAAATGGCTGGACTACTTATCCTCTGGCATTTTCAGCAGATGCAAAGTGGGAAAGAAGCTGTCAAGTCTGAATTAAATGAGAAAGCCCTGGAGATGAGGCCAATATTGCTCAACTTTTAAAAGACACTTATTTTGAAGCACCTGCAATTTGTAATAATTTGAATAATTATTCAAATAATTCAAATAATAATTTCAGGCTGTTCTCCAGCTCAAGTCCAGCAGGAATCCTGTGGACTATGCGGCCACTTGGGAGCTGACAGAGATGCTAAAAATTTATTCTTGGGAAAGTCATAGCCAGAAAAACCTTCCAGGCATCTCTGGCTGGGATTCTTCCTAAAATTCCAGGGAAGTCCATGACCATCTGGCTTCTGAGATGAAGAACTCACAACTGTGTCTAAAGGACACTAGGACAGCAAAGAAAACTTGAGAGGTCTGGTCAGCAAACCCGTTTGTTTAACCTTTTTGATAACAACCAGTACTTCATTTTCCCAGAGTAGCCCTGGTCTGGTGGAGGATAAACTTCCAGCCCAGTTCTGCCACTTACTAACAGTGAGATTTGGGGACGGCTAACCCCTCATCTCTCTGGCTTCAATTTCTAGACCCATAAAACCAGTGCTGGACAGGTTGAAATTCTTTCAGCCGTAGCAAAACTGACTCTATAAAATATACCGTTTGTTTTGTTGTCATGGAGACAGACTGGAGCTCAGTTAACCCCATCAGCTCCCCCCACAGGACTTACTTGAGGTGGGTCCTATCTTAGGAAGCTCGGGGCAGGAAATCTGTGTGGGACAGGAGCCCACAGCCTGTGGACATCAGGGCAGCTTTGCCTTGGGGTGGTTTGTCCTCCGAGCACACACTCTTCTAAAAGGAGAGAAGTGGATTCAGTAAATGTGGGTGAGAGTTCAGTGCCCATGTTCTAAACACTGAATGGACTGAAGGCTCGGGGTCACGCTGGCCGACAAGAGCTGGTTTGAAATCAGTATTCTGATAAAGGGGTGCATGAACATTTTTCCAGGGGGCTATTCAGGCATTGGCAGTCTTGAGGAAATTAAAGTTCAGATGCTGGAGTTAATTTGTATTTTTCCTGCCTGAGGCTATATAGCTCACATTTCTCAGCTTTTCTTTTCTTCTGACTGTGCTGGGTCTCACTTGCTTCACAAGGGCTTTTCTCTAGTTCCGGGAGCCGGGGCCACTCTCTAGACGCAGTGTGCAGGCTTCTCCTTGCTGTGGCTTCCTAGTTACAGAGCACATGGGCTCTAGAGCTCTTTTTTGACCATGGTCATCAGTGGCTCAGATGGTAAAGAATCTCCCTGCAATGCAGGAGACCAGGGTTAGATTCCTGGGTCAAGAAAATTCCCTGAAGAAGGAAATGGCAACCCACTCCAGTATTCTTGCCTGGAGAACCCCAAAGACAGAGGAGCCTGGTGGGCTATAGTCCATGGGGTCCCAAAGAGTTGAACACACACACACATCTTTCTCCCACTTTAAAAAACAAAAACAAAAAAGACCGCATGTCCCTCATCCATCCTGAAGCTCATGAGGGTGAAAACTTTGTGGGCACCACACACAGAGATGGTTCTAGGACATGCCTTTTCTCTGATAGGGACAGAGGGAAATGCCCTTAGAAAACACTGGAGCTGGAGGCCCTGACTTCACCCAGGTGACAAGGTTCAATGAAGGCTATTTATGCCCCCATAAGAATCGGGATTCAAAAGCAAGATGATCATCATAGGGACACAGGGAAACTTATTTGAGCTCAAAAGTGAAGTCAGGGGACTTCCTCAGCCATCCAGTGGTTAAGACTCTGAGTTCCCAGTGCAGGGGGCCCAGGTTCCATCCCTCATCAGGCAACTAAGATCCTCTATGCTGCAACTAAGACCTGGGACAGCTAAATAAATAAATATTTTTAAAATTCTTAAAAATAAAGTGTCCTTATCTTAATGTGGAAGACAGTTAAAAAAAAAAAAAAACTAAAGAAAAGAAGTCAGACTTGTTCTGATAATAGTCAGATGTGTCTAATTGGTCTGAGGAGCCTCTTCCTCTAGGCTGGGTGCTGGATGCCATCCACAGGGAGCTACATCTGGGAATAAAAATTTTCACAAACATATATATATTAAAGCACAGGATAAAATGACAGCCTCCACTGTAAAACACCGTATTTGCAAAGGTGTGTTTAAATGAATAATCATGACAAACACACAGAAGAGCCATGAAGATCCTTGGGGACTGTCAGAGGCGTCAGCTCCCAGCCTCTCAGGCCCACCGCCGCTCCTTGCCTCACCTCCGCAGCGCCCAGGCCCGTCCCAGCTGCGTCTGCATCTGGTCATGCCTGAGGGGGCGCTACCTCCGCGTGGAGTCCGTTGGTAAAGCCTGTGGCCGGGGGCTGAGGCTTCCAGAAACAACCCACACTTGTCCAAATGGGGGGAGGGAGGGGGTCATTGAGCTCGGCCTGTGCCCCAGCCAAGGGCGACTCTGACACGCTTTCAGGTTAAACTTCCCCAAAAGCTGTAAGCCTGTTTCTTCTAAGATTTTCTGGGCTTCAAGCTGAAAGAGAGTCGGCAGGAATCTAAAAATGGAGGCTGTACTCTTTGAATCAGTTCTAATGAGGTGGATGAAACTGGAGCCGATTATACAGAGTGAAGTAAGCCAGAAAGAAAAACACCAATACAGTATACTAACGCATATATATGGAATTTAGAAAGATGGTAATGATAACCCTGTATGCAAGACAGCAAAAGAGACACAGATGTAAAGAACAGACTTTTGGACTCTGTGGGAGAGGGAGAGGGTGGGATGACTTGGGAGAATGGCATTGAAACATGTATACTATCATGTAAGAAACGAATCACTAGGTTCGATACAGGATACAGGATGCTTGGGGCTGGTGCACTGGGATGACCCAGAGAGATGATATGGGGAGGGTGGTGGGAGGGGGGTTCAGGGTTGGGAACTCATGAACACCTGTGGTGGATTCATGTCAATGTATGGCAAAACCAATACAGTATTGTAAAGTAAAAAAATTAAAAAAATAAACAAAAAAAAAAATGGAGGTTGAAAACTCCTAACAATTGAGATAATCAGGAAAAACAGATCAATATGCTTAGTGCTTTTCCTTTTTTTAAAAAGAATTATTTGATGCGGAACATTTATAAAAGTCTTCGTTGAATGTGTTACAATATTGTTTCTGTTTTATGGTTTGTTGTTGTTGTTGTTGTTTTGGTTTTTTGGCTGTGAGGCGAATCTTAGCTTACATACCAGGGATCGAACTGGCACCTTGCACTGGAAGGCGAAGTCTTAACCACTGGACCTCTAGGGAAGTCTTTGGTGTTGCTTTTATTTTCATTTAGTTTTTATCTTGTTAATCAATTTTCTTTCACACAGATGGCTCCTGGTTTAAACATCTTCATCCAAGTCACCTAGTTAGTGATTTTTTACTCCTTAGAAGCCGGGTCTTCTCTTGGGAAATTACCAAGTGTCAGAGCCCCTGGGGATGGGTCGTGTGAAAGAGACACATACTCTTATGATATTAAAATCTAAGAGGTGAAACGCTGCTCTCAGGCCTGCTGCAGGGCCTTGGCACATGTGATTCCTCTATCCGGAATGGCCTCCTCCACCCCAGTCTTCTTCTGGTTAATTCCATCTTATCTGGAAGAATCCACAGGACAGGTCCGGCCCCTATTACTTGCTCTGCTGGCAGCCTTGCTTTTTCCTAGCACCAAGCAGTGGTACATGCAAAGTCTCTCAGTCATGTCCAGCTCTTTGCAACCCTATGGACTTCAGCCCTCCAGGCTCCTCTGTCCATGGGATTCTCCAGGCAAGAATACTAGACTGGGTTGCCCTGCCCTCCTCCCAGGGGATCTTCCTGATGCAGGGATCGAACTGGTGTCTCGTATGTCACCTGCATTGGCAGGTGTTTTTTTTTTTTTTTTTTTTACCAATAGCACCAAGTAGAAACATGATTCAATAAGTAACTGGATGTTTATTCCCAGGATCTCTCTTTGAAATGTAAATTCCAGGAAGACAGAGAACACTGTATCTCAAGCATGTGATATTACTCTGCACATTATAGATACTCAGGAAGTCTTTACAGCATAAATGCAACTTATTTCCTCTCACCTCACCTTTTGCGATAGTTGCAAAATTCTATTCCCCCTTTCAGGCCAAGGTTAAAGCCTGTTGACAATGATCCAACATGTAAATTCATCACTCATTCTTCTCTGTTCCCACAGCATGCTGCTATACATAAGACAAAATAGTATCTAACTGAACCATTGGAAATTTTGGGGTTTTTAATAGACCAGAGTAAGTGGTTGAATGTCCACAATTTTCATGCAATTCACTCTAACAGTTCATGCTTTCATCTCTCTTGCTAATACGTGAGTTCCTTGAAAACAAGACCAGCATTTGTTCATCTCCAGTATCTGACATTTCTAGCAAAGGGCCTAGTACACAACAGATGCTTAATCAATGTTGTTTATAAAAATGCCTGAGTGGCTGACAAATCTCTCCTCGGGCTCCATGTGGATTTCCAAGACCTTTACCCAACAGACTCTTCCAAATTTGGGGCACTCCCTCATGACAAAATGCCTTTATGGACTAATTTTATTTTATTTTTTTACTGTTTCCAATTGGACACCTTCCTTCAGAGTCAAGGAATTCAGTCCCAGCTTACAGAAACCACAAGCCATGGAAAGCTGAGCTTATTGCTTGTTGAGAGAAATAACATCAAGATGGATGAGGTCAGTCTAATGGCTCAGGTTATGCCTGCCAAGGGGATTGTGAAGTTCTGTGAAACACCCCACCTTCCTCCACACACCCAGACAGCCAGACCCCTCTAGCGTCCATCTGTCCCCTCCCTGGACAGCTTTGCATAGAGAAGCTGGAATAACCACACAATTCGTTTCACACTGCTGGATTGGTCTTACCCACCTATCTGTGGTGACGAGGGAGGCCTCCACACCTGTCACTGGCATGCCTCACCACAAGGAGCTGTAAACCACAGCAGAAATGGCAGGTGTCCCTCAACTCGCCCTGCTGCTTTAGCCCTTCAAGAGCTTAGAGCTAGTTCTCTGGCAGCTAAACCTGCCCTAAGGCACTTCACACATTAACCACTCATGATTGCTCCAAAGCCCCAAGAACCTGTTTCCATCAGCCTCAACCTTAGAATTTTATTTATTTATTTATTTTTTGCAGTGTGGCATGCACAATCTTTTCCAATATTTGTGCCTGAAAATCCCATGGACAGAGGAGCCTGGTGGGCTACAGTCCATAGGGTCACAAAGAGCTGGACACAACTGAAGCAGCCGAGCACACACACACACAAATGCACAATCTTAGTTCCCAGACCAAGGATCAAACCCACACCCCCTGCGTGGAAGCATGGAGTCTTACCCACTGGACTGCCAGGGGAGTCCTGGAAAAATCTGTTCTTAAAGCTTAAAAAAAAAAAAAATCACATAAACTTGCAGATAGATGAGAACTCATCACGAACAGAGAACTGAAATCACTGTTTCTCTGTCACTCCTTTAGTCTGAGAGGAAATAGAGTTCATAACAACTCAACCAGAAGTAAGAAGAATGGCAGTCTGACCGATTTCCTAGGAACTAGGGTGGCTCGAGGCATGTAAATCCAATCCCCCACTTTATAGCTGAGTCTGTTAAGAGGCATGAAAATGAAAACTCACCTAAAGTCACAGGTATGTTATCCCGAGAGCCATCTCGTCACTTTGCCTCCTGTGCAGTTAGGTTGAGCTGAGATGTTTGAAGAGGTCCAATTTGCTTTATTAATGAACTGACGCAAACCTATGTATTCACTTGCTGGGGCTAACATGGCAAAAATACCATGAGTGGGGGCTTAGACAGCAGATTTACGGTCTCACAGTTCTGCGGCTGGAAGTCCTAGCTGGAGGAACCGACTGCCTGGGTTCCTGGTGAGAGCTCTCCTCCTGGCCTGCATATGGCACCCTCTTGCTGAGTCCTCACCTGGAGGAGAGATGGGAAGCTCTGATGTCTCTTCTTGTAAGGGCACTAACCCAGGCACAGGGCCCCATCCTCACTTAATCACCTCACCCTCAAAGGCCCCACCTCTAAAGACCATCACATGGGGATTCAGAGCCTCAGATTTTGGAGGAGACAAACACATCCTGTCTTCAGTCCATGACTCAGAATATGTCTCTTGATGTCTTTAGGAAAAAAGTATATTCATGATTTTAAGTAAAGAATTACCTTTTGGGGAGCCATACAGTCACATTTCTAATTAGTAAGTTAAATACATTTATAGGGACTTATGAGGCAGTCCAGTGGTTAAGACTTCACCTTCCACTGCAGGAGGCTGGGTTCGATCCCTGATCAGGGAACTAAGATCCTACATGCTTTGTGGCCAGAAAATCAAAAATAAAGGAAAAAAGAAAAACCCATAAAACAGAAGCAATGTTGTAACAAATTCAATAAAGACCATAAAAATGGCCCACATTGGGGAAAAAAAGCTTTAAAATAAACGCATTTATAACTGATCAGCTCAGTTCAGTTCAGTTGCTCAGTTGTGTCTGACTCTTTGCCACCCCATGAATTGCAGCATGCCAGGCCTCCTTGTCCGTCACCAACTCCCGGAGTTCACTCAGACTCACGTCCATCGAGTCAGTGATGCCATCCAGCCATCTCATCCTCTGTCGTCCCCTTCTCCTCCTGCCCCCAATCCCTCCCAGCATCAGTCTTTTCCAATGAGTCAACTCTTCGCACGAGGTGGCCAAAGTACTGGAGTTTCAGCTTTAGCATCATTCCTTCCAAAGAAATCCCAGGACTGATCTCCTTCAGAATGGACTGGTTGGATCTAATTGCAGTCCAAGGGACACTCAAGAGTCTTCTCCAACACCACAGTTCAAAAGCATCAATTCTTTGGCACTCAGCTTTCTTCACAGTCCAACTCTCACATCCATACATGACCACAGGAAAAATCATAGCCTTGACTAGACGGACATTTGTTGGCAAAGTAATGTCTCTGCTTTTGAATATGCTATCTAGGTTGGTCATAACTTTCCTTCCAAGGAGTAAGCATCTTTTAATTTCATGGCTGCAGTCACCATGGCTGCAGTGATTTTGGAGCCCCAAAAAATAAAGTCTGTCACTGTTTCCACTCTTTCCCCATCTATTTGCCATGAAGTGATGGGACCAGATGCCATGATCTTCGTTTTCTGAATGTTGACCTTTAAGCCAACTTTTTCACTCTCCTCTTTCACTCTCATCAAGAGGCTTTTTAGTTCCTCTTCACTTTCTGCCATAAGGGTGGTGTCATCTGCATATCTGAGGTGATTGATATTTCTCCCGGCAATCTTGATTCCAGCTTGTGCTTCTTCCAGCCCAGCGTTTCTCATGATGTACTCTACATGGAAGTTAAATAAGCAGGGTGACAATATACAGCCTTGACATTCTCCTTTTCCTATTTGGAACAAGTCTGTTGTTCCATGTCCAGTTCTAACTGTTGCTTCCTGACCTGCATATAGGTTTCTCAAGAGGCAGGTCAGGTAGTCTGGTATTTCCATCTCTTTCAGAATTTTCCACAGTTTATTGTGATCCACACAGTCAAAGGCTTTGGCATAGTCAATAAAGCAGAAATAGATGTTTTTCTGGAACTTTCTTGCTTTTTCTATGATCCAGCGGATGTTTGCAATTTGATCTCTGGTTCCTCTGCCTTTTCTAAAACCAGCTTGAACATCAGGAAGTTCACGGTTCATGTATTGCTGAAGCCTAGCTTAGAGAATTTTGAGCATTACTTTACTAGCATGTGAGATGAGTGCAACTGTGTGGTAGTTTGAGAATTCTTTGGCATTGCCTTTCTTTGGAATTGGAATGAAAACTGACCTTTTCCAGTCCTGTGGCCACTGCTGAGTTTTCCAAATTTGCTGGCAGATTGAGTGCATCACTTTCTCAGCATCATCTTTCAGGATTTGAAACAGCTCAACTGGAATTCCATCACCTCCGCTAGCTTTGTTCGTAGTGGTGCTTTCTAAGGCCTGCTTGACTTCACCTCCAGGATGTCTGGCTCTAGTTGAGTGATCACACCATCATGAATATCTTGGTTGTGAAGATCTTTTTTGTACAGGTCTTCTGTGTATTCTTGCCACCTCTTCTTAATATCTTCTGCTTCTGTTAGGTCCATACAATTTCTATCCTTTATCAAGCCCATCTTTGCATGAAATGTTCCCTTGGTATCTCTAATTTTCTTGAAGAGATCTCTAGTCTTTCCCATTCTTTTGTTTTCCTCTATTTCTTTACAGTGATCGCTGAGGAAGGCTTTTTTATCTCTTCTTGCTATTCTTTGGAACTCTGCATTCAGATGCTTATATCTTTCCTTTATAACTGATAAGAGTCATAAAATACTGTATTTGAGATATTCTCTCTGTGCTGTCCCACTGTGAGTAATTTCTCCCTAGGCCTTTGGAATTACCCATTGTGAGCAAGCATCTGTACTCTGAGTAGTCATCAGGCTATGAGCTCAGTGTCCACAAAGTTTTCCTTCTAAGGTATCATTCAACATTTCCAAGGAAATTCCAAAAAAACTAAATTCCCCATTCTGTTTTCTCTCACTTTTTCCATCACCTTCCAGTGTTAGAGGTCATTCCTGACTCCTGTATACCCAGAGTGAATTTCCTCAACTGTCCTTCAGACATGGATAATGAGGAAGATGAATTACTTGGTAGGAGCATGAGAGGTGGAGCCTCACAGCCAAGCACCCAGCCCTCATCAGCTGCATCCATCAAGGCCTTGGGCCTTTAGATGGTTTATCTCTGTCTGCTATCCCCAGTCCTACCAGAAGTGTGCTTTTTTATGTTTAAATGATCATGTAAAGTCCTTGAGGATAAGGACCTGGCCTCCCTTCCTTCCTCACTCCCTCCTTCCTTCCCACTTTGTTTCCTTCATTCTTCCTTCCCTTTCTCCCCCTTCCCTCCCTCTCTCCCTCTCTTCCTTCCCTCCTTTCTTCTCCCCTCCCTTCCATCAATCCCTTTCTTATCCCCATTCTTTTATCCTTGCTTTCATCATGATCCATTTTTGCTGATTCTCATCTTATTTGGCGGATGGACAGCAACTCTTGATTTGAGGTATGGACCTGATGGATGAAGGCTTGACCCCTGAGCTTGACATACACACCAGGCTGTGCTTCTGCCTCCAGCTCATGTTTGCCCCTGCTCCCTTTCTGTGCTTCCCCTTATACTGGGCCCCACATGAGAACAGCTGTGGAGTCAAGAGTCCATGGTCAACAGCTATGGATGAACATTTCTGGTTAAATAGGTGAAGTGAGGCATGTTATTTCATCTCTCTAACCTCACTTTTCTCATGTATAAAATGGAAATAATAACACCACTCATACCTTAAAAGGAATGAATACGGAGTCTCAGGGCACTGCCTGGCACACAGTAATAATTCTGTAAATATTAGCGATTATCATCTCACTAACAGTGAGTACCAGGAAGGTATGGTCTGCGACTGCTTTGTTCTCTTTGTTGTTTGCGGGGGCATCTATGGCTTTATGGGGGTTTAACTGACATACAATAAATGGCACATATTTAAATGTGTGTGAAATTTAATGTGTGTGAAATCACAGCCACAATCACTATAATGAACACATCTCTCACTTCCAAAGTTTGTTCTTCTTCCTATAGATCCTCCATCCCTACTCCCATCTCTGGGCAACCACTGAACAACTTTCAGACCTATAGATACATCTCCATTTCCCAGAACTTTATGTAAAAGTCATGCAGCACATTATTTGAGGTTTATCATGTTGTGATTAATGGCATTTCTTCCTTCCTGTTGCTAAGTATGACTCCACGATATGGATGTGAAGTGAAGTGAAAGTCATTCAGTCGTGTTCAACTCTTTGTGACCCCATGGACTATACCGTCCATGGAATTCTCCAGGCCAGAATATTGGAGTGGGTAGCCATTCCCTTCTCTAAGGGATCTTCCCAACCCAGGGATTGAACCCCAGTCTCCCTCATTGTGGGTGGATTCTTCACTAACTGAGCTAGCAGGGAAGCCTATATGGATATACCAGTTTATCAACTCATCTGTTAATGAATATTTTGAGATGTTTCTATTTTGGAGCTACTAGAAATAAAGAGGCTCCATAACAGCTGCATCAATTAACATTCCCACCATCAGTGTAAGAGGGTTTCATTTCCAGCATTTATTGTTTGTAAATTTTTTGATGATGACCATTCTAACTGGTGTGAGGTAATACATGCATATGTGGTCAATCACTCAGTCATGTCTGATTCTTAGCAACTCATGGACTGTAGCCTACCAGGCTCTTCTGTCCATAGGATTTCCCTGGTAAGAATACTGGAGTGGGCTGCCATTTCCTCCCCCAGGGGATCTCTCGACCAGGGACCAAACCCACACCTCCTGCACCGCAGTCGGATTTTACTGCTGAGCCACCTGGGAAGCCCCCTCATTGAGGGGGCTTGATCAACATCAACATCACCTGTAATTTGTGATGTTGAGCATCTTTTCATGTGTTTGCTGGCCATTTGTATGTCTTCTTTGGAGAAACGTCTGATTAGGTCTTCCACTCTTTTCTGATTGTGTTGTTTGTTTGTTTGATATTGAGCTACATGAGCTGTTTGTATATTTTGGAGATGAATCCCTTGTCAGTTGCTTCATTTGCAAATGTTTTCTCCCATACTGAGGTAGATTGTCTTGTTTATGGTTTCCTTTGCTGTACAAAAGCTTTTTTAGTTTAATAAGGTCCCATTTGTTTAATTTTGTTTTTATTTTCATTACTGTAGAAAGTGGGTCAAGAAAGACCTTGCTGCAATTTAAGTCAAAGATTGTTCTGCCTATGTTTTCCTGATCTAAATGGGAAGGAAATCCAAAAAGAGAGGGGATTTTATGTATACGTATGGCTGATGCACTTTGCTGTACAGCAGAAACTAATGCAACATTGTAAATCAACTATACTCCAATAAAAAATATTTTTAAAAAAGAAATCAAGCAGCTAAAAGCATCCATGTTCATGAACATGTGCCTATTTCTGTTAGGTAAATGAAATGACTAAGTCATGTGAAAGGTGAATGTTCAACTTTTAAAGAAACCACCAAACTGTTTTCCAAAGTGACTACATTAGTCAGAGCTTTCCAGAGAAACAGAGCCAATAGGATGTGTATACACAGGGAGATTTATTTTAAGGAGCTGGCACACATGCTTATGGAGGCTGGCAAGTCCAGCATCTTCAGGGTAGTCTGGAAGCTGGAGACCCACACAAGAGCCAATGCTGTCATTTGAGTTCAAAGGCCGTGGCTGGCTGGGGTCCTTCCTGCTCACAGGAGGTCAGTCTTTGTTCTAGGCAGGTGTCTACTCTGCTGCTACAACAAAATACCACAGATGCGGTGGCTTAAAAGACCAATTTTTACTTCTTACAGTTCTAGAGGCTAGGAAGCCTGGGATCGGGGTGCTAGCATGGCAAGGCTCTGGTGAGGACCCTCTTCCCCGCTTATAGATGACCGTATCCTCATTTGTGGAAGAAAGCAAACCCCGGTGTCTCTTTTCCTTCTTACAAATCTCATCAGGGGGTTTCCCTGGTGGTCCAGTGGTAAAGAATCCCCCTGCCAGTGCAGGGGACATGGGTTCGACTGATCCCTGGTCCAGGAAGATCCCACATGCTGTGGGGCAATTAAGCCCATGCGCCACGACTCCTGAGCTGTGCTCTCGAGCCCATGCCCCACAGTGAGAAGTCTGAGCCTCTCAGCTAGAGAGTAGCTTCTCTTTGCTGAAACTAGAGAAAAGCCTGCATCCAGCAACAAAGACCCAGCACAGCCAAAAATAAACATGAATAAATACATTTTTTTAAAAAATCAAATATCATCATGGGATTATCTAAACCAGATTGCCTACCAAAGACTGCACCTCTGAGTACCATCACATTGGAGGCTGGGGCCTCAACACATGTATTTGGGGAGGACATAAATGCTCGGTCCAAAAGGTCAGGCCCTCACCTCACGGGATGAGACCCACTCACATTATGAAGAACAATCTGTCTCACTCCAAGTCCACTTATTCAAAAGTTACTCTCTCCAACACCACACTCAGAAACATCCAGCATGATGTTTGACCAGATACTTGGGCATCATGGCCCAGCCAAGTTAACACATAATACTAACCATCCATAAGACCACCCTTTGTCAGCATGACACTTATACACATCTCTTTAAACCATAATTAAGCTCCAAATGAACACAATAACAAGATCATCCTTCCATCTAACATGATACAACTATCCTGCATACAACTGAAAATGCATGAACTCTTTCCCCAGAAGAGGATGTAAAGTCCTTGAATCACATTTTGTTTTCTCCTTGATATCCTGCAGCTTAATTACTACAATGTAATAGTAGCCCCAGGATGTAGTTGAGGTCATCTCTGAGGACCTTGAGCATCTCAGGTGGTTCAGTGATAAAGAAGCCACCTGCCAATGCAGGAGTTTGTCCCTGGGTCCCGAAGATCCCTTGGAGAAGGACATGGCAATCCACTCCAGTACTCTTGCCTGGGAACTCCCCTGGACAGAAGAGCCTGGTGCGCTGCAGTCCATGGGGTCACAAAAGAGTCAGACAGGACTTAGTGACTAAACAACAACAATAGCAACAATACATAAACAGTGTGTAATGTAACAATAGTAACAATACATAAACACTATATATAAAGTCAACACATATTTCATATCATGTAACACACACATAACAAAATGAGGAAGAACTACAACTCAGTAGCTGTGGTTTCTACTCTGAGATCAGCCCTACAGAGACAAGCAATCACCAAGCTCTCCAAGGACACCGGAGCTCTACTCACAACTTTATCCCTCACAGCAGTGGTGAATGGTGTGTTTTTTGGACCCTCCCAGGGCAGGTGAATGGGTCTTCAATGACAAATCTACTCTCACATTTCCATGTCCCAAAGCCACTGGTGACATTCACGTCCCAGATGACCAACAGGCACATGAAAAGGTTGAATGGTGAGACCAGACATTCTTTCCTTATGGCTGATCTTAGGGGGAAAGCATAGAGGTTTTCAGCAGTAAGAGTTATGTTGGTTGCAGGCTTTTTGTAGATTTTTAAGATTGAAGATTTCCCTTTTATTTCTATATTGGGGATCTTTTTTAAAAAACCAGAATTGAATGTTGGATTTTTCATATGATATTCTGTATATCATTTAAAGATGATAAAAAGCCTTTTTTTTTTTTTTTTGCTTGTTGATATGGTTAATTATATTGCTATTCTCAGAAATAAAGAGTAAACTATATTGATACAGGCAATGATTTAAATAAATCTCAAAGGCATCATGAGGGGTGAAGAAGCCAATATCAGAAGGTTATATACTGTATGATTCAACTCATATGACCTTCTAAATGCTTTCAACAGCTTGTGGCAGGGCAGTTCCCTCTGACATCGTCAACAGTACATTTAATGAAAGGGTTTGCCCCCAGTTCTGGGTATTGGGGTGAGGAGACTGAGCTTTGTTATTTTTTTTCTTGTTGGGTTGTTTTTTTTAAATTTCTTGCTTTATATTTGTTCCCATCTCTGCATATGCTGAATGACTAGTTTTGTAACATTTACAAAATAATCCCACTGCAGGAGTTCCAAGGAGAGGGTGGAAGTGTCACTCCTTTAAAATGCCCTGGATTCTGGCCCCAGTTCTGCTGTGGAAACAGTGGGTCCCATCAAAGAACACATGCTTTCAAATTGTGGTGCTGGAGAAGACTCTTGAGAGTCCCTTGGACTGTAAGGAGATCAAACTAGTCAATTCTAAAGGAAATCAACCCTGGATATTCATTGGAAGGATTGATGCTGAAGCTGAAGCTCCAATACTTTGGCCATGTGATGCGAAGAGCTGACTCATTGGAAAAGACCCTGATGCTGGGAAAGATTGAAGGCAGGAGGAGAAGGGGACCACAGAGGATGAGATGGTTAGATGGCATCACCGACTCAATGGACATGAATTTGAGCAAACTCCGGGAAACAGTGGAGGACAGCGGGGGCTGGTATGCTGCAGTTCATGGAGTTACAGAGTCGTACATGACTTAGCATCTAAACAACAAAAATTCTACACGGTCCTAGCAGCTGTGAGGGAGCATCAACTGGAGAAACTTGGCCTCGGGAGACGTCAGGCTGGGTTCTACCTGTCCGTGCCACCTAGAAATCTCTACTCACAGGTAAAGAATGTGGCAGCCTGCCTTCTGAGGAAACTCACCACCCCAAACATTTTTATGCAGATCATTCAATACATTGCATGGGATTTTGCTAAGTATATCTAAGAAAAACATCTATGTTTTCCTGGAAGGCATTACAATTCTCACATTTGAAACATAATCATCTGAGAATCTTGAGCGACTCTGATGATGTGTTAAAGGACAGGTTACAGCATCCAGGGCACAAATAGTAGTAAAAATCCTGACCTTTTCTCTGAGAGAGGCTTGACGTGAAGATTTAGGTGCTGCGGAAATGTCACAGAGAGAGCTCTGCTGGATTCAAAACAGACTTGGGCAGCAATAGAGTTTTGTCAGTGATAGACTTTAATGACTATTCATTGCAGCCTGCAGTAAGCATTGCTGATAATTCACCAAAATGAAAGCTTAGTTTAATTCTTAAAACTAAAAAAATAACTCATGCCAAGTCTTATCAGCAAACTGCCTCCATATTCATTTTCTCCCATTTCTCCTGACACATAGGTGGGAGGAGTGACTGGTCAGCTGGGGGGTGCTGAGAATGGGAAGCAAACAGCCTCAGGGCTACCAAGGGGCAGGAGGGAAACTGGAGGGATTTTGGAAGAACGTGTCCTCTCTTCCTGCTTTATGTAAGGACTGGTGTCTCCTCTTCATGGAGAAAGTCCCAAGATGGGTGGTGGGCTAGTGCCCTCTGTGATGCAAAGACTTGTGGATGAAGTTGCCATGGCAACAGCTACTTCCCATCACCAATGGTGATGCAAGCTGACTGAATTCTCTCTCTGGTGGAGGAGTCAGCATGGAGGCATCAGGGCTCCAGTTAAAGGGCTGCCTTTCAGGGTGAGGCGACCCAGTGCAAAGAGTGTGTGTAGGGCACACTGGTACCCCAGCAGAGAGTCAGCACTGGGGTGTCTGCCACCCCAATATCAACGGCACCGGCCAAAGATTCCTTCATCTCTTCCTTCCCCTCCATCCAAACTCCACCAGCACCATGAGAGGAAAGGTGAGGCCGGGAACAAAGACAGCCCAGACTCAGGTTCTGAGCCCGCTGTGGGCAAGTGGAGAAGCTTCAAAATGGGAATTAGCTGGAAAATGAGACGATGCCCAAAAGTACCTGGGAGAGCAAAGGGATTTGCCAAGAGTTCCTTGGACTTGGAACAAGGAGACTGGATGGAGAAGATTGATGAGCAGTGGTGTAAATGCATAGTGAAGTCCCTACCACTGGAAACCTTGAGCCGAGCTTCTCGACTCGTGGACCTCAGCAGCCTGTATTAGGATGAGCCAGGATAACTTCTCAGCTCAAATTGTGAGAGTACTGGAGAAGCAGAACTCCCGAGGCTAAAGCATCCAAATCTCTCTGGTGGTAATATAACCACTACTTTCTAAATACGTTGTGATCTGAAAGGCATCAGGGCCTTGCCTGTTGCTCTTTCAACAAAGTGGTTACCACTGGCAGCAAGTAATTGATTGAGGTTACCTAAGGCAGGAACACACTGCCTCAGCAACCATCCAAGGAGTCAATAAATCCTTGTTTGACCAAGTGACAAGGAATGAGCCTTATATCCTTTGGGTGGAAATGTCGTTTTCCTTCTGCTCAATGTGGAAAATACAGTATGTACATAACATGTTTGATTTTGTCAACTTATGTCAGAATTTCAGAAGATTCTTAAAGCCTCCAGAGGAATGAGTCAACAAAGGGAATTTGAGGGAGGGGGTGGTACCGAGAAAACGAAGCAGGAAAGACTGGATCTGTCATTGAGCAAAGGAGCTGTCAGTCACTTCTACTCAGCCAATCAGGTCCCAGCATACTCACAACAAATTAGATCCCAGGAAAGGAAAACCCAATGGGTGGTCCTAAAGAGAAGTCAAGGTTTGAGAGATGTTAGGCAGGCTGACCCTGGAGAAAGAAGTGCCTGTCACAGAAGCCAGACCCTCTGCCATGTGAGGTGATGGATGAAGACCGGAAGCCTTAGAGAAGGGAGAACAAGTGCTCATTTCTGGCGGGTGGACGTGCTACAGCCAAAACCCGCGCAGAAACAGAACGGGCAGGGAGGACAGGATCAGAAGCAAAGGTGGAATCTGGGACCGGGGAAAACTCCAGGAGAGACAGAGAGAAGGCTGGCTCAGAGCCCAGAGACAGACACAGGGTCCCACTCACTTAAGGGACCAGAAGAGGGTGGGCCCCAGAGGGAGGGTCCAGAGGAGACGGACACCAGCCCTCAGCTGGAAAAGGGCTGTGGAGAAAGTTCCGGGAGGGATCGAATTCTTGCCCAGCTTGGCGGCTGAAACAGCCCAAGTCTACCATGAGCTTGAAGTCATTAACTGTCATTTATCCAGGTCATATCCAGGACGGCCAGGTAAGGATGGGATACTTTTTAAGCTCTGGCAACCTGCAACTGGTGACTATACTCTAAGAAATCTAAACTCTGTGTGTGTGCGTGTGTGTGTGTGTGTGTGTGTGTGCTCTTTGCGACCCCATGGACTGTAGCCTACCAGGCTCCTGTGTCCATGGGAACTCCCAGGCAAGAACACTGGAGTGGGTTGCCATTTCCTCCTCCTGACCCAGGGATTGAACCTCCATCTCCTGCATTAACAGGCAGGTTCTTTACCACTGTGCCACCTGGGAAGCACCAAGAAACTAGCTTTGCTCACTTGTTTCTGTATTTGTGTGTGTATGTTTTCCTTTTGCAAATGTTAATGGAGGTTTTAACTAAGCTCATATTTAAGAAGCATCAAGAGATTCTTCACACTGATACTGATGAGAGGAGAAGCTGGAGTGCCTGGGGTCAGGGGTCAGGGAGCAGTGTATTCTCAGCATACCTGCCCCACCCCTTTCCATGCACACAAGATTGAAATTGGAGTTGCAGCGAGAGCAATTGATTAAAAGTTCATAAAACTGTCCCCTACAACTTAAAATCTGAAGATAAGCCAATGCTCTTCAAGATAAGTGGACTGAGCTTTTGGCAAAAATCTAATATCCTAATTCTTTCTCTCATATTTTTTGTGTTTAATAGTCACTGAAATAATGATAGCTAACATTTTTCTGTGCCAATCAGTCTTCTGAAACCCTTTAAATAGGTTGTCTCTTTGTATCTTCATCTGTCCTTGAGGGAGCCACTATTCTGACCCATTCTACAGATGAGGAAACTGAAGCCAAAAAGGGTATGCAGTGGGTCAAGTTGAGAGCCATCTGACTCCAGTGACTACGTTCCTCACAGTATATGTCGGAGACCCAGGTGTGATTTCTCTTTTAAATAGTTGCTTTACAACACTGTGATAGTTTCCACTGCTCAGTAAAGTGAGTCGGCTATGCATACATCTTTATCCTCTCTTTTTTGGATTTCTTTTCATTTAGGTCACCATGAAGGATTAAGTAGAGCTCCCTGTGCTCTACAGCAGGTTCTCATTAGCTACCTATTTTACATAGAGTATCCATAGTATATGTGTCAGTCCCAATCTCAGTTCCTCCCATCCTCGCTGTCCCTCTTGGTATCCATACATTTATTCTGTGTCTTTATTTCTGCCTTGCAGACAGGTTCATCTGTACCATTTTTCTGGGTCTTCACATGGTGCCCAAAGTAGGTCAGTTCAGTCTGGAAAACAGGGGCCAGTCAAGGTGTTGGGAGGCAGTCATCCATGGTCTAGGGCTAACAATCAACTATTGCCACAACTTTGTACTTTTCAGCCTGGTTTTGTCATCATACAGGCAGTTCCTCTGCAAGAGGAGAGAGAGGGGTGTGGAGGGAAGTGTGCCCGTTGGGGGAAGAGTGTGGGTGCATGTGGAACTGGTTTGGTCGGTACACAGTTCATCTCTGTTCAGAATTACAGGGTCTTAATTTCTTAAAATTTAAGAACATTGCAAGGATGAGTTAAAGGAACTTGGGTAATTTTGCCGTGGGCCAACAAATTTAACGGATGAGGGCAGGTCACCAAGATAGGGAAGATTTTTCATTTTCTTCCTAAAAGAAATCTAAAATAATAGGAGTCTAGTTTACGTTTTTGCCGGTTGAAGGAGGGCATGAGGTGTGATGATGTCATGAGCACAGCACTCACATGGAGGCCAGGAGGCCAGGTCCAGACTCCTTCTGAACAAATTATTTCAAACTCTCAGCCTCAGTTTCCCTTCTGTAAAACAACCCAGTTGGATTATTTCTCAAATTCTCTCAGCTGTAAAATTCCAAGATTCTCCAATATGTCTGTTGCATTGACAAATAAAATGAGTACTTTTAAAGTAGGAAAAGATGATAGAAAATGACTTTTTGAGTCCATCCTGCCTCTGCTGCCCGGCTCCACGCCTCACCAAAGCCCCAAGCAGGACCCAACATCTTCACTAAAGACCAAGGGAACAGCTTCCCGTGGGTGTAGCCACAGGCACTGTGAGAGATTGTCTACCCAGGAGGAATTTCCTCCGAGCTTGAACACAGAGCTTGACATATGCTGGGAGAGGGAGTACTTTGATAGGAAAGGGGCACTGATGAGGGTATTTATTGGAAAACAGGTCTCCCCTGTTCCATGAAGCCTGAACCATGCACAGCGTGCATGGACCTTGTCTTCCTACAAACGGGGACTCCGCCTGCATCTTCCTGCCTCCATCTTCTATGTCTGCTGCATCGACAGGTCAGTTACTTGCTTTGAAAGCCCCATAGTGTGGCCCCCATTCAGTCCTGCCTGTCATGTCTACCACCGATGTCTTTCTTTCCTGAGGTCAAGTTCACGTGGATCCTGGCCATACACAATGTCCTGGGTTTTACAGCATATTGCTTAGCTTCTTGGGCAGAAAAGAGGCCCTTTGTTTTCCTCACAAGTCCATCGCCTTGGGGGGCTCCCAGGATTGAATGTTTTGTATCTGCCTTTTCTCTGCAGCTTCCCTATTCCCCGCTGTTATCTTTGGCTCTGTTGCTATGGGTGGGAATATTTTCTTGTCCTTGTTTAATAACTGCTTGGCTGCCAGACGGGCTCATTTCTCATTGTATCGGTGCAGGATTAGCCGAGATGTTTGGGAAATATTTCCTGTATTAAGCAGCAGGGGAGAGTGTGTTGGGCCCGTGCCTTCTTTTGACATCGCGTCATACTTTCTCTCCACTTTTTCCCTTGGAATGTGCTGAGGCCAGTTCTTTGCATCCAGAGCCTCAGCCCCTCCCTGACACTTTGCAGAACTGGGTCCCTTTCCAGGTGCCTCCTGTAAGCACTCCTAGGGAGGCTGCAGGGAATCACAGGCAGGCGTCTCAATTGATTTTTGATATTTGGGGTCCAATAGTGAACTGCACCATCAACCTACTATCCAGGCGAAATTGCCTATGAAACTATTTCATACTTCAGATTCTTTGACAATTAGCTCACCGGCCTCCTATCAGAGCTGCCAACTGATTGACAATGAACTTGAACGTGGTCTTTGCTGTGGCCTAGAAGTGACAGCAAGTTTACAGCTCTGTCTGAAACTCTAACCGCTCACAGATTTTTTGGCATTCTTGTGTTTGCTTACAACAGCCCTCCAAGGATTGAGAAAAGCTATCCAGAAAAGTTACCAAAGGAGGACAAATATCTATGAATTTTTGGCTCTAGGTGAAATTGAGATAAAGAAGAGCGTGTGCTCAAAATCTGGCCGAAAGTCAAAGCCATGAGTTTGGTTGCATTGCAGTAGCAGTGACACAGGCTTGTCTCAGAGTAGGAGTCGCTGTGATTGAAGTCTGAGGTCACTTCCTCCAAGCCCTAGGATCTTGGGTGGGTCCCCTCTGTATCATGGGCGTGACTGACTCGTATAGTCATTGTGGAGAATGAGTGTGAGAACACCTTGTAAACGACAAACATAATCTTATTAGAAATATAGGGGACTCCCCTGGTGGTCTAGAGGTTAAGACTTTGGGCTTCCAATGCAGGGAGTGCAGGTTCGATCCCTGGTGGGGGCACTAAGATCTCACATGCTGCATGGTGTGGCCAAACATAAATACACAAATAAATGCATTTTAGAAAGAATTGTAGGAAAACGTGTATGAAAATATTTGTAAAATGAAAAAAAAAAATTGGCACAGAAGCTGATAGCTGTAGAGGCTACAGTGAAAACCTCACAGAAATGTAAACACCCTTCGAAGGGGTGGGAGAACCATTTTCTCCTAGCTGTGGAGGTTAATGCTTCCTTTTAAAGATGATCCAAATCTCCTTCCTGACCTGGGCAAGGCGGAGCCCAGCTCCTACCTGGGAATTGCAGCAGTCTGAGGTGCGCTGCCCCAGTCAGGGTGACCTGGCCTCAGACAGCCCTGCTTCTGCCTCCGACTTTGCTCCAGGAGCCAGTCCTCTAAAGAAGTTCCACCCTCGTTGCAGGAGGAGGGAGGTGACTGCTCCATCCAGACAGGACAGTGGTGAGAGACCCGTGGCCTCCACTGGCCACCCTCCTGTGGAGAATCTGGGGTGTCACTCCTTGGTACCATCCTGACTTGGCACACAACTCAAGATTCCCTGCTGCTGCTGCTGCTGCTAAGTCGCTTCAGTCGTGTCCGACTCTGTGCGACCCCATAGACGGCAGCCCACCAGGCTCCCCCGTCCCTGGGATTCTCCAGGCAAGAACACTGGAGTGGGTTGCCATTTCCTTCTCCAATGCATGAAAGTGAAAAATGAAAGTGAAGTCGCTCAGTTGTGCCCGATTCCCTAAGCTCCCCAATATCCTTTCATATAAAACTTGCTATGGAACATTTTGAGCATTCAGAAAAATCAAAGGGAACAGCATAAGGGACCCCTGTGTACCCGTCACCCCCTTCATCAGTAGTCAATATTTTGCCAATTATTTCACCCATTTCTGCTCCTCCCTTTGCCTCTTGTTTTGTTTTTGACTGAAGTATTTTAAAATAAATCCAGGATATCATATTATTCCACCCAGTGCTAGAGACCCAGATTTGATTCCTGGGTCAGGAAGATGCCCCGGAGAAGCAAGTGGGAACCCACTCCAGTATTCTTGCCTGGAGAATCCCATGATCAGAGGAGCCTGGTGAGCTACAGTCCATGGGATTGCAAAGAGTCGGACATGACTAAGCAACTAACACATATACATCCATTTTAAAATAAATCCAAGACAGCGTATTATTCTACCCGTACATATCTCAGCATGTATTTCGAACTGATAGAGGCCATTTTTTTCTGGCACAACCATAACATCATTTTCCCACCCAACAGGATTCATCATAGTATGCTCAGTACATCCCAGTGGTCATTTCTGCTCAGATTGGCAAGAAATGCTTTGTGCTAATTATAAGACCCCAGGGTGACACAGTGTCTCCCCCGCTTCTATCATCTTGGTGCCCCGAGCAGAGACCTCAGCCTGGGAAGGTGTTGAGAGAATGCATTCCTCTTCCCGGGTCCGCTCTCTTGCTGGAGAAGCACTCACCTGCCAGGGGCTTGGGACTAAGGACCTGGTGAGAGGCTGGCCTCCTTAGGCATCTCTCCGGGATTGGTCTGTCCTCAGGGCATATTGCCCACCCAGCATGGTGTCCACAGGCTCGGTACCCGTGGCCCCAGCCCAGGCCCACCTTGTGGGGTGAATCTGAAGGGTTGTCTCTCACTTGCGGAATGAGGAAGTGATTCTGGGTCAATAGACCTGCTCTAGAAAACCCAGTCTGACCGGCATCTCTGGTACAGGCTCTAACTTCATCAGCAGTGATGCTGGTATTTTGGTCTCTGTTTCTGCTGTGGGGCTCTGACTGGCGGGTGGGCACAGCTCTCAGGGCTTCACATCTTTCCCTCTGCTCCTCCACCACCCCCACCCACGGGGGCTTCAGCCTGCTGGGGAGAAAGCAGGACTCAGGGATTTCACCTCCCTCTCAGGCTATCTCTGTGTTAACACTTCCCACTGGACACAGGGCTAGACTTTCTCTCCTCTTGGGGAAGGAGGGGGCTTCCTATAGGGTCCTGAGACTTCTCTAGCCTTGATTTATGGCAATTTCAAGATTTAGCTCCTCCAAACTGGTTGGTGGTATGTTATTGGTATTTTAATTGTTCAGTCACTAAGTTGTGCCTGACTCTTTGTGACCCCATGGACTGCAGCGTGCCAGGCTTCCCTGTCCTTCACCATCTCCTGGAGTTTGTTCAGCTTCATGTCCACTGAGTCCTTGATGCCATCCAACCATCTCATCTTCTGTCGTCCCCTTCTCCTCTGCACTCAATCTTTCCCAGCATCAGGGTCTTTTTCAGTGAGTCAGCTCTTCACATCAGGTGGCCAAAGTACTGGAGCTTCAGCATCAGTCCTTCCAATGAATATTCAAGGTTGATTTCCTTTAGGATGGACTGGTTTGATCTCCTTGCTGTCCAAGGGACTCTGAAGATGCTTGGTATTTTAAGGAATGTAGAAAAAAAAGATTTCTTTCTCAATGAATTGTGCTTCAAAGACTGATCTTATTAGGAACTCAAAAGTCCTATTGGAGGTCAAATACTGAATATTGGCCCCCTTTCCTTGTTGCAATAGAACAGCCCTCTCTGCTACCAATCTAGAAATAGCATCCCCTAGCTGTGTGAATTGGGAGAAATCCTACATTTACGGAAATGTGAAAAAGAAAAGGCAAAGCTATTATTTCTTTTACAAACTTCCCCAGGGTAGGACAAGGGCCAGCTCTGATAGGATCCCAAGACTCTTGTTTCGACGTGTGAGAGTGAAAGTTGATGCCCAGTTTCTGATTTAGGGGGTCATGCGATTATGCTGACCCAGGCCAGTAGATGTGAGAAGAGGACTGGGGAAATACTGGGTCTGCAGCAGCGGATGTTGGAGGCAGGGTGCTTACTGGACATATGGGTGGAGGTGCTCAGGCGGCTCCTGGAATCATGAGCTCCAGAGAGGCTGGCTGGAGATAAGGATTTAGGGCTCAGGACCACTCAGTGGTGATCGATGTGGGGATTAGAGATTTCCCAGGGGTTGGCTGCAGGTTACAGTTTAGGCAATGTCAAGGTTCTAGAAGTAGTTTGGAGCTTACACAAATCCTCCTAAGTTGCTCTGTTCTGGCATTAAGAAGGTAGCTTACACAGACCTAGAAAACAAACTTATGGTTACCATAGGGGAAAGAGAAGGGAAGGATAATTTGGGAGGTTGGGATTAACACATACACACTGCTGTATATAAAACAGAGGAATGACAGTAACTACTACTATATATAAGATACAGAAAAAAACAAGGATACACTGTATTGCATAGGGAACTGTACTCATACTTTGTAATAACTTATCAGGAAAAAGAATCTGGAAAACTATATATATATAAATGTATATACATATTGAGTTTCCCACGTAGTGCAGTAGTAAAGACTCTGCCTGCCAGTGCAGGAGCTGCTGGAAACTAGGTTTCAGTCCCTGGTTTGGGAAGATTCCCCTGGAGGAGGAAGTGGCAACCCACCCCAGTGTTCTTGTCTTGGAAATCCCGTGGACAGAGGAGCCTGGTGGGCTACACTGCATGGGGTCGCAGCGTCAGCCAAGGTTGAAATGACTGAGCAGACGTGCAGGCTGCATTTCTCAAACGTGAGCCCCCCAATCCTCTACACGGTTAAAACTCGACTTTCAGGGACTCCTCTCGTGGTTAAGACTCCGTGCTTCCAAGGCAGGAGGTGAGGGTTTCATCCTTGGTCAGGAAGCTAAAGTCCCACATCTTAGGGCCAAAAAACCAAAACATAAAACAGAAGCAGTGTTGTAACAAATTCAATAAAGACTTTAAAAATGGTCCACATCCAAAAAAAAAAAATTCCCCTTCCAAGACCACGCCCTAAAGCCACTGAATGAGGATGTCCAGAGTGGTGTTCAGAAACACGCATTCTGGGGCTCATGTGTCCCTCAGGGGCCTTTATGCCATGGAGAGAATATTTGACCTCTCTCTTGATAGCTTAACCGCTAAGATAAAGATAAGACACGTGTGGCAATGCTCTGCAGGTGGCATGGCGTAATTCCGAGGGACTGTGGCATGAACCATGGAACCCCAAGCTTGCATTTTCATTTCTGTTCAGAAATCCCGTGCCTTCTTCCTCGACCCTGGGCTCACCTCTGTCCCACTCTGCAGAGGGCACACATGGTTTTCTGGGGATTCATTCTGTCCGTGGGACAGAGAGGCACATGCAAAGTGTGAAGTATTACTCATAACTTTACAGTAAACTCCACCCAGAATCTGAAAGCCTGGCTTCAATCTAGTTCCTTACATCACCAGCAGTTTCAATTAGGAACCATAAAACATAGGAAGCATCTGGAGGTCAGAGGTCAGAATCAGCACTGGCCCTGGATGACACAGTAAACCTACCAGTTGCATCTCGCACCTCTTGCTTATCCTTTCTCTGCTATTTCCTGCTCCTCATCCCCAACACTGGAGCTTTCTCTAGCCAAGACACTGTCCCTGGTCTGGGGAAGAGTTGATGATCTAATTCTAACTAAAATGTTAGTGACTTAGTCGTTAACCCTAAGCTTTTGGTTTTGTTTTGTTTTTTTTTCTTTTTTAAAAAACTTTTTATTTTACATTGGAGGCTTCCCCGGTGCTCAGATGATAAAGAATCGGTCAGAAATGTGAGAGACCTGCATTTGATCCCTGGGTTGGGAAGATCCCCTGGAGAAGGGAATGGCTCCCCACTCCAGTATTCCTGCCTGGAAAATCATATGGACAGAGGAGCCTGGCGGGTTACAGTCCATAGGGTGGTAAAGAGTCAGATACGACTGAGTGACTAACACAGTTGATTAACAAAATTGTGATAGTTTCAGAGTGAAGTGACTCAGCCATATATGTACATGTATCCATTCTCTCTTCCCTTGGAGCTCAGCTGGTAAAGAATCCGCCTGCAGTGCGGGAGACCTGGGTTCAATCCCTGGGTTGGGAAGACCCCCTGGAGAAGGGAAAGGCTACCCACTCCAGTATTCTGGCCTGGAGAATTCCATGAACTGCATAAGCCATGGGATCACAAAGAGTCGGACACGACTGAGCGACTTTCACATTCACATTCTCCCCCAAACTCCCCTCCCATCCAGGCTGCCACACAACACTGAAGTGTGCTATACAGTAAATTACCCATTTAAAATACAGCAGAGTATACACGTCCATCCCAAAGGAGCCTCATTTTAAATAGTGGGAAAGCAATACAAAGCTTACATTTACCATCTTAACCATTTTAAGTATCCAGTTCAGTTGTGTTAAGTATATTTGCATTATTGTGCAACCATGAAAAAATGAAGACTTAGGATGGTGGTACTGGAGGTAGGGGTGAAAAACTTCACAACCTTTTCATTTTGCAATAGGAAACTCCATATCCATTGAAGTGCTACCTATTTCCCTCTCAACCTATTTCCCTGGCAACCACTGTAAGTTTTTAAATAAGGGATGGACAGTAATGCAGCGCTTAACCCAAAGAATGAATCACTGGTGGTGGAACTGGAGTCAACAGGAACAAGCCAGTAAGGGAAATTTTCAGCTGGAGGAATATTCTTTAACACCTCTGCCCGCCGCCCCCTCCCCCCCCAACCCCATCATAGGTCTTCCCAGGACCCACCCTGGTAGTTGAAGGAAATGGTAACCCATTCCACTGTTCTTGCCTGGAAAATCCCATGGACAGAGGACCCTGGTGGGCTACAGTCCATGGGGTCACCAAGAGTCAGACACAACTGAGCTACTGAGCTGGAGCATCATTGGTCATGCACTCTGGGCTCCAAGGCATCACCTGATGGGCAGGGTGCTGACCTCATTAAACATCCAGAAAAGAGAAGGACCATGAGAGTATTGCACTCATCTCAGGCTGTGGCTAATCCAGGCTTGGGAAACTCTGTGAGCCAGCCTCGCTCCCAGGCCACAGAGCACTACAGTTAATCCCTCAGGACTGGGCAGTGGCCAGAATCATCTCCGGAGGAGCTGATGGCCTGTTCTAGGCACAGCTGGCCTCCACCCATATCCTGGTGGGACATAGTAGGCGAAAGGCCCCGTGGAAAAGAAAGAGTTTAGTAAAAGAGAAAGAATTTTTAGCTGATCCTCAGGGAAACCTGGGGTTTGGACCTGCTGCTGCTGCTATTAAACTTGGTCACCATCTGCAGACAATGTCCCCAGTGACAGGCCCCCTTTCCTCCTAGAAACAGGAGTTATTCAGATTAGTGCCTCAGAGTTAAGATCCATGCCGCTCTGAGAAGTCGTTATCCTTTGTACCAAAATAAACCACAGAGCTTCACACATCCTCCGTCATGAAGGGGCATCGGCCGTTATTACATGGTCCGGAAGCCGACGATGTCTGCGGTGTTTTGTGCCTTTGCTTCTCAGAATGAAATGCCTAGAACTGGCAGCACTGGCCCTTGGAGCTGGCACAGAATCCCAGACTCAGGCTGTTGCACACTCTGCCTTTTAACAAGATGCCCATGTGGTTCTATGGCCCACAAAAGTTAGAGAAGGACCACTTCAACATGGGCAGCATCTGGCCAAGCATCGTGGCACCTCAACACTTGTATTGGCTCCTTGTGACCCCAGAACAAGCCCGAAATCCTTAACAACGATGGAAGGCCACCACCACCTGCAGAGGCAAGTTTTTCTCTGCAGCTCCCTCTCTTCTGGGGACATGTGAATCAGTTATTCCTGGTCATCCCTCCCCACTGAAGCCTCCCGGTCCAGCTTCGGCTCCTTGGGTCCCCCTCTGCTCTCTCCAGCACGGCTGTGAGGACCTCTTTTGCTGGGCTGAGCACATGGCCATCAGAAGACAAATTCCCTTGGCTTGGAATCTCCTCCATAGAACTACCCCCTTTTGTTCACTCCTCTGTTATCTCTTCAGCAGATATTTAGGGAGCATTTCCTAGGTCAGGCACCCTCTGGGAATAGTCCTCATGGAGCTTATGCTGCAGGCCTCCCGGATTTCACTGAGTCATCTCCCCAAGGATGGCACCCCTGACGCCTAGGGAGGGGTAAGTCTCTGAGTGCTGTCCTCCCAGCCACCTGTGCACCCCATTTGTAACACATTACGTTTTACCCATGAAACATGGCTCGTGGCTCATGTCTTCCTTTCCTGTTAGCCTGGAGGCCTTCGAGGGCAGGGCCTGTGTGTCTTGTTTGCAGCCTCTGCTCTCAGGCACCACCTCACCCAGAGAGGGGCCCCATGAACTCAGTACAAGGAGGGGTTCCAGAGGCCGGGAGGGACACGGCTGAGATGCAGAGAAAAAGCTGTGACAGTGGGACCTGCTGACTCTCATCAGAGGCACGAGTGAACGACTTTTATCTTTGACTCTTATTTCTTTGATCTAAACTTCCAAAGAGATGGTGTGTGCCCACAGTGTGTGCCCTTTGAAGAGCGGAAATCTAAGCTGGCATCCACGGTGGATTCCATCTGCCCAGATCTGCCTGGGATCCAAGCCCCATGCCCCTTTCCAAGGAGCAAATGGTGGGGACTACAAGGGTGGAGTCAGGGTGTGGCTCTAGCCAGGTCTGGACTGTGAGAGGCTGTGTTCCTGGGGATGCGCTGTGGCTTAAGGAGGTGGGTGGTTGTGGCCTCTGAGGTGTCGGGGACAGAGGCCCAGATAAGAGCAGCTCTGCAAAGAGAGAGGTTCAAGCTTTTTTCAAGTCAAACCTTATTAAGAGATCATGGACCATAAAGACTTATTCTAAATTGATGAACTGAGACAGTCAATGCAAGAGAGAATGTTCCTTTTCTCCCTCCCTTTGCCGGTAGCTATGATGGCGCTAGCGGTAAAGAACCCACCTGCCAATGCAGGAGGCATAAGAGACATGAGTTTGGTCCCAGGGTTGGGAAGATCCCCCAGAGAAGGGATGGCAATCTATCCCAGTATTCTTGCTTACAGAATCCCATGGACTGAGGAGCTTGGAGGACTATAGTCCATAGGGTCGCAAAGAGTCAGACACAACTGAAGTGACAGCGTGCACGGTGAAAAGGGCTGTGGAAACCTAAGGAAAGTCAGCCTTGTCATCAGAGATCACAGGGGCCGACGTTCAGACTCTGGACTTTACTGTTTAGTATCAAAATGCGATCAGCAAGGCATAAGGTTGGTGTCTTTTCCATGTCCTCATTTTTCTTCTTGCATTTCTGAGGCAGGAGAGGCAGATGGTGTGGATCCCAGGCTGGCCAGGGAATGGGCTGGGCTTCACTGACCTTCCCTTGGTCACACAGAGTCCTGATTCCAGCTTGCTGTGATTCCCATTAGACGTTCATGCCATGGCATGCATGCAGGCTGCGATGAGGTCAGGCAGATGGCTCTGTGACTTTGAGCTCTGAGCAAAATTGGTTATGGCTGCAGCTGACACACACACCCAGGCCCACAGTGCAGGCAGGCAGAGGCCACCTTGAGTCCGCACAGGACTGCTCTCAGGAAACCTTTGGATAAATTCCTTTTTCAATAACAACTTCCCTTATGTAAACGAATGAAGAGAAAGCAAACCCAAGTCTCTGCGTAGTTGACTTGTTTTGTATTATTTTAGCTGTCTTAGAGTGCTTGTGAGTCAGAAGCAATTTCAGGAAATACTGCCCGTATCACCAGCTGGAATCCAGGGTCCTGTTTTCCAAGAGCCCTCAGGCTCATGGACATGTGTTTCTGGGCATGCACACACACACACATACACACACACTCAAGCTTTCACACAACGCCTACACTCACTTTCACCAACTGGCATATTCACATACACTTACGTACACTCAACATAAAACTCAAACATACACACACACCTTCCCACACACCCATTACACATACGTTCCCACCCAGGCACCCCTATATACACACACACATGCTCATGTACACACACACACACACACACACTTTCACACATCTCTGGCCCGCTCTCCCTGATGCTAAATGTAGCACAGTGGACTTCACCAAAGGTACTTGTTGCATGAGAATTAAACCTGAAGAATGGTCACTGGTTACTCTTTAATAGATATTTCCAAATGTCTGCATGTTTTGGTTGATGGACATCAAACTGTTGGGTTGAGGCAAGTTTTTCTCTGCAGCTCCCTCTCTTCTCGGGACATGTGAATCAGTTATTCCTGGTCATCCCTCCCCACTGAAGCAGAACAGTGGGAAAAGTAAGGGCAATTAACTCTGTTTCCACTGCAAAGGGCAGACAACATATAGGAAGCTGATTTGGAGTACCCAGGCACAAGTAGCGCAGTTGGTAAATAATCCACCTGCCAATGCAGGAGACGTGGCTTTGATCCCTGAGTGCCTTAACTCCACAGTAATCCTATGAGATAAGTGTTATTGTACACATTCTACAGATTAGCAAGGTCATCCACTTTCTCCAGGCATCAGCATATGGTTTTGCCTGGTCATGGGTTGCTCGTAGGCACCCAGATCTGTGGGTGTCCTGGCACTGTCCCTGTCTTTTCTGTAAATAATGCTCCATTTGCTGGCAGCCACACCCAAGCACACTGTCTTCTAACCCAGAGGGCTTCCCAATTTCTTCAGATCATATGTGATGTAGCCTTATATCTGGGGGTCCTCAGACCCACCCCTCCATTGTGCATAAGCAGCTGCTGGCACGTCCCTCCACCTTTTGTCCACTAGGATTGCTCATCCACGACCTCACACTCACAATGTTGTTGCCATTCAGTTGTTTAGTTGTGTCTGACTCTTTGCCACCCCATGGACTGTAGCCTGCCAGGCTCCTCTGTCCATGAGATTCCCCAGGCAAGAATACTGGCGTAGGAAATCCCATGGACAGAAGAGCCTGGTGGGCTGCAGTCCATGGGGCTGCAAAGAGTCAGACACGACTGAACAGCTAAACACATGGAGCACACCAGGGACAGAAGGCACTTTGCAGGCAACAGCTCCAGCCCCTCCTGATTCCTCCACAAAGGTCCAGAAGCCCCTCAGATCCCTGCCCTTTGCACAGTGGTCACTGCGGGTCATACCCAAGTCCCTGGGAACCTGCGATCTCTGCTGAGTCCAGTGAGGACAGGACACGGCGATGGCCCATCTGTGGGAACAAGGCTCCTTCTGTAAGTGCAATGCTGCCCCTGCACTCCTGGCTTTCGTACAAAGCCAATATTTGTCCTTAACTATTTGTGTTTGTCCACTGTTTGTTACATAGTTGTGTCTGTTTCCTCTTGGCGTCCGTCAGCCTCAGTGTGTCTCCCTCTCATTGTAAACACACAGAAGAGGGAGACTTTCTCTGAGTGATGGTGAGTATAGGGTTCCCAGAAACAGAGCCCTCACTCAGTGCTTGCTGATGGTGGTGGGAACGCAGGAAGGTTTTCACAATGAGCTCTCATGGTTTCTATGCGCCTCTAGGTGATTCTGTTTCAGGGGAGGGGTCCTTGATCCTCTGTGCGCACTTTATCTCGAGATGCTCATTCAGATCCGAGTAACAGGGTGAAACATCAGTGTGGACCGCAGGAGAGCTTTTCCCTGTGGTATTTGATGCCAAATGTAACATTCAGAAGGGCTTCCCTGGTGGCTCAGGGAGCTTGCCAGCCATTGCAGGAGACACGGGTTTCAATCCCTGGGTTGGAAAGATCCCTTGGAGAAGGAAATGACAACCTATACCAGTATTCTTGCCTGGGGAATCTCATGGACAGAGGAGCCTGGCAGGCTACAGTCCATGGGGTGGCAAAGAGTCGGACACAACTCAACAACTGAATGGCAACAACATTGTGAGTGTGAGGTCGTGGATGAGCAATCCTAGTGGACGAAAGGTGGAGGGACGTGCCAGCAGCTGCTTATGCACAATGGAGGGGTGGGTCTGAGGACCCCCAGATATAAGGCTACATCACATATGATCTGAAGAAATTGGGAAGCCCTCTGGGTTAGAAGACAGTGTGCTTGGGTGTGGCTGCCAGCAAATGGAGCATTATTTACAGAAAAGACAGGGACAGTGCCAGGACACCCACAGATCTGGGTGCCTACGAGCAACCCATGACCAGGCAAAACCATATGCTGATGCCTGGAGAAAGTGGATGACCTTGCTAATCTGTAGAATGTGTACAATAACACTTATCTCATAGGATTACTGTGGAGTTAATTGAAAACACATGCAAGAGGGCTTAGCACATTAGCACTGAACACTAAATAAGTGGGAATCATTATTATAACCACAGTCATTATTATCCCATGAATACTCATCTTTTTTACCCCCACAAATATTTAGAAGGGAACAACCCTTGTAGAAGTTACTGTGTTCGGTGTAAAGAATGTGACTCTTCTGGGGATAAAAGAACTCAGTAAACTGAGCCCTAAATAACATGAAAGACAAGTTTCCACCTGAACAGAAATGATCTGAGGAAGAATGAAAGGGAAGAAAAGTGGCTGACATGATCATTGTGAAATGGCTTGAAAATTTCCATCACCTACTTTCATAAATGGAAAAAAGTCTGCATAGTAACCATTATTTTATTGTTGTTCAGTCACTCAGTCATGCCCAGCTGTTTGTGACCCCATGGACTGCAGCACGCCAGGCTTCCCTGTCCTTCACTATCTCCCAGAGCTTGCTCAAACTCATGTCCTTTGAGTCGGTGATGCCATCCAACCATCTCATCCTTGTCATCCCCTTCTCCTCCTGCCCTCAGTCTTTCCCAGAATCAGGTTTTTTTTTTTTTTTTTCCAGTGAGTCAGCTCTTCATATCAGGTGGCCAAGGTATTAGAGCTTCAGCTTCAGCATCAGTCCAAGTAAATATTCAGGGTTGATTTCCTTTAGGATTATTTTATGGGCACTTAGCATTTGTCAGGCACTTAGTCAACATCTTCTCGTTCAATCACAAGACCCTATGTGGTAGGCATTTCTCTCAGAGAACTGTATAGAACCTGTCAGAATCACTGTCATTGTCAACCACAGTCCTTCACCCAGGCTTCCTATTAGCGCCTAGAGCTGAGGTCCAAACCCAACAATGAGGTGCCGGCTGCTGTGGTTTTTTCCACCCCAGCTCAGAGCAAGGAAGCTCGGAGGGTGCCCTTCCCCATCCTGCCTTCTGCTGCAGCAGGCAGTGGAGCAGAGCTTGGAACTGTCTGGGTTTGGGGTCAGACTTGGCCAGGCGTCCAGTGGCAATTTTGTAGCAGCACAACCTTGGACAGGCTTCTCCAGTTTTCCAAGCCTCATTCTCCTCATGGCTCAATGAGGATGACAGTAAGATGATCTTCCACATGAGCTTCATTTTTTATAGAATGACATCCAACTATATGGCTGGCACCCAATGAGTATTAAAATCTTTAAAGGGTCAGTGTTATTACAATACTGTATAATCACCAGATATGTATGTAGCCAGAGCCTCTTCTTCAGCACCAGGCCCCGCAGTGGGCTCGCAGATCCGATGAAGAAACATTGCAAGATATCTTAACAGCCACTCATCAGTGAGTCAGAACTCATTTCCAGGTGGCTCCAGCTAACACCTCTTTTAATTGCCTTCAGAATAAATACCTCCCAGGTTCAAAAAGTGGCCTGAGGTCTTAAACAAAATCCGGGGCCAGATATTGTTATTAAAGCCAGGTGGTGACTGCACAAATATTTTAAAATATGGCTCACACTCTCCTTGCCCAAGGCAATGTCAAAGCTGGGGGTAGCAGGCAGGAGAACAGAAGACTTTTAACGAGAAGGTGTGAACCTTGTGGGGACAGTCTTTGTTTCTAACTTAAGAATTTTCTAGCCATGCATCCGTCCTGGGCTTTCAGAAACTGAGAAATCACCCTGGATGGCCCCTGGCTCTGCGATGTAACTCAATTCCCCTTGCCCCACAATTTACTGTGTTGTTTCTGGGTGGGTTTCTGTGCTTATTTCCCTGGGTGTCACCTAGATAGTCAGCACACGTGATTTGCAAGGCAAACAACAGCCACTCATTGTGTTTGCAAGGCAAACAAAGGAAGAGAGGCTGGGTCCAAGGAAGAGAAGAGGTCTGTGTAACAAGAAAGCCAATGGCTTTTAAGGACTACCTAAGTCCATCCCAGCTCAGATCCTGGAAAGTGATGAGCAGAGCCATTGCTGCCCGCTGTATGAACACCACTTTGTAACAGTTCTATCCATCCAGTAGATGAAAGCTGGGGTGCTTCTCACACCCAGACACATCCCTGCACATTCAAACTGGCTCTGCAGCTATGTGCATATGCTGTCAATCAGGGAAATAATCTATCTGATTATTGACCTGAAGTAGACAAAAGAGCTTCCTAGTAGCTCAGCTGTTAAAGACTCTGCCTGCAATGCAGGAGACCCCGATTCAATTCCTGGGTCAGGAGCATCCCCTAGAGAAGGGATAGGCAACCCGCTCCAGTATTCTTGGGCTCAGACGGTAAAGAATCTGTCTGCAATGTGGGAGACCTGGGTTTGATCCCTAGGTTGGGAAGATTCCCTGGAGGATGACATGACAATCCACTCCAGTATTTTTGGCTGGAGAATCCCATGGACAGAGGAGCCTGGCAGGCTACAGTCCATGGGGTCACAAAGAATCGGACATGACTGAGAAACTACGCACAGCACAGGCAGAAAAGCAGAGTTACTGTTTCCCTTTTTAACATCACATAAATGCGGACTTAGTCAAAGGCTTCTCTTAGACTTACGGACATGGAGAGGAAAGGAGCGGGTGAGATGCACGGAGAGAGTAACATGGAAACTTACATTACCATGTATATAAAATGGAGAGCCCGTAATTTGCTGTATGTCTCAGGGAACTCAAACAGGGGCTCTGTATCAACCTAGAGGGGTGGGATGGGAAGGGAGATGGGAGGGAGGTTCAAGAGGGAGGGGACATATGCACACTTATGGCTGATTCTTGTTGATGTTTGACAGAAAACAACAAAATTCTGTAAAGCAATTATCCTTCAATTAAAAAATAAATAATATATATTTTAAAATCTTCTGTTAAGTCACTTTAGCGCACATAACATAGTGCCTTTCTGCAGGATCTGGCCTCAAGGTCGGTGCTGGAAGGCAGACGCCTCAAGTCGGGTCAAGCACACACACACCACCCAGACAGCAAGCGATCACACTGTAATTATAAGCCTGTGCTGGGGGTGACTAGTGGGCTCTTTCTGTCTCCTTGTGTGTATGAGAATCGATCAAACGTAAGGAGAAAGGAGACACCCGCCAACAGAGGCACCCGTGTCCAGCATTTTCCCTTTGAAGCCAGAACTCCTTTGACCTCAGGAGTCACTGAATGGCTGTCAAACCATAGTGGTGTCAGACGGGTCAGTAGAGGTGGCTCTGGGGGAATGTTTTCTTAGCCGGTAAATTTATCAAGACTGGGAAATGGAAGCAGCCCCAGAGCTCAGTGCAGTTCCGCACATCCCCTTTTCACCTGATTCCCCTTTGAAGGTAAATCTGTAGCAGACATGAAATCGATTGGTGGGTTGGGGGAGGGAAAAGATGGACTAGCCTGTGTTTCACGCCTTGTAACAGGTTTTCAGGACTTCTTGGATGAAATAAAGGGTAACTATAATGGGATAGAATGTTCTGTCAGGGCTTTGAAGCTGAGTTCGTGGTCCAGGTGGGGCTACAGGTGAACATAACACAGCAAAATGCAGCCAGGAGGAAAACCACAGTGGTCACGTGATGAATTATCAGGAGACTAGCAGGTGAGGCAGGAATACAGAGCTGTGTGCCAGCAGGAACAAGGTCCCCCAGGAAATGTGTGAAGAAATGGATAGGAAGTCTTTGTAAGCAAGTCCAGAGCTGAAGTGCCTAGACGAACTCTGTGGAAGGATTAGGGCTCTGACTAAGTATTTCCAAAGCTCGGGTCATAAATTCTTGTCCATTGAAAACTCAAGACATGGAACTAAGTCAGGAGTGACCCACACTAACGACAACACACTTACTCTGTTCCCAGACCACATATAAAGCTGAATTCTGTGGATTCCATCCAGGAAGTCTAGAATGGGGTGCCGGCTATGGCCACAAGTCTGAGTTACAAAAGAAGGGATAGAAGGCAAACTCTCTGAGTCTTGGATGTTTAAAACCACATCTCCATCCAGACATCCATTCCAGAGCACTGGATCCTGATGGAAAACTCTTGAACAGGATGAACTTTCAGTCTCAGACTACGATTACCCTATTTTTATAGCCCTGAAGTTTTTACCATCAATGTGAGAAGTGAATTTTTTAAAAAAGTATTTATTTATTTATGTATTTTTGGCTGTGCTGGCTGGATCTTCACCGTTGCGTGGGGTCTTCTCTAATTGTGACCAGCGGGGGCTACTCTTCATTGCGGTACTTGGGCTTCTCATTGAGGTGGCTCTAGGGCGCATAAGCTCCGTAGCTGTGGCTCCTGGGCTCTGGCACACAGGCTGAGTGGCTGTGGTGCACGGGCTTAGTTGCTCTGAAGCATGTGGGATCCTCCCAGACCAAAGATCAAACCTGTGTCTTCTGTATTGGCAGGCGGATTCTTTACCACTGAGCCACAGGGAAGCCTGAGGAAGCTAATCTTTAAAGGCAAAGCCCCCTACCCTCTGCCTCATCCTTCTTAAGGATGTCAGTCAAATTTCCAGCTGCAGGTGAGGGCTACACAACTTGGCCCTGAGCCAGCATGGACACCCCCTCCATTCAAATGGACAGAGGCTGTGATCCCTGAGGAATATTTGCTTCCCAGCTTGAAGGGAAGATGCTGTCAACTGCAGGCATCGTGTAACATCTTCCAGTAAAACAACTTTCCCCTAAATGTGTTCCAAGGATATTTTGCAATGTTAGCATTCTACCATCAAACCAATTTGGAACACACAGGATTAAACTGAGTTCAACGTTTTCTCATGTGTGGGTTTTTGAGTCATTATTATTGTATATCATGACTCTCCAAGCAGAAAATGCAACATCTTTCAATCTTATTAGGCCAGTGAAAACTTTCCTAGTGAAAATGACTTCCAAGAACAAGTGCTCCATGAAGCACGTTGTGGGGAGCACTGTGTGAGGGGCCCCCTTCCCAGAACATGCTCTTCTTCAGACTCTGTGCCTCTGCCAGGAGAAATGGCTTCCCAGTGACCCCCACTGAGCCAGCTATGGGAAGTTTTCCTTGTTACGAGCCTGTCCACAGCTAAACTTCACATGTTTTCTCCAGGTACTTTTTCTTGTGTTCACAGTTCAGTTCAGTCGCTCAGTCGTGTCCGACTCTTTGCCACCCCATGAATCTCAGCACACCAGGCCTCCCTGTCCATCACCAACTCCCGGAGTTCACCCAGACTCACATCCATCGAGTCAGTGATGCCATCCAGCCATCTCATCCTCTGTCGTCCCCTTCTCCTCCTGCCCCCAATCCCTCCCAACATCAGAGTCTTTTCCAATGAGTCAACTCTGCGCATGAGGTAGCCAAAGTACTGGAGTTTCAGCTTTAGCATCATTCATTCCAAAGAAATCCCAGGGCTGATCTCCTTCAGAATGAATTGGCTGGATCTCCTTGCAGTCCAAGGGACTCTCAAGAGTCTTCTCCAGCACCACAGTTCAAAAGCATCAATTCTTCAGCGCTCAGCCTTCTTCACAGTCCAACTCTCACATCCATACATGACCACGGAAAAACCATAGCCTTGACTAGACACAAGACTTCCTTTCTACTCAGATCCCTTGTTTGAGTTACGAGGAGGCAGAGCTTAGTCTCTGGGTCCATCTGCAGTCCCAGGCCACTTGTTACATTAAGTCACGTTTAGCTGAGCAGCCCGCTGGGATCAATTCATCCTTCTCTGAGGGGATGATGGGGTTTGGGACTCAGACCTGACCTGTCAAAGGCCGCTTTGCACAGACGAAAACATGGTGTGGAGTCCCACACTGTCCCAATTCTGAAGAACCCGGACTCTGGGGGGGACAAGGGCAGAGACCACTGGTGACTCAGTGCCTCCTGCCACCACCTCTAGAAAAACAACCCCAAGCACCTACTCCAGACAGTGGCTCAGCATCTTCTGTGCAGGCAACAGCACGTGAGGCTTTGTCACCACGTCCCGAGTCCTCCGGGGAGACAGTGATACTGGGAGGGCGGCAGGGGGGGGTGGCACCTGGTCCCCCCACCCCCACCCCACCCCCGCCAAGCCGGATCGCCAAGCCGGAAGCTCCGACACTGCCTCCTCAGCAAGGACTTGGCCCGCGTCAGAAATGTAGAATCCGGTCCTGGAGCCTCAACTGGGTTGATTCCTGGTTTCTGTCATGATGTTGGAGACGTGAAGTCTGGAAACCGCAGCCCATCTGTTTTCCAGTTTTCTTATTTAAAATAGTATCTTGTCCAAACGTGAAATGAGAAGAAAACACAGCAGCGTGAATACTCTGTAAGCTGGAGACGTTAGAGGGACCAGCTCTAGAGCACAGACTCCACCTTGAGGCCAGAAAGGGTGACCCCAAGTGGGATGGAGCGCTGCCCCAGGGGCTGGGCAGCTGCATAAACACCCCAGCTTGGAGCTGGGAGAGCCTGCCTGGGGAGAGAAAGGGATGAGGTCATCCTGGCAAGCCTGTGCCACTCCAGCCATTAGGCCCCTGCCAGGCCTCCCCCCAGGCCAGCCCCTTGCCCCCACAGGTGTGCTGCCCCTCTCCAGCTGGCATAACAAGGCCATGCCAGCTCCGAGGCCGAGGCAGCCCAGGGCTGTCCAAGACTAACACAACCAGGCTGCCGATGCCAAGCCAGGAAGATGAGAGAAGGCTCTTCTCTGCAAAATGAAAATAAATTGCAAAGTGGCATCGTGTATGTGGTTGCCCTGGGGAAGGAGGATCTGGAGAGGAGTAAAGCTAGAAAGCTGGTTTCCACAAAGCCAGGTGGTCCTGGGACAGGGAAAAGCATCAGCCGCCTTGGTGCGAGGATAAAAGGGAAAAGCTGCAGAGCTTGCCCAGATCCCGACCCCTCCTGGGGACCTCTGGGTACAAGAGACACACTTGAAGTGCTGTGCCTGCAGGCTGCCCACTTACACCATTAACAAACTTGTAGACTCAAAACTCAGAACCACGGCTTCTCACGCATTCCATCTCTGCCCCTCGAACTTCATCATCTGTGCTTTATTAGTCCTTTAGGTTTTCAGGCCACACAAGCCTGAGCAAGCTGCCCCTGCAGGGGTCGGCAGGGAAGGGGGAGCTATATCTCCCATCATCCGCTAGAAGGAGTATCTTTGCTCTCACTCTGTTCTCATCCAACTTCTCCATCCACTTGGGCTCCAGGAGGACAAGCAAGCTGTACCTGAGGGTGCAGAGGGGTGGGTAGGGGCAGTGGGCTTCCCTCTTTCTCTCTCACTTGCTTTTGCCCAACTCTAGCCTTCACGCCTGCCTCCGTGTCTCTAACAAGTCATGGCTCTCCACCCAAGAAAGGGTTTGGGAGTGCAGCCTAGTAAGGCCAGCCAGAACCCAAGCACTGCACTGTTACACTTCGCACAATCCAACACTATGCTCAGGTCGCTCCGGATGGCTCGGTGTGAAGCATTATAGGCTTGGGATATTTTGGACGATTTTTTTGCAAGGAGAAAGCTGTACTTGTGTTTCATCCCCTCAGCGGCTCTTCCTGAGATACTGCAGAGTCTGTCAACAGCACCAACACACACAAAGACACTTGGCATTTGGTGGGTGTTTTCTGTGCATTTAAGCTGTGAGTGCTCAGCCCAGTGGTGCCAATCTGCCCCATGGGAACACTGCTCCCTTCATGACCTCAGCTTGGGAATTGAGGTCACGCCTCATTGTTCTCATTGTCCCTTTAATCAGCTCTTCCTTTCATCTCCAGAAGGCCTCTCTGTCTTACCCCTGTTGTTTGAAAACATTTCTTTTTCTCTTTTGCCCCTTCCACTCCTCTCCTCTCTGTTCCCCTACTTTCACTTTCCATTCACAACTAAGCAGTTATTTTCAGGATCCTCTGAAAACTGACCCATCCCACTGCACCCACAGAAAGTGTCAGGGTCTTCAGCTGACACCCTAGTTCAGTGAAGGTCTGCTGAGCACGCACTAGTCACCGAGTTCCCAAGATCCAGACTGGGTCCCATCTAATAGCAGAAAGGAACCCTAAGTCTCCTACTGTGGCTTCCATATCCCAAGAAGGCTTATGCTTTGCATGGCATGTACACAGTAGGTGCTCAATACATTCTTGAATGAAATCAATAGTCTGCCCCTACTTATTCTGATGAGAAAGCTGTTCTAAAGCCTGAAAGTTTCCTAAAACATGGGATTGAACATAGAGAATGAGACAAAGGTGTTTGAATGATGAAGTGGTTATAAACTGTGGACAGGAATACACTGACCACTCATCTTTCATCTTCCAACTTCCTACAGTGCCTCAGGCTCGGTCTGTCTGCAGACAAACAGAGGGGAGAGGGAAAGCTTGCCAACAAAGAGCAAGGTCATGCACCAATCCCCAGCCCATCCCTTGGACCACAGGTATCTGCTTTTCTTCCAACACCTGGAGAGTATGGACTCGAGTGGGGAATGAGGAAGAGGAACGTCCACTCTGTCGCTTCAGCCCATGATCCATCCCTGCTTCACATACCAGGCGCCACGTGATGGAGTCACCCTCACCCACGATTGCGATTCATAGAGCTGGTTCTGAGCCCAGGACTCAGATCTCACTGGCCCTGCCTGTGACATCCTGTGGCTGTGCTCTTCCTTCACCCCTGCCATCCCCCACAATGACCCAGCCTCTTTCACATCAGCAACTCTGTTTTTTCACACCCTCTTTGATTAATGGCTTCCCTGTTAGCTCAGTTGGTAAAAAAAAATCCACCTGCAATGCAGGAAACCCCAGTTCGATTCCTGGGTCTAGAAGATCTACTGGAGAAAGGATAGGCTACCCACTCCAGTATACTTGGGCTTCTCTTGTGGCTCAGCTGATAAAGAATCTGTCTGCAATGCAGGAGACCTGGGTTTGATCCCTGGATTGGGATGATCCCTTGGAGAAAGGAATGGCTACCCACTCCAGTATTCTTGCCTGGAGAATTCCATGGACTCTATAGTCCATGGAGTCACAAAGAGTTTGACATGACTGAGCGACTTTCACTTTCACTTTGATTAATAGTCTTCACAATTCAGCTTTGTGTCCTGAAGCCCACCTACTTGGTGCTTTCTCTGCAAGAAATGACCTTTCTTCTTCCCTGAATGACCTGGACAGAACCAACAGGGACATTTAAGCAGGGACCAGCAAGATGTTAGGTTTGCAGTCAGGCCCTCACACTTAAGCAGAGGGAGCTGATCCACTGCCTGGGCTCATAAACTGGGCTTGATAAGTGAGCACCTGAGAAGACAGCATCCTCTTCTCTCCTCCCCCCATTATCTGGGATGTCTGACAACCACACATCTCCCATTGCATTTTGGCTCAGCCCTAGAGTCCCCTGAGAGACCTTTGGAGGTCAACCTTTGAAGGTCAACTGTGTCAAAGAAAGATGATCAGAGAGTGCAAAGATTGAAGCCTAAAAATCAGGAAGTGGGGGTGTGAATAGACTCCGGTGCAGATAAGCCACATAAATGCAAATCAGCCAAGCCTTGGATGTATCCAGGACTATAAGCTGAACTTGAAGAAAGAACAATACAGAGCAGTCAAGGGAACTGAGATAGCAACTGGGGATATGATACCCTGTCCCACTACCCTCCTGGGGTGTCTGTTTCAGGAACAGGCACCCTTAGAAAAGGAGGTATTTTACAAATAAATTACAGAGAAAAACCAGGGGCCCAGGCAACTGGAGAGAAGTGCTATTCAGAGGTGCAGACTCACCAGCCCCAAATGGAAAATCCCAGTACAGTTGTAGTATTGTTTCCTTGTTAATGGTGACCAAAGGCTTTCTTGGATCCTAGAAAGAATTTTTCTGTCGTGATTAAGTAGAAGACTTTTTCTTAATAGGGCATTTTATAATATATATTAGACATGTGAATATACAAAATGCAGTGATGTATATTTGAAGTCTTAAAAACCTTTGACAAAGAGATTCCAACAAAGTCTAGAATCTGTTCATACAAGAAGATATTTTCTAATTCATAACAGTGGCCTTTCTGGACAGTGAATACATTTAATCTTCATGTTAAAACTGCAGCTTTCCTTTTAAGCTCTTCTTTAGCCGTATCCCATAAAGTTTTATATATGCTGTCTTCATTCTGTCCCAAATAGTTTCTAATTCCCCTTGTGATTTCTTCTTTGATCTGGGTTATTTAGAAATGTGTTGTTTAATTTGCAGATATTTGGGGAGTTCTCAGATTTCCATTGTTGCTTTATAATTTAATTTTATTGCATTTGGAAAAGATGCTTTGAGTCACATCAATCCTTTCACAAGCATGGAAACTTGTTTTAAGGCCTATCATATGGTCTTTCCTGGAGAATGTCCCACATGCCCTTGAAAGAATGTATTTTGCTTCTGTTGGGTGAATTGTTCTATAAATGTCAGTTGGATCATGTTGATTAACTGTTTTTCAAATCTTCTATATCTTGGTTCTTTTTTTCCCCCCTCTGGCTAGGCCACACAGCATGTGGGATGTTAGTTCCCTGACCAGGGATTGAACCTGTGCCCCCCGCATTGGAGTTGTGGTCTTAACCACTGGATTACCAGAAAAATGCTCAAATCTTCTATATTTTTATTAATTTTCCATCTACTTGTCCTATCAATATAAAAGGTCTTGAAATTTGGAACTATAAATATTGAATAGTCTGTATCTCCTTTCAGTTCTCTCAGTTTTTGCTGATTATATTTTAGAGTCTTGTTAGGTTCACATGCATTTCAAATAAAGTTATCTTTGTGATGTTGTGACCCTTTTTACTATTATGAAATGTCCCTGTTTATCTCTACTAAAATATATTTTGAAAAAAATAAAAATAAAATAAAATATATTTTGTAAGAACCTATGTTGTTTGATATGAATAATATAGCCCATTCTAAGCTCTTATTTTTTTTTTTTTTTTTAGGTTGAACAAACATTTTTGGTATATCATTTTAATTCCTCTGTTGATTTGGAGGGTAGTTTTTTGTTTTGTTTTGTTTTTATTTTCTTAGTGTTTGCTACAGGGATTTAAATATATTTTAATTTATCAATATAATTTATGTTAATTTGCCTTAATTTTAGTAAGATATAGCACATCAAATAAATTTTTAAAATCAAGAAAATATATATTTATACCTTCTTTTATATTTATCCACACAAAGAATAGCAAGGAGAGATAAGAAAGCCTTCCTCAGTGATCAATGCAAAGAAATAGAAGAAAACAATAGAATGGGAAAAAGCAGAGGTCTCTTCAAGAAAATTAGAGATACCAAGGGAATATTTCTGTCTCTTATACACATCTAGATGTGTATAAGAGACAGGTCAAAATGCTCTTAAGATATAGCACATCAAATAAATTTTTAAAATCAAGAAAATATATATTTATACCTTCTTTTATATTTATCCACACAAAGAATAGCAAGGAGAGATAAGAAAGCCTTCCTCAGTGATCAATGCAAAGAAATAGAAGAAAACAATAGAATGGGAAAAAGCAGAGGTCTCTTCAAGAAAATTAGAGATACCAAGGGAATATTTCATGCAAAAATGGGCACAATAAAGGACAAAAATGGTATAGACCTAACAGAAGCAGAAGATATTAAGAAAGGTGGCAAGAATACACAAAAGAACTACACAAAAAAGATCTTCATGACCCAGATAACCATGATGGTGTGATCACTCACCTAAAGCCAGACAACCTGGAGTGCAAAGTCAAGTGGACCTTAGGAAGCATTACTATGAGCAAAGCTAGTGGAGGTGATGGAATTCCAGTTGAGCTATTTCAGATCTTAGAAGATGATATTGTTAAAGTGCTGCATTCAATATGCCAGCAAATTTGGAAAACTCAGCAGTGGCCACAGGACTGGAAAAGGTCAGTTTTCATCCTGATCCCAAAGAAAGGCAATGCCAAAGAATGTTCAAACTACCACACAATTGCACTCATCTTACATGCTAGCAAAGTGATGCTCAAAATTCTCCAAGCAAGGTTTCAGCAGTAGATGAACCAAGAGCTCCCAGATGTTCAAGCTGGATTTAGAAAAGGCACAGGAATCAGAGACCAAATTGCCAACATCTGCTGGATCACAGAAAAAACAAGAGAATACTAGGAAAACATCTACTTCTGCTTCATTGATATGCTAAAGCCTTTGACTGTGTGGATCACAACAAACTGTGGAAAATTCTTAAAGATATAGGAATACCAGACCACCTTATCTGCCTCCTGAGAAATTTGTATGCAGGTCAAGAAGCAACAGTTAGAACTGGATATGGAACAACAGACTGGTTCCAAATTGAGAAACGAGTATGTTAAGGCTGTATATTGTCACCCTGGTTATTTAACTTATATGCAGAGCACATCATGCGAAATGTCAGGCTGCATGAAACACAAGCTGGAATCAAGATTACTGGGAGAAATATCAATAATCTCAGATATGCAGATGACACCATCCTTATGGTAGAAGGTGAAGAGGAACTAAACCTGCCTGACTTCAGATGATACTACAAAGCTACAGTCATCAAGACAGTATGGTACTGGCACAAAGACAGAAATATAAATCAATGGAACAAAATAGAAAGCCCAGAGATAAATCCACACACCTATGGACACCTTATCTTTGACAAAGGAGGCATAAGTGTACAATGGAGAAAAGATAATCTCTTTAATAACTGGTTCTGGGAAAACTGGTCAACCACTTGTAAAAGAATGAAACTAGAACACTTTCTAACACCATACACAAAAATAAACTCATAATGGATTAAAGATCTAAAAGTAAGACCAGAAACTATAAAACTCCTAGAAGAAAACATAGGAAAAACACTCTCCGACATAAATCATAGCAGGATTATCTATGACCCACTTCCCAGAGTAATAGAAATAAAAGCAAAAATAAACAAATGGGACCTAATTAAACTTAAAAGCTTTTGCACAACGAAGGAAACTATAAGCAAGGTAAAAAGACAGCCTTCAGAATGGGATAAACTCATAATGGATTAAAGATCTAAAAGTAAGACCAGAAACTATAAAACTCCTAGAAGAAAACATAGGAAAAACACTCTCCGACATAAATCATAGCAGGATTATCTATGACCCACTTCCCAGAGTAATAGAAATAAAAGCAAAAATAAACAAATGGGACCTAATTAAACTTAAAAGCTTTTGCACAACGAAGGAAACTATAAGCAAGGTAAAAAGACAGCCTTCAGAATGGGAGAAAATAATAGAAAATGAAGCAACTGACAAAGAATTAATCTCAAAAATATACAAGCAGCTCCTGCAGCTCAAGTCTAGAAAAATAAATGACCCAATCAAAAAATGGGCCAAAGAACTAAACAGACATTTCTCCAAAGAAGACATACAGATGGCTAACAAACACAGGAAAAGTTGCTCAACCTCACTCATTATTAGAGAAATGCAAATCAAAACCACAATGAGGTACCATCTCACGCCGGTCAGAATGGCTGCTATCAAAAAGTCTACAAACAATAAATGCTGGAGAGGGTGTGGGGGAAAGGAACCCTCTTACGCTATTGGTGGGAATGCAAACACGTACAGCCACTATGGAGAACAGTGTGGAGATTCCTTAAAAAACTGGAAATAGAACTGCCATGTGACCCAGCAGTCCCACTGCTGGACATCCACATCGAGGAAACCAGAAATGAAAGAGACACGTGTACCCCAATGTTCATCCGAGCACTGTTTACAATAGTCAGGGCATGGAAGCAACCTAGATGTCCATCAGTAGACAAATGGTTAAGAAAGCTGTGGCGCATATCCACAATGGAATATTACTCAGCTATTAAAAAAATGCATTTGAATCAGTTCTAATGAGGTGGATGAAACTGGAGTCTATTATACTGAGTGAAGTAAGTCAGAAAGAAAAACACCAATACAGCATATTAACGCATATATATGGAATTTAGAAAAATGGAACAATGATGCTATATGCGAGACAGCAGAAGAGACACAGATGTAAAGAACAGACTTTTGGATTCAGTGGGAGAAGGTGAGGATGGGATGATTTGAGAGAATAACACTGAAGCATGTATATTACCACATGTGAAATAGATCGCTAGTCCTGGTTTGATGTATGAGACAGGGTGTTCAGGGCTGGTGCACTGGGATGACCCTGAGGAATGGGATGGGGAGGGAGGTGGGAGGGTGGTTCAGGATGGGGAACACATGTACACCCATGGCTGATTCATGTCAATGTATGGCAAAAACTACTACAATATTGTAAAGTAATTAGCCTCCAATTAAAATAAATAATTTTTTTAAAAAAAGCAAGGGAAGAGGAGCTCTATTCAGTTAAGAAACTTAATAGATACAGCAACCAAATGCAATGTGGAGGCTTTGTTTGACTCTATTCAACTATTAATTCAACTGTTTGTTTTTTTTTAAGTATTTTTGAGGTAATCAGAGAATTGTTAATACTGACTGGGTGTTAAATGATAAAAGGAATATCATTAAGTTTGTTATATTGATGGCACTGTAATTATAAGGGGAAAAAATCCTTATCAATTAAATATACTTAACAAACTAAAAAAAAAAAAAATGAAGAGCCTCTTGATGAGAGTGAAAGAGGAAAGTAGAAAAGTTGGTTTAAAACTCAGCCTTCAGAAAACTAAGATCATGGCATCCAGTCCCATCACTTCATTGCAAATAGATGGGGGGGAAATGAAATAGTGACAGACTTTATTTTTTTGAGCTCCAAAATCACTGTAGATGATGACTGCATCCATGAAAATAAAAGACGTTTGCTCCTTGGAAGAAAAGCTATGACAAACCTATACAGAGTATTAAAAAGCAGAGACATTACTTTGCCAACAAAGGTCTGTCTTAGTCAAAGTTACGGTTTTTCCAGTAGTCATGTATGGATGGATATGAGACTTGGACCATAAAGAAAGGTGAGCAACAAAGAATTGATGCTTTTGAATTGTGTTGTTGGAGAAGACTCTTGAGAGTCCTTTGGACTGCAAGGAGATCAAACCAGTCAATCCTAAGGGAAATCAGTCTGGAGTATTCATTGGAAGGACTGATGCTGAAGCTGAAGTTCTAATACTTTGGCCACTTTGTGTGAAGGGCTGACTCACTGACTCACTGATGCTGGGCAAGATTGAAGTCAGGAGAAGAGGGTGACAGAGGAAAAGATGATTGGATGGCAACACCAACTCGATAGACATGAGTTTTTAGCAAGCTCTGGGAATTGATGATGGACAGAGAAGCCTGGTGTGTTGCAGTCCATGGGGTCACAAAGAGTCGGACACCAGTAAGTGACTGAACTGAATTGACACCATTTCCAGCGTTCTCCATTTCTTCCTGTGGATTTGCCGTATTGTTCCATATCCTTCTCTATCATTTTCTATAGAATTTCTTATAAGGCTGTTCTTGTTATAACAAATTCTCTCAGTCTTTGCTTATCTGGGAATGTCTTTATTTCATCTTAATTTTTGAGATGTACAATTCATGGTTGACTACTTTCTTTTATTACTTTGACTATTTCATTCCACTGGCTTCTGTCCTCCACTGTTTCAGGGAAGAATTGGGCTGTTAATTGCATTGTTGTCCCCCAGTTTGGGGTGAGTTTTTCTCTTGCTGCTTTAAACACTTTCTATTTGTGTTTAACTATGATGTATGGGGTGGAGAAGACTCTTGAGAGTCCCTTGGACTGCAAGGAGATCCAACCAGTTCACCCTAAAGGAGACCAGTCCTGGGTGTTCATTGGAAGGACTGATGCTGAGGCTGAAACTCCAATACTTTGGCCACCTCATGTGAAGAGCTGACTCATTGGAAAAGACCTTGTTGCTGGGAGGGATTGAGGGCAGGAGGAGAAGGGGACGACAGAGGATGAGATGGCTGGATGGCATCACTGACTTGATGCATGAGAATTTGGGTGAACTCCGGGAGTTGGTGATGGACAGGGAGGCCTGGCAGGCTGCAATTCATGGAGTCTCAAAGAGTCAGACACAACTGAGCGATTGAACTGAACTGAACTGAACTGATGGGCTGGTGATTTTTATGTTTATTTTATTCAGGGTTTGTTGAGCTTTGTGGGTGTGTAGATTAATACTTTACAACACAGACATCCTTAGTGGCTTGGTAGATAAGAATTCACCTGCCAACTCAGGGGACATGGGTTTAATCCCTGGTCCAGGAAGATTCCACATGCCTTGGAGCAACTAAACCTGCGAGGTGCAACTACCGAAGTGTTCCACAGCAAGAGAAGCCACTGCAGTGAGGAGCCCGTGCATTCCAACCAAGAGTAGCCCACACTCATTGCAACTAGAGAAAGCCCATGCCAATCAGCCAAGACTCAGCACAAGCAAGACTAAACAAATGAAATTATATGAAAATATTTTACAAAAAATTGTGAATTTTCAGCCATTATTTCAAGCATTTTTTCTCCCATTTCTTTCTTCTCCTTCTAGGACTCTCACTACATGTTGGTGTGTTTAATGTTGTGTTGTAGTTCTCTGAAGCTCTGTTCATTTTTTAAAATCTATTTTCTTCTCTATTCTACACATTAGATAGTTTCTGTTGACTTATCTTCATTGATTCATTCTTCTGTCATCTCAAATTTACCCATTTAATTAGTTTTTATTTTCGTTATTGTGCTTTAAAATTCTAGAATTTCTACTGACTCCTTTTTATTGTTTGTTTCTTAATTGAGAAATTCCTATTTGAGGATCATTGTCATTATGCTTTTATTTAATTTTTAAAATATATGCTAAGAGCTGTTTTGAAGTCTTTGCTAAATATAACATCTGGGTCCACTCAGTTTCTACAGACTTTTTTCTCATGAGAATGAATCACATTTTCCTGTTATTTTTTTATATCTCATGATGTTTTCTTGAAAACTGATTCTTTAGACCATATATTGTAACATTTCTGGATTACATTTTTTTCCATGAGGTAGTTGTTGTTGTTAGAAACTTATTTGGACTTAATCTGCAGAATCTATTTCCCTGAGATATGCAACCACTGATGTCTCTGCTCGATTGTTTTTAAATTCTTGTTTTGTTTTTCTGCCTAGCTTTCTGGGGGTTGTCCTGTGAGTGCATAGCTTACTGGTAAGTCAATGATTCATAAGAGGTTGTGCTTGAGAACCTTGAGCCTCTAAGGCTTCCACCCTCTGCTGATAGATCTGTGTGTATGTTAAGCTTTCGATGTTTAGCTAGTTTTCCAGATTGCCTCATCTTCATTTTCCTCTGGACCTTCTTGGGTGCCCTGTAAAGATGAGCATCATTTCCCATATATCCAAGGAGATAAAGAGAGCTCATATAGCCCTTCTATGGTTCTCTCACTTTCAGCATCTCCTTATTAAGTTTCTGACTGGTCTGTCACGTCCCACAACTGGGACTGCAAACTCAGGCTAGCAAAGCTGTGAGAATTTCCCATTCACTTCTGCCACATATGCTTCTTTTACTGATAATGCTGCCAGGGATGGGTTTTGGCCCTCTGCCCAGATCAAGTCAGTCCCCTCTAGCAGTGAAGCTGTTGTTTTTCATGGGCAGTCCTGCTCTGGTAAGATTGCTTCATTGACCAAATTTTTGGAGGAGGAATGAGGGAGCAACAGATCCAGGCAAGAGGGCTGCAGACTCTCTGCAGACTTCCACTCTTGTCGTCCAAAGTCCTAACAGATTTTCATGAATAAACACTTCTCAATTCCTTGTTTGTCCCCGATTGACTTTTGGAGTCCTGAAACAGTTGTTTTGAATTGTTTTTTTCCAGTTCTGTTTGTTTTTTGGGGAAGAAGTTTTGTTAAACTCTTCACTTTGCTTTAATAGAGTCCTATCTCTGAATAAAACCTGTGAGTCAATTGCTTCAACATGTATCATGGTAGATTTTTTTCCCCATTTACCCTCTCTTGTGCTCTTCAATAATTTGGGTACATTTTCTGCCAAGAATTTCTTAGACTTATTTTGCTTTTTCATATCATCTTTATTCTAATAACAAAGAAGACCTCTGAAGATGATTATGAAAGAATTCTAGCATTTTTGTCTCTTTCTAAGAATTTTTCCTTATATTTCAATTCACACAAAATAAACTTTGGTGTGGAGATGTCTAGAACACAGGGTGTTGACCATATGCTATTTAACGACCTCTTTTGTCTTAAAAAGAGGTTTATATTTATATTCATAAATTTATAATTATATTCATTTATATTTATATATTTATATTCATTTATATCATTCATATTTATATTCATTTGTAATTATATTCAAATTTATATTTATATTCATAAATATAAAGGTGGCTCAGATGGTAGAGAATCTACCTGCAATGTAGGAGACCCTGGTTCGATCCCTGGGCCGGGAAGATCCCCTGGAGAAGTGAATGACTACCCACTCCAGTATTCTTGCCTGGAGAATTCCACGGACAGAGGAGCCTGGCAGGCTACAGTTCATGAGGTCACAACGAGTTGGACACAACTGAGTGACTTCATACATAATATGTCAAATTTCAGTTGCACACTTTTACCTATGCTTCTTCAGTATTATAAAATACTCCATTAATTAAAGTCCTATGAATACTGATGTAAATTTCACATATTTTGAAAGAAACTCCACAAAAAAGTTATATAAGTAGCAAATAGAGGTATGAAAATTTTCACATTACTAATTGCCAGGGAAAGAAAAATGATACACAAAGACATGCCGTTGCACACCCACTAGAGTTCAGATCCAAGGAGCACACTGGAGCTCTCACAAATATCTGTTAGGGCTATAAAATTATACAACTATTTTGGAAAACATTTTGACAGTTTCTGATAAAGTAAACATATACTTACCATATAACCCATCCTTAGGTATTTGCCTGAGAGAAATAAAAGCTGTCCACAAAAAGACTTTTACAAGAATGTTTATAGCAGCTTTATTCATAACTGCCCCAAACTGGAAACAATCTCCAAATCCATCAGTCACAGAGTAGATAAGCTGATTGCCCTATAGCTATATAATGTGGTACTAGTTAACAGTAAAAAGCCACAAACTAATATATATACAATAATCTGGAGGAATCTGGAAAACTTGCTGAGTGAAAGAAGCCAGACGCAGAAGGCTACATAATGTGATTCTATTTCTATGAAATTCTAGAACAGGTAAAAAAGAAAATTACCTAGTGATAGAAAGGATTTGGGGGATGCCTGAGCACAGTGGGGTGCGGAGTTATCTGCAAAGGAGCAGAAAGGAAGTTCTCAGAGGTAAGGGGATAGAAGTATTCTGTATCTCGATTATGGCCGTGGCCACAAAGGTCATACATTTGTCAAACTCAAAGAGCTAACTACCACTTTATTTATTTAATTATTTTCTTTTGGCCACACCAGCTGTGCAGTATACAGGATCTTAGGTCCCTAGCCAGGGATCGGATTCCCGCCCCTGCATTGGGAGCTCTGAGTCCTAACCACTGGACGGTCAAGGAAGTTCGGCTACCCCTTTAACACGGTTGCCTGGCAGTATATGTAAATTACACCTCAATGAACTTGATGCACAATGTACTTAGCACCGTTGGCAGCACGTGGTAAGCACTTCAAGAATGTGCTGACATTTGTGGTGAAATCGTAGTAGGATGGGGAGACTCCTTCTCCCGCCTGCCTGAAGAGCTGGAACTGCAGATTCCCCAGTGGCTTCCCAACCCCTTGAGAAGAGAGACAGTGCTGTCAGTGGGAGTTTGGAGGCTTGGGCCTCGTCTGCCTCTGGAATCCTGTCCAAGCCAGTTAACGCTTTGAGTCTCCCTTTAAAAAAAAATAGATTGAGTTTTATGTGCCTTAAGATCCCTTCCAAAATAAAATGTCCAAGGTTCTGTTATCGAACATATTTATTACGAATAAGATCTGTGAAAGTAATTTAGTTTCCACATTTCTTAATCCCTTTCTCTTATTTAATGCCTTGTGATCCTGGACACTCTCTCTGCCAAACTCCTTTCCTCTTACAACCAAAATTTTATTTACTTATGTCCCATTTCCTTAGTGTTGCTAAGCAACAGGAAAGAGTCCATCGATCCACTGTTACTACAGAACACACCTCGTCCAAGTGCCTTGAAGCAACAACATAACGTTTACCTTGCTGTGAGCCTACAACTTGGGCAGCAGGACAGCGCGCCTCTGCTCCCACTGGCAGCAGCTGGGGCAGCTCAGTCTTGTGCCTGGTGTCTGGACTGGGAGGTCTCCAACTCTGGAGGTGGGAGCAGTGGGGACCCCGAGCGCCTCTCTCTATGTCCACGTGTCCTTGCCATGTGGACTTTCCAGCCTAGTAGCTTCTAAGGAGCTGGATTTCTTACATGTAGACTCCACGCCCCAGATATGCTTAGTGAGAGAAAGAGAAAAAGGTAGAGAAGCAAGATATACTGAAACAGAGATAGAGAGACGGAGAGACAGAGAAGGCTCACCCTCTGGAGAGAAGCTGTGCTGCCTCCCCTCTCCTAGTTTGAAAAGTCACTCAGTTGTCAGTTCAGTTCAGTTCAGTCGCTCAGTCGTGTCCGACTCTTTGCGACCCCATGAATCGCAGCACGCCAGGCCTCCCTGTTCATCACCATCTCCCGGAGTTCACTCAGACTCACGTCCATCGAGTCCGTGATGCCATCCAGCCATCTCATCCTCGGTTGTCCCCTTCTCCTCCTGCCCCCAATCCCTCCCAGCATCAGAGTCTTTTCCAATGAGTCAACTCTTCGCATGAGGTGGCCAAAGTACTGGAGTTTCAGCTTTCGCATCATTCCTTCCAAAGAAATCCCAGGGCTGATCTCCTTCAGAATGGACTGGTTGGATCTCCTTGCAGTCCAAGGGACTCTCAAGAGTCTTCTCCAACACCACAGTTCAAAAGCATCAATTCTTCGGCACTCAGCCTTCTTCACAGTCCAACTCTCACATCCATACATGACCACAGGAAAAACCATAGCCTTGACTAGACGGACCTTAGTCGGCAAAGTAATGTCTCTGCTTTTGAAAATGCTATCTAGGTTGGACATAACTTTTCTTCCAAGAAGCAAGCGTCTTTTAATTTCATGGCTGCAGTCAGTTGTCAGTTCTACCTAATTATGGTGATCAGAGCAGATCACTGAGGCTGGTCTATGTGCATGTGAGGGCTTCCCTGGTGGTTTAGATGGTAAAGAATCTGCCACAGTGCAGGAGACCCGGATTCAATCCCTGGCTTGGGAAGATCCCCTGGTGAAGGGAATGGCTACCCACTCCAGTATTCTTGCCTGGAAAATCCCATGGACAGAGGAGTCTGGTGGGCTACAGCCCATAGGGTGGTAAAGAGTCGGATACAACTGAGTGACTGGCACACACACACATTCCCGTGCAGGGGGATTAGAGGCCACCATTTGATGATAACAGTGTTTAGGAACCCAAGGAAGTTTTAACATCAGAGTCAAGGTTTTATGGATGATAACATGGCTTAAGAAGGGAGTTCCCACTTCTCTCTCACGGTATTGGCCTGTCAAGGTCACTGCTGTCCTGCCTCAGAGGACTGGCACTTCTGATGCTGTGGTGGTCCCTGTGGAAGGTAGAATCCTTGGATCCCTGAATGCAATGAAAAACTTTTCCTTGTGTACCCCTCAGCAGTCAACTTGAAGGAATGTGTGTGTGTGTATTAAGTCACTTCAGTCGTGTTTGATTCTGCGACCCTCCGAACTGTAGCCCGCCAGGCTCCTCTGTCCATGGAATTCTCTGGGCAAGAATACTGGAGTGGTTTGCTATGCCCTCCTCCAGGGCATCAAACCCATGACTCTAATATCTCCTGCATTGGCAGGCAGGTTCTTTACCACTAGTGCCACTTGGGAAGCTGGAAGGAATGGTTTGCAACAACCTCAGTCCTACCTGCAGCTGGAAGGAAAAGGCAGGCTGCTGACTATGTCCTGACTCAGTGGAGGATCAGTGAGAAACAGATTCATTCAGATTCTGTCAACCAACAACTGACCTAGGAACAGTTCTGAGGGTAGCACCTTACACAGTAAAAATGGCTCATTCTATGACTACAGCTAAATCCACAGAGCAGGTACCCACGTAAATGCAACACATTCATGACCTGGAGCCAAATAGCAGGACCTCAGACTCTTCTCTCCGTGGATCTGCAGAAGTTCTCACACTCTGCCATCCCAGCCCCAGAGGAGAGTCTGTATCCCACAGCTTCCGAGATCACCGCCCTAAGACTTCCCTCCAGGGAGAACCTTTTTAATCATCACTGTTAATTTTAAATATTCATGTGGTTTTTGTATCTTATACCATAATCTCTCTGTTTACTTTAGTATAAAATGAGGACTTCCCTGGCAGTGCAATGGTTAAGACTTCGCCTTCCTTAAGTCAGAGAAGGAGGAATATCATATGACATCCCTTATATGTGGAATCTAAAAAGAAATGACACAAATGAGCTTAAAACAGAAAGAGACTCACACACTTGGAGAACAAACTTATAAGGTTACCAGAGGGGAAGAATGTGGGGAAGAGAAAATTAGGGAGTTTGGGATGGACAGGTACACACTGCTCTATTTAAAAGGGACGACCAACAAGGACCTACTGTACAGCGCAGGGAACTCTGCTCAGGGTTACGCAGCAGCCTGGATGGGAGGGGAGAATGGGTACATGCATGTGTATATCTGAGTCCCTTTGCTGTTCACCTGAAACTACCGCATTGCCGTTAATTGGTTATACCCCTATACAAAACAAAAGGTTGTTTTTCTTTCTTTAAAAAAAAGAAAAAAGACTTCACCTTCCAATACATTGTGTGCAGGTTTGATCCCTGGCTCAGGAGCTGAGATGCCACACACCTTCCAGCCAAGAAACCAAAACATAAAACAGAAGCAGTATTATAACAAACTCAAATAAAGATTTAAAAAGGTTCACATCGAAAGAATCTTATAAAAAATTAATTAAAAAGATAAAATGAAGGTGATCTTACTCAAAATCACGGAAGTAAAATCGGTGCCCTGAGAAGGTGAGCTGTGTGTACTTTGTGATAGTTTTCTAGACATACCCAGGTACTTCTCGGACTTGAGAAGAAACTGAAATTTCATCCGAAAATATAATTTTAATGTCTAAGAGAATTTCTTTTTCATGCATTCTGGTTTCTTGCTGCTGCTGCTACTGCTGCTAAGTCGCTTCAGTCGTGCCCGACTCTGTGCGACCCCATAGACGGTAGCCCACCAGGCTCCCCCATCCCTGGGATTCTCCAGGCAAGAACACTGGAGTGGGTTGCCATTTCCTTCTCCAATGCATGAAAGTGAGAAGTGAAAGTGAAGTCGCTCAGTCGTGTCCGACTCAGCGACCCCATGGACTGCAACCCACCAGGCTCCTCCGTCCATGGGATTTTCCAGGCAAGAGTACTGGAGTGGGGTGCCATTGCCTTCTCTGGTTTCTTATTAAGAATGTAAAAAGGGAAAGAACCAAGCTCACAGTGACAGTCTCCACTTAGTTCCCAGCCGGCAGCACCACCTTGCCAAGCGTGTAGCTGAGCCACCCTGGAAGGACTATTCCAGCCCCAACTGACACATGTGCAGTAGAAATCAGGTGTTTAAATGACCCCTGTCCAAGCTGAAGGTCCGTAAACAAAATCAAACACTGCTGTTTAAGCCACTAAGCTATGGGGGGTATTTATATTACATTACAATAGATAGCCAACAATGACCAAAGAGCTTGGAACAGATATTTCACAAAAGAAGATACACAAAGGACCAATAAGTACAAGAAAAGACTAACATCATTAGTCATCAGGGAGATAAACATTAAAACCACAGAAGACATCACTACGCATCCATTAGGATGGCTAAAATTTAAAAAATAAAGTAAAAACTGACCTAGACCATGTGCTGGTAAGGATACAGAGGAACTGAAATGAACGCTCACACTTTGCTGAAGGCAAATGGTACAACCACTTCCAAAAATAGACAGTTTTTTAAAGACTTAAACTAGCAAGTTCACCCCTAAATATTTACCCAAGAGAAATGAAAACATATGTCCACCAAAAATGTACACAAGAATGTTCCCAGAAACTTTTATCATGACAGCCCAACTGGATACAGTCCAAATATCTATCAACTAGAGAATGGACACACAAATCGTGGTATTATTATAGTATAGTAAATACAACCAAATACAATAAAAAGGAATAAACTATTGATACAAGCAATAACATCAATGAACCTAGAAATGATGACAGTCAAGATATCCCTGGTGGTTCAGTGGTCGGGCCTTCCCCTTCCAATGCAGACGACATGGGTTCGATCCCTGGTTGGGGAACTAAGATCCCACATGTCTCTCGGCTAAGAAACCAAAATATAAAACAGAAGCAACATTGTAACAAATTTAATAAAGACTTTAAAAATGGCCTACATCCAAAAAATTCTTAAAAAATACAATGAGGGAAGGAGATCAGATACATAATGATGCCTACTTTCTAAGCCCACTTATATGATATTCAAGGCTAGGCAAAAGTAATTTAGTAAGTAGTTTAAAATCATGATTCTGTCTGAGACAATCTGGTTTCTAGAACTTGTGATCTTAACCATGATGCTATATTTGTAAATCCATGGATAAAGATTTTGAAGAAGATAATGATTTAATGTGTTATATGAGTGGTGAGGTTCTTGGGAAGAGGGAATAATTAAGAGATAATTGAGGAGAAGTGAAATAGAACTTTGTGTTTGCTCTCTCTATATCTGGTTATTTCAAAATTTTTAAGTGAGCATGTGTAATATTAAAAAATATTTTTGAGTGTAATTTACTTACAGTAAAATGCACAAGTCATAAGTGTATATGTTGGTGTATTTTGTGACAAATTTACATCCATGTAAATGACACCTCAATGTCACCATTGCTGAATGCCAGAACAAAGGTGAGCACAATTAGGAGAAACTGGCACAATCTACATTCAACATTATAAAACTTCACAATGCATGGCATCAAGCAAAAGTGACCAGGGATGCAAAAACACAGAAATACATGGCTCATACCATGAAACAATCAATAAACAGAGGCAGAATCAGAAAGGACAGATATTAAAACAAAGACTTTAACACAGCTAATATGCTTAATATGCTCAAGAAAAAGTGAGAAACCTGAATATAATGAGAAGCCAAAAGAAAGGTTTTTAAAAGAGAGAGAGGCTGAAATGGAATTTCTAGAGATGAAAATTAAATCATCTGAAACAAAGAATATACTGACTAGATTAAGAGCTGATTAGATGCTATAGAAGAACAGATCAGGAAACAATCAGAAAAGACAGTTATAGAAAATGTCTAAATGAAGTACGGAAAAGATTAACAAAAAATAAAATAATATATAGCACCTGTGGAACAATATCAGAAAACTCTAACTTGTAAAATTAGAGTCCCAAAGAGGAAGAGAGGTATCTGAAGAAATAATAATAGCTATAAGTTTATCCAAATGTAGTGAAGATAAGCCCATATGCCAAAAAAAAAAAAAAAAAAAAAAAATCTGTGGAACCCAAGCAGAAAAAATATAAACAAAGAAAACCATGCCAAAGTAATTACAAATTGCTAACAAAACAAAGGTTAAAAAAAATCTTCAAAGCAATCATAGATAAAAGGTAAATTACAGAGTAATACAGACAAACACAACAGCAGAATTCTTATGATAAAATATGCAAGCCAAAAGAAAAGAGAGAAACATCTGAAAATGTTGAAGGAAACTATTATCATGGAATTGTACTCTCAGGAAAATTATCTTTTAAAAATGAAGACAAAATAGAGAATATTAGAGATGGAAAAAATATTTCACATAAATAAAAGCTGAAGGGATCCATCAACAGCAGATCTGCATGAAAGATATTTAAAAAAACAAAAAACTTTTCACACACTAATGAAAAATCAGAGGGACTTCCCTGGTAGACTCCAAGCTTCCACTGAAGGGGCGTGGGTTCAATCCCTGGTTGGGGAGCTAAGATCCTGTATGCTGCATAGCACAGACAAAAGGAAAAATCAGAGATTGTCAGATTGGATTTCAAAAGCAAGACACCTACCAGACATTCTTTCATGTGCGTGTGTGCAGCATCCTAAGTTGTTTCAGTTGTGTCCGACTCTTTGCAACCCTTTGCACTGTAGCCCACCAGGCTCCTCTGTCCGTGGGATTCTCCAGGCAAGAATACTGGAGTCGCTTGCCATTTCCTTCTCCAAGGGATCTTCCTGACCCAAGGATCGAACCTGAGTCTCTTATGTCCCCTGCATTGGCAGGAAGTTTCTTTAGTACTGAGCCACCTGGGAAGCCCATTCTTTCGTGTATAAAGATTTTTTTTAAAAAGTTAAAACTAAGAGTATGGAAAACTAGTACCATGCAAAAACTAATAAACGGAAATCTGGAGTGACTATAATATCAGACAAAGTGCAATTGTGGCAGTGATCACGCTATAGTATATACAGATGTTGAATTATAAATGCTGTACACCTGACACTTTTATAATAATACTAATAAAAAGGATAATCCATCCAGCAACAGCAGAAAACAAAATCTTTTCAAATGTACACACAACATTCACAAAGAAAAGACCATATTCTGGATCGTAAAACATGTCTCAGTAAATTTAAATCATATGAACTATATTCTCTGATCATAACAAAATTAAAAATAAAAATTAATATCAAAAAGATTCCTGGAAAATCCACAAACCTTTATAAAATAAATAACTCAAGACAAAACTTAATCATAAGAGAAATTAGAGAACACTATGAACCAAAACAAAAATGAAAATATATCAAAATGTGTGGGATGCAGCCAAAGCAGTACTTAGAGGGAAATTTATAACTTTAAGTGCTTGTATTTGAAGAAGTCTCAAATCAGTTATCTAAGTTTCCATCCTAAGAAACTACAAAAGAAAGAGCAAATAAATATAAAGCCCATATGAAACTTATACCTCAGTAACTCTGATAAAAATTTCTTATTCCATGTTGACTTTGACCTGATAGTTTATCTTAAATCATTTCTTTTTCCTATTGCTTTTCTTTTCTTCATAGCTATAGATCTTTCTTATAAATAACAGCCTTGCTGAAAAAAGCATATAATTATATACAAGGGCATACATAAGGAATTTCTGAATTTTATGGTACAAATTGTGTCAATGAGTGACCATATATTAAGCCGTTTCCATCTGCCAACCCTTGCACATGTGTTGTTTCATTTAATAACCAGGCTATGGTGGATCCCTAAGGGATTTTGATGGCTTAATTTAGGATCCCCCAAAACCACCATTTAAATATCCGTCTCCTGCAGAATTATTGGATTTGGTTTATTTTCTCTGTTTTGTGTGAATATTTTCATCACACAAGAAACCATCTTGAAAAAGCCCCTCATAAATCTTGGTGTGTATGAGATCAACTGGCTTTAATGAATTATGAGATCAAGTAGAATCGGTCTGGAAAACAGCCAGCACGTGTAGAGAAGAGATGGGGCAACCCACTGCAGTATTCTTGCCTGGAGAATCCCCATGGACAGAGGAGCCTGGCGGGCTACAGTCCATGGGGTCACAAAGATCGGACATGACTGAGCAGCTAAGCAGAGCACAAGGTACAGAGCGGGGATGGATTTACGTCCCTCTGAGTATTCCTCAGACTCAGTCCCTACATGATACGACAACAGTGAGCGAGGGAAGATGAAGGTGTGAGATGCAGAGCCCAGAGAGGACAGCACACCCAACCCCACACCCCCAAGTGGTCAGGAGCCCACATTTTTCCTAGCAGTCCCAAGGTGTCTCCTCATCTCGTGCTCACTTACATTCAGCCGTGGTGAGCTTCCTGCCTGTGGGACAGCAGCTTCCCTTTCTTTGGTTCTGTTTGGGACACTGCTCTCTAGATTCATTAGGTGGGTTTCCTAGGTGATGCTAGTGGTAATGAACCCACCTGCCAATACAGGAGATATAAGAGACACGGGTTCAGTCCCTGGGTCAGAAAGGTCCCCTAGAGGAGAGCATGGCAACCCACTGCAGTATTCTTGCCTGCAGAATCGCATGGACCGAGGAGGCCAGCGAGCCACAGTCCTTGGGGTCGCACAGAGCTAGGCACGACTGAAGCAGCTTAGGACTCTCACACAGAGACCAGTGAGTGTGCTCACCCCAATATTAACAAACATCACAGATCTGCACAGAGGAATTATTTGTTTACTGGTGAACTAATCAGAAGATATCACTACAGCTGTGGATCTTTCCCTGAATTAAAACGAGGGTTTGAGAATAATTCTTTTCAAAGGTCCATTCTAAATTATGGGGCTGTAATTCCATCTTGAAGGCTACTTGTGGGTCATGCTTCGCTTCTCGTGGTTTATGACTTCAACCCAGGCCCTTGATGGAATTATAACCCAACAGGCACAGAGACTGCTATTTATCATCTGTTTATTTTACAACAGAGCATCTAGTATATTTCGGTTTTATGCTCCTGGAGAAGACAAGCAGGGAAGAGGAGATAAAAGAATTGAACCCAGGCTACAGCCATGTCCACCCAACTCTAAATCCTTGAGATAAAAAGGCAGACAACAGTCCAGACACGTTATCTCCACGTTAACAGATACCTGGAAGTCTCTTCTCTGGGTCACAGTGGAAATAAAACGTCCAAATGGCTGTTTGGTGTCTCTTCTGGGCTGAGCAGCAGAGCTCAGCAGGCAGACGAGAGGGTGGCCATCCCGCCTCCCTCCTCTCCACCCCACCACCGCCTCTGTCTGCTCTATGCACAACACACTCAGGCGGGCGGCTGCAAGTGCACAGAAAGCTGGGTCAGGGATCAGGCAGGGTCACTAGGCACTCAGGCCTTGGATTTGGCCCCTGGCCCCCGCGGTGTGCTGGGCGTGGACACCCCTTTCTCTTTCCTTTCTGTCCCCAGGCTCTACCGCACACTTGGCCCTGGGCCTTGGCAAACATTCTAATTTGCTGCATAATTAATGTAACAGTGATTCAAGGCAGAGAGGCTTCTGGGACTAATTAGTGACCTGAATCTCCATGGTAGCCTGCATTCCATTCTTATCAGTGCCGGGAAGAGCTGCACTCCCTGAAACAATGTCTCCCACTTACGACTGCGACACAGCCAAGAGGCAAAGATCATCTTCCCCTTCAGTGTGCACAGATTCCAGCAGTATGTGATCACGTCCCACGGGGACTGCACTTCCCCTGGAAGAGCCTCACCAAATTAGTCCCTCGTGAACTTTCAGGTTTCTATGTGGGTCTGGGGAGCTCTCGTTGCAGGTGGAGAAATAAAGACAGTCAGCAAGGGCTCGCTGACCATCCACAGAATGGACAGCATTGTTCTGGGGGTTGGAGAAGCTTGAAAGAGAATGGAGGCCTCAGCTCTCTTTCCAGAGAACTTGTAGTAGGATAATGAAGCTACAGTGATGAGAATAGATGACCTGTGCGTTCTCCTTCCTAACTTGATCCCTTGTTTGTCTGAGCTTGCATGGCTCCCAGTGTGCCAGTTATATACAGAGGAGCAGTTCAAAGTCAGAGTGACCTCAGCCCAGGAAAGTCAAGGGCACCGCAGCAGAGATGCTCTCACTGCCTCCCCCGCCCCCGCCAGCTTCCTGGAGCTCCTCATCCCCATCAGAACCACTGCATTTCAGCTTACTTGCTCAGGCCCAGCCTGATGAAGCCTAGAGTCAGCAAGTTTTGGACACGGGTAGTGGGCCAATCCAGTCTGACCACTCCTTCAATTCACGTACACATGTGGTCGTGGCTGCTTTCACGTGACAATCGCGGAGTTTAATAGTTGCAACAAGCATGGCATGACCCATAAGTCCTACAACATTTACTATTCAGTCCTTTGCAGAAAAGTTTGCTGACCCCTGCTCTAGACCATGCAAAACCACCCAGCAGGTGGGTGACCTTGGCTTCAGTCTTAGTGTCTTCAGTTCAGTTCAGTTCAGTTCAGTCGCTCAGTCGTGTCCGACTCTTTGCGACCCCATGAATCGCAGCACGCCAGGCCTCCCTGTTCATCACCATCTCTCGGAGTTCACTCAGACTCACATCCATCGAGTCAGTGATGCCATCCAGCCATCTCATCCTCGGTCGTCCTCTTCTTCTCCTGCCCCCAATCCCTCCCAGCATCAGAGTCTTTTCCAATGAGTCAACTCTTCGCATGAGGTGGCCAAAGTACTTAGAATTCTTATTTTAGGAGTGAGCTATGGACCAAACCAGAACAATGACTTTAACAAAAAGTGTCATTTCAGCCTCTACTCACGATTACACAGTGACCAAGTGCCTGTTTGATAAACACGTAGGTGCTACTTACTATACGTCAGGCGCTACTCTAAGCCCTATACCTCCGTGAACTCTTCATCCTTACTATCACCCTATCAAGTGGGCATCACTGCTCCCATTCACAAATGAGGAAATTAAGATGCAGAGAGGCTATGTTACCTACAGCTATAAAACTAAGAGCAAGTCACAGAGCCACGATTTGAACCCAGGAAGCCTTCAAGTTCATTCAGACAAACCAGGACCTTGAAGTTCATTCAGCAAACTTGCCAGTCAGAGCCTGTTTTTATGACATTCCCCAAAGTTGGGGTCATAACATCTAGCCTGGATCTTTATGGGATAATCAAATTTTCAGTGTCAAATATATTACTATAATTCAGTGTTGGTAAGGGTGCAATGAGATGGGTACTTTGGTACATTTTATATCAGTTCAGTTGCTCAGTCGTGTCCGACTCTTTGTGACCCCATGGATTGAAGCATACCAGGCTTCTCTGCCCATCACCAGCTCCCTGAGCTTGCTCAAATTCATGTCCATCAAATCAGTGATGCCATGCAATCATCTCATCCTCTGTTGTCCCCTCTCCTCCTTCTCCTCCTTTTATATAGATTTCTCTCTATATTTTTTAAATTAATTTATTTATTTTAATTGGAGGCTAATTACTTTACAATATTGTAGTGGCTTTTGCCATACATTGACATGAATCACCCATAGGTGTACATCTGTTCCCCATCCTGACCCTCCCTCCCACCTCCCTCCCCATCCCATTCCTAGGGTCATCCCAGTGGACCAGCCCTGAGCCCCCTGTTTCATGCATTGAACCTGGACTGGCAATCTGTTTCACATATGATAATATACATGTTTCAGTGCTGTTCTCTCAAATCATCCCACCCTTGCCTTCTCTCACAGAGTCCAAAAGTCTGTTCTTTACATCTGTGTCTCTTTTGCTGTTGGCAAAAGAAGGACCCAAATTCAGTTTGGAAAATATGGTCACTGGAGAGTCATGTGGTCATGCAGTCATGAAATCTGGAAGTTTCTACTAATAGCTCACTTAACTATACGGCTCTTATGGTTAAAGAAATCTGCCTTTTCAAACTTTCATCCATTCTCAGCAGGTTGGGAGGTGAGATGACCAGAACAAAACCTGTATAAACCATGACAGATGTGTCAGATACTGCAGCCTTAACAATTCTCCTAACAAGAGTGTCACATGCTGATCGCTGTCACTGTTAATATGTGAAGATATTTTTGAAAATATTTTCTTTTTTGGCACTTCAGGCGGGGGCTTTCTATTTGCTCTTCTCTGGACCTGCCTTCCTCATCTGGAACTCGGATTTGCGGTTTAGAACTTGAGACACTGTCCCTATTTCACAGTGCTTGAGTCTAAATATTCTTCCTCATAACTGAAGGCAAATGACTGTTTTCTCCCTCTTCTTGCTGAGTGTTTTCCTGGATTGTGTTTTTCACTGTTGACTGATGTTTTTTCCTTGCGTTATGATGGTTGAAAGCCAAATGTACATGTTGCCAAGTGCAGTGTGGTTGGGATCTGGCAGGGCGGCGGGTGGGAAGGAAACCTTGTTTCTTGGATGATGGTGATGTTTGGGCATTATTATGAGTGATTCACTTACGTTCATTGTGGGAGCTGGAGTTTAAGGGAGTCTGACGGGGTGAGTGTGAGGCCACTGGTCTATCCTGGGGGCTGGGGACTTGATCTATGTTTGATTTCTGTAATGCTTTTTGTGGCATGCCTCAGTGAGGGTGTGCATAGATACCAAAGCTCTCAGGCTACTAAGAGGCATCTACTTTCAAAGTTACATATGTGCAAATTTCTGGTTATTCCTCCAGGTGAGCGTCAAATGGAACAAGTACAAAGACATACATTTGGGATGAAATGATCATTTCATCAAGTATAATGAAGGATTCCCAGGTGAGTGACAGCTCATGTCTGGAAAAGCTGAAAGCTTCTGTTGGCCAAAGGAAATTTCTGCAGTAAAGGCACCCTTTGTACCTTGATAGGGTCTGGCTTATACAGGTGTACAACTGTGTCAAAACCCAACCAATGTACAATTAAGACTCAGAATTCCTTTTTCATCAAAAGAAATACTGGCAACAAATATTAAGCGCTGGTTAATATGCATGCTGAAGAATTTAGAGGGAATTCTATCTGAAATTCACAAAAAGTAAGATGGACTGGTGGTGGAAATGGGGCTGTATACACATGTGATAAAACAAGGGCACTAAAGGGTCAGCATCAGAATCTAGGTGATGGTTCTATGCAGCGGTGTCACCTTGCTGGCACACGACGGCAGGTTTTGCCCAGGTCTTCCCCAAGTTACATCGGTTGCTTAAGGCTGGCCATGGTGGAAATGTCAACACAATAGAAATCAGCAAATCATACAAATCAGAGCTGTTTAAATTTTTCATCTGGAGAGCCAGCTTACAAACACACCACTAGGTAGCTATGTGGGTTGTTCACTGCAAACTTCTTTCAACTTTTCTGTATGTTTGAAACTGTTCATAATAAAATATTGGCAAAACAATATGACTCAATGTGTTAAAAAAAATAGATGTAAAAAATAGTTTTTGCTTCTGAGCAGGATTCAGTAGGTAGAGGCAAGGTATTTCTAGTATTGCAACAGCTTGGAGAAAAAAAGACACATCACAAAAACAGTGTGGAGAACCACAGAGGCAAAGAGGACTAGAAGAATGAGAATCCCAGAGAGAAAGAGCACATGCGAAGCGAGCTGAGGCTGCTAGCAGCTTTCTTCACTGAAGCAGGAGGAGGGCACTTGCTAAAGTCCAGTCTAAGAACAGGGCTTATCATATGCAGAGAAGAGAGAAACCAGAGGGCGCTTGTCTGAGCCTTCTGCTTCATGCAAGAGAACAGATCCAGAGGGGTCCCAGACCCTTGGCTGGCTTCCCACAAGACAGTTTCTGCACAGGGGTGGACAGGAACCTCGAGCTGAGCCAGCAAGGAGGGGTGCGATTGCCCCAAGCTCTGAGGTCCTGGAAAATGGTCACACGAGTGGTAGGGGCTTGTAACCATACCCAGCGGGGCTCCCCACCAGAACTCTGGCAGATTTTGAATCTTTAGGATGTGGAGGCTAAACTTTCAGGACAGAGGTGCCAGAGACACAGCAAGATCTCAATCCAAAGCCTGGGGAAACTTCTGGATAGCAGCTGGACCTGGAGTCAGACCTCCCTCAGCCTCAGGTTCTGTAAGAAATGAAGTCCCATCAGAGGAAGGGCCCTGGGACAAACATGCTCCAGGTTAGAGTTAGAAACTTGTGCAGCCAGATGGAACTGAGTCTAACTGCAACCCAGCCATGACCCGGTCTAAGTTCTCACGGCATCGAGGCGATAAGCCCCTTACACTGCTTGTCTAGCTGGAGAAAGGGCAAAGCCCTATGGGAAAGTGACCTTTACTTCAGTCTCGATGGTTTTTTATACAAAACGCCTGGCAAACAGCCATAAGGAATGAGACAAGGATGTAGGAAAATGTGACCAAAAACCAGGAGGGAAAATAGACAAGAAAGCAGATCCACAAAGTATCCAAAGGTTAGACTTAGGAGGGACGGATGTTGAAAATAACCACTGTAAATATTTTAAAGAAAATTGAGAAAATGATGGACAAAAAAGATGTCTAAAAGACAGAGACTCTCAACTGAGAACTGGAGTGTATTTTTAAAAAGCAAGTGGACATGCTAGGACTGCAATACCTCAAAGCAAGAACTCTTTGGATGTTTTAACAGCAGAAGTCAAGGTAGGGAACCTCAAGACACGTGAACAGGAAAAAAAAAAAAAACATACTGAAGAGCAGAGAGAAGTATGAGATACGCAGAATACAAAGAGCCTAACAAGTGGGCAACTGGCATATCAGACGGCAAGGAGGTAAAGAATGAGGAGTAAGGAGTATTTAAAACCAAAGCCCTTATAGGTACCAGGGGAAGATGTATTACATTTGGGTGTTCCTGTCCTGGTCGTTACATTTACTGACTATGTGCTACACTGGGCAAACCCCATACTTCTTCTGATCTCGCTTTTTCCTTGTCTGTAAAATTGAATCTGTAATATTAATTCCTTAGGACTTTCATAGTATCATCTGTACATGATAAAACTATATAAGGTAGGGTGAAAATTTCTTAAACTGTCATTGTCCTCCTCATTACGGTTTCTTTGTTCAGTTATTCTTGGGGGTATGTAATCTCTAGCCCTAGCATACATGGGTTTCATTTAGGCTGTATCTCCTCTTCATTCTAAAATAATTCCATCTTTGTTGCATGTATCCCCGTGTTTTTCCTCCTTGTGTAACAAGCAGTATCTATGCCAGAAGTCACTGAAATTGTCACGTTGAAGACTCTGTAAAGGATTTCCCTTCTGAGACTATTTTCTGGGACTTGAAGTTCTTGGGTGGAGGGAGAACAGAGGGGACGGAATTGGGAAATATGCCCCTAACGTAAGTTAGAGAGAGTCAATAAATTCTTTGATCATTTAGTCTCTAGTCACATTGGAACTGAGTGAAAGCCCAGATTCATATCAGGAAGGGTGGATCCATAAGACTCATCAAAATGATATGCAATTGTAAGCACACATATATATTTATAGGCATTTATATACATACATATTAAAGTGCTCATGGAACACAAGCCTGGAAAACATGATTTCAGATGAAAGATGTGTTACCAGGGAAACTAAAACGTCCAGTATGCTGATTCTGAGATAACCCGTAAAATTCTAAACACAGTTTCTGAATTAGTTTGTGCTCTTTTGTCATGTGTGTTGTTGTTTTTATGAAGAAATAAAGAAAATAGAGGGTTTCCCAGGTGGCACTAGTGGTAGAGAAACTGCCTGCTAATGCAAGAGACATAAGAGACACAGGTTCGATCTCTGAATCAGGAAGATGGCCTGGAGGAGGACGTGGCAGCCCACTCCACCGTTCTTGCCTGGAGAATCCCATGGGCAGAGGAGCCTGGCGGGCTACAGTCCATGGGGTCTCAGAGTCGGACGCGACTGAGTGACTTAGCATGCACTCACCTTTTTAAAAGCCCTATTCTAAATACAGTCATATTGGAGGTAGCGTTCCAACATGTGTATTTTTAGGAGACAATTCAGCTCATTGGCTTCCCAGGTGGCACAGTGGTCAAGAATTTGCCTGCCAGTGCAGGTGACATAGGAGACTCGGGTTTGATCCCTGGACTGGGAAGATCCCCTGGAGAAGGAAATGGCAACCCACTCCAGAATCTTTCCTGGAGAATCTCATGGACAGAAAAGCCTGATAAGCTATTTAGTGCAGGAGATCACAAAGAGTCGAACATGACTTAACGACTGAGAACATTCAGCTCATTCCAAGCAGAGGAAAAAAGACCAAATGTTAGTCAATGGCCTCATAACTCAAAGTACTTTGCCACGTCCATGCCAGTAACAACTGGTCGACCCAGTAGATCAAAAAGCTACAGGCCTTTGTTTCTTTACTGAGGGGTTGTGGTAGGGTAGGTGGTGGAGGTATGACCATCTCTGCTTGTTTTTTTAGCTTAGGTTTGTGGGCTTGGAGTCCTGAGTCTTTTCTGTCATCACCTTTCTGACCATCTGATGGTTGGCCCTGTGTTCTCTTCACCCCAGATATCCTATCTTTTGAGAAATGGAGGCTTCCAGCCATTGCAAGTATGTCTCCAAACTGAAGCTACCCAACTCTGGGGTCACAACTGCAGGGCAGAAGCCACAGAGCTGCTACCTTGGGATACCAAGTGCCTGTTGGGGTGGGGTGCTATCTACAGGTCTCTGGCTTGGTTCTCTTGCCAAGACAAAACTCACCGTTTCCTGACAATGCATGTGAAATAGGACATTCACCCAAGTCAAGTCAGAAAATGCTTATCACAGGGGAGGCCATGGATAGACACTGAGACAGAAACATCTCAGACACTGAACTCTAGGAGCTCACAGTCCAGTGGGGAAGATAGAGACTTAATGAAGCAGGAGCAGAGCCCGTGAAGACTCGAAGGTGAGAGCCAGTCTCGCCCACTGAGAATCAGGGATCGGTTCACAGAGGTCCACAGAGGAGTAACATTCGGGCAGGATCTAGAATCAGGAACAGGAATTTGACAGGTGGAAAAAGCAAGGAGTGTGGGATGGTGTGAAGAAGGCAATCCTTCCCCTCGGATGAGAAAGCATGAACCAGGCCACAGACGCACACGATGATGGAAATTCTCAGAGATGCCATGATAACACTGCTGCAGCTCGCGCGGGCTTCTCAGGACCACCCCGAGTGCGGGTTAAAACGCAGACTGCTCCCCCGCCCGCTTCAGGAGCTCCTGCTTCTGCGGGTGTGCGGCGCCATCCAAGGACCTGCATTTCTCTCAAGCCACCAGACAGTGCGATGTTGCTGATCTGGGGGCCACACTTTGACAGAGCACCAAATCCTAACCACTAGACCACCAGGGAGCATTGGGGTCACACTTTGAGAACCACCTCACCGAAGATGGTGAAGGACGCGTGGTGGGTAAGGCCAAAGTGTGGGCTTTCCTCTTTAGACGATGGTTGGTCACTGTGGCACTTGGGCAGCTGTTTCAGAGGAGAGCTGTCAGGCTGATGGGAATTTCAACAACTGTCTAGGGCTGGTGGCAAGTTCTTGAGCTGTTCCAACCAGGCCCTGGAATTTTCGCATCAGAATGGACTGTAAATTCCAGATGCAAGAGACGTTGCAGAAGCAGGGTCAAGTTCTCTTGGTGACGAGTTGAACAAGGAAGAAGAGAAGGGGAAGGGGAAGACACTTTAGAGGTCCTTTTCAAGGGACTGGACAGAATTTAAAATGTTCCAGAGAAACAGCACAGAAAGAGAAGCACAAGAGAGAGCAGGTGTGTAGAAACGAGCAAGGGACCCTGGGAACCCATGGGCATAGCTCTCCATAGAAGAGGGAGGAAAATGAAAGTTAGCATGAAAAGAAAAGACAGCTAAGGACTTCCCTGGCAATGCAGGGGGTTCAGGTTCAATCCTGGTCAGGGAGCTAGGATCCCACATTCCTCAGGGCCAAGAAACCAGAAGCAATGTTGTAACAAATGCAAATAGACTTAAAAAGTGGTCTACATCAAAAAAAAATTTTTTTTAATAATACAGGTAAAATCATAGGCTGAGGAGTGTCCACAAAGAGGCACAAAGGAAGGAGACATGTGAGTGTGGATGGAGGGAGAGCCCTGCAGAGGCGGATGGACCAGCAGCTTGGTAACTTATGGTGACTTGGAGGCTTCTGTTTATTTAATTCTTTCAAAAATGTTCATTGAGCATCAAAAGTATGCCTTGTGCTGAACTCTGAGGGCACAGCGGTGAGCAGAACAGAAGAGCACCTGCCACCATGGAGCTCGTGGGCGTGGAAGCTGTCTTCACAGATGCAAAGGAAAAGACGGTGTCACGGAGGGAATGGCAGGTGAGGTCATGCCAGGGGCGACACTGAAGCTCAGGATGGATACATGAACCCAAAAACAGGCTGAGATGACCGAGCTGATGAAGACCGCGGGCAGATGACCTGTGTCAGCCCCGAGAAACTGAAAGGACGCCAGGTGGCGGGGACAGAGAGGCGAGAGGGAGGCACTTTCAGATGAGGCTGGCAGGCAGGCCGGCGCCAACACACGCAGGATTCTGCTCATGCCTCGTTAAAACTCTCCACGTGGACGCGTCTTCAGAGCCATCAGCTTCTCCCCAACACCAGCTTCATTGTTGTTGTTCAGCTGCTCAGTCGTGTCCACCCCTTGTGACCCCATGGACTACTGACCACCAGGCTCCTCTGTCCATGGGATTCTCCAGGCAAGAACACTGGAGTGGCTTGCCGTGCCCTCCTCCAGGGGGTCTTCCTGACCCAAGCATAGAACCCACGTCTCCTGCACTGCAGGTGGAGTCTTCACCACTGAGTCACCAGGAAAATTCTGTTTTGGCTTAAATTCTGACTTTCACTAGCTTTGGGACTTAAGCCTCTATTCCTCAGTTTCCTCGTGAAAAAGTATCTCCTCCCTTGGGGTACTGTGAAGATTAAATAACTTAATACATGTAACATGTTTAGAACAGTGTATAAATATTTATCTTCAATAAATATTAGTTATCATCATTATTGTTTATCATTATTACTCTACACTTTTATAAAAGCCTCAAAATCTAACTTTCCACCTCTCCTCCCCTCACTAAGGAATATACTAGTTCATACAATCACAAAAATGTTATATATTTCTGTATTAAACCCCTGCTTAATAATTTTCAGGTCAACACCAGCTTGCTTGGAAACAAACTGAAACTTGGCCCTTCACCTATTTCACCAAATCTAGCTCAGAATAGCCTTCTGGTTTCTAGAACATTTAAAGCTCACTTGCCTCTGAGGACTAAGGCCTGCTGTGATTGAGGATACATATAAAAATATATTTATGTGCCTGCGGCTCAGAAAGCAATTTCCAAAGAGAATTTCTGAAGCTGTTTTGAGCATTACACAGCCTCTTGAGAGGATGGATTTTTTCCAAACCCATAACCGAACTCGATTCATTCTAATGAAAGTTCACAGCAGTGACATCACTCTGTCCTCTCCCTACACGCCTCGCACTTCTGGGGTCTGAGGGCACGTGAGGCAGTGTAAGGCCCGGGCTCTCACTCTCATTAAGCTCACGGTCGCACGGAAAATCCAACCCTGTCAGAGGGAGGAATTTGGCAGTTCCTGCATCTCCGTATTCATCTTTTTTCACAACCTGGTTCACAATCTAACCTGGAGGGGCAAATATAGTAGAGTAATAAAGTGCTTGGGAGCAAAGCAAACTAGGGTTTGAGTCCTATCTTTGCCCCTCGCTAGCTGTGTGACTATAGGCAAGTTGCTCACCCTCTCTGAGCTCAGGGATCACTTCTGTGACTATAATGAGAACACCTATTCCACCAGGCCACTGTGAAGATTGAGTGATGTCTAGAAGCACCTTGTACTTTACCTGGAACAAAGGGCTGTCACTGCTGTCCTGACAGAGCAAATGGAAGTCAAGGCAAAATGCACCAGATGGTCCAGGGACACTGCTCCCGGCTTTGCAGCTGTGGGGTGACTCCTGGTCCCCAGCCACCTGCTACTTCCACAGACACGGCTTTCCTATGCTGGTTTACAAGGCAATTACACAGCCACAGGTTGCCTGCGGTCGGTCAATGCTAACAGGGAATGACTCTCTTGCTCCATTTCTGACAAGCCGCATAGTGTTCCTGCTTCACCTCAACCTGCCCCCCGGCCCTTTCCACACCCCAGGGCTGTCAGGATTTAAGGCCAGCTCCCGGGGCTTCAAGAGCCACCTTTGTTCTCCCTCCACTCCACCTGGCAGCTTTGCAAGGCCTGATGGATCCTGTTTCAGGAAACCCCTGCGGAGGTAAAGTCCAGGTTCTCCTCCACACATGACAAGGGGGTAGAAAGTGCCAGGGGGTGGGGTCCCTGCAGCCCAGCCAGGGGGACAAGGGAGCTGCTGCACTCTGCTGCACAGGATTTCCATTCAGAGCGAATCACTGGCTCGCAACTTGGCAACCCCAGACCTTGGAACAACTTGGCAAATGGAAATCTAAATGGACTGTCCACTGTGTGTGTGTGTGTGTGTGTGTGTGCGCGCGCGCGCGCGCGCGTGCGCGTGCACGCGTCCCCAGGGCCATGTGTTAAACACCTCCCTCCACACACACTGAACAGACAGACACACTGCCTCACCAACCAGCTTGCCCAGGAAGGGGTAGGGAAGGGATGGAGTACTTGTTGAGGGCAGGAAATGATACAGTGTCAGAAGAGATGACGTAACGGCCATTATTAAAGAGGTGACATCATAACTCTCATGCAAATATAAAACAAAGATGTGGCACAGAGTTTATCCAATCCATTCATCAATGAGGGAAGCACTAAGACATTCAAACTGCTGCAAATGACAATTGGAAAAGTTTGATTTTTTTAATAGGCAATTGAGTAAAGAAAACAGGGTAAGATCAATAGGTTTAAAAACCTAAACTGGCTCGTGTCTCTCGTGGTCACAAACCACAGCCTTTGTGGTTTATCTTCCCCTCCAACAGCACAGAAATTATTTGCATCTCTACCAAACAAAAATCAGCCAACCCCTGCCCCCATCAGAGCTGAGAAATAGCCAAGTCGGTGGAGCACCAGTCAAGGAAGCGGGCTGAGCAGAGGGCCGGGGGATACTCAGTATCTCTTTCGCTCACTGCCAAGTGTTGAGTCATTTTTCTCCAGTTTGCGCCAAGCTACACTTGGTTCAAGCCCTCTCTGGTCCCTTTCTCCAGGCACGATGTTTGTTCTAGCCAGACACTGTGAGACCCACTGTAGCCTTTTGCTCTTGTGAAAACCTTCAGTCCAAACTGGGTCAATAGCTAACTCAGCAACTCCTTCCTGTCTGCATTCTCAGGATGTCCTGGGCCAGAGAGATGAGATGCTGGGGCACCAACAGTGGTCATGATGCCCTCTTAACCATCAGTGGCCACAGGGCTCCAACAGGGCCACACCAGGAGCCCCATCCACCAGGACTTGAGAGGTCACATTTTAGTCCGAGTCATGGACAGAGAAGAGAAACAGCTTGAAACACCAGCCAGAACTTGCTAAAGTGGCCACAGAAAACCGCAGTGAAACTCGTCAAGGAGAACACGAGATATATGTATTTCATTTATACTAATTATTTCCGGTTACTTTAATCTTGGTTCTAAAAAGGAAGCATCTGCATTGATCACCACTCCTCTCACTTGCTCAGGCAGCAAGTGTTTGCCTCACATCTACTTGTGAGCACTGTTCCTAGTGATGCACACAGCAGACACCATACCTTCCCTCGTGCAGCTCACCACGTGACTCTAGAAAACGCTAGTCTTCCCTTACCTATTTCATGCTTTTCAATGGGTTTTCATGCAAGAAGCCCTTGAGCCTCAAACCTGCCCAGCTTTTTCCCCAAAACACAGCCTGCCCGACACCAGGTCTCTCCACCCCCACCCCTGCCTCCGGGGCTCCAGCCCCTCATCATCTCCCACTTGCACAACCAAGTTGCTTAAAGATATGAATCAGGGACTTCCCTGGCGGTTTAGTGGTTAAGACTCCATGTTTCCGCTGAAGGGGGCACAGGTTCAATCCTTAGTCAAGGAACTAAGATCCCAGATGCTGCACAGTATGGCAAAACAAAAAAAAGGTTTTAAAAATGTGAATCAGGTCTCTGGAGATTAAACCCCAAGCTCCACAGCAAGACTTCTGTGGTCCAGTCCCTGCCTCCCCTTCTCTCTGCTCCAACAGCACCAGGTTCCTCCGCCTCGGGGCCTTTGCACCGGTTGTCCTCTGTCCTACTTCTTGACTGGCTCCTGCTCTCATTCAAGTCTCCGTTCAGATGCAACCCCTTTCTTCACTCCCCACTCTGGCCCTCTCTAGCATATCACCCTAGCCCTCACCATCATAATTACTCTGCTCTGTTGAGGTGGCACAGTGGTAAAGAATCCACCTGCCATTTCAGGAGACAAGGGTTCTATCCCTTCATCAGGAAGACCCCCTGGAGAAGAGGATCCTGCTCCAGTATTCTTGCGTTGACAGAGCACCTTTGCCGGCTACAGTCCATAAGGTCACACAGACTCGAACACGATGCATGCATACACATCGTGCGTCAAGTGTGTCTACTGACTTCCTATCTCTCAGCTCCTGACTGCAAGCCTCTTGCCAGAGGGAGAGAGGGACTGTCTGCCTCCTTCACGCCTGAATCTCTAGCACCTGAAGTAGCGCTTAGCCTACAGGATGCACTAGAGTCCTGCCTGTGAATATACCCGGAATGAGAAAATGAATAAATTATTCTTTATCAAAAATCCAAGCGTCAAAATGTTCTCCCATGGCCGGAACTGGCCAGCTAAAGATACAGAAAGAGAATTAAATTTAGAAATTGAATGCAAGCTCTGTGAAAGGAGCTCCCATCTTTCCTGTTAATGACATATCCCCGGGCCTAGAGTAGAGCTTGGCACTTAACTGGCATTTACCGTTTACAGAATAAACCGTTACACATGCAAATTAGGGGCTGGCACAGGTCTGGGTGAAGAGCCTGCTCAGGCAGGGTGGGGCCTTGCGAGCTGTCCTCCCGGAGGCGACGGGAAAACCTGAGAAGGATAAGGTTTCCGAGTCCCTGACTGGCAAGTGAAAGTGTTAGTTGCTCAGTTGTGTCTGATTTCTTTGCAGCTCCATGGACTGTAACCTGCCAGGCTCCTCCTCTGTCCATGGGATTCTCCAGGCAAGAATACTGGATTGAGTTGCCATTCCCTTCCTCAGGGGATCTTCCTGACCCAGGGATCGAACCTGGGTAGCCCGCACTGCAGGCAGATTCTTTACTGTCTGAGCCACCAGGGCAGCACAGCAACCACCCCACCCCCGACCCCTTAAAGGCTTCTCAGGGAAACAGATGTCCTCTCTCCCAGGCAATGGCTGGGTCTGGGGAGGGTGATTTTGTCCTATTGACTGCTCACCACTCAAGTCCCTCTCTCCACAAAACTCCTTTGTTGGGGATTTGGGGGTTTCTCGTTGTAGCCTTTTCTGTTTCTGCCCTGTAATTTCTCAGTTATAAAAATGGAGGCTCTGGAAGAGATCTTTAAATTCCCTTCAGAGCCAACATTTGGTGGTTTTAGTGTAAATGCTTTCCACCTGGAACCAGGGGGTGTTCGGGTCAAGCCTTTAAAGAAAGCACTTGGTGCATAATGAGAAGGACATCCAGAGCTGGCAAGAGGAGCCCTCGGCAGCAGGCATCCGGGTGATGAGGCCCGGGGTCCCCTGACCTGAGGCTGCTCAGGATCCTTGGAAGCCCTCATCCTGTCACCTCCAGGGCTTGGCGCTAGGTTCCTGGAACTTCTCCACTCTAAGCAGAGATGCTGTGAAGGAATGTTTGAGGTGAAGGAATGAGAAACATTCTCCACATGAGCTTTTAAAGTCCACGTGTGAGTCTGGTGTTTCTGAAGCTCCAAGTCCCCGGGGTGCTTGTTGAAAGTGCCGTCCTGGCTGCCCTCCAGGCTCTGACTCCACGGATCTGCATTTGCAGGGTGTCCGGGGAATGCTCGTGCAGATCTCTGATGGAGAAGTGTGCAGCCCCTGGTGACCTGTAGGAAGGAGCCTGGCCTCTGCGGGGAAGCGGCTTGGGCAGGCTGCGGCTCTGAGAGATGCCAGGAGGCCGAGCAACCTCTTCTGGGTCAGCCTCGGGCCACCAGGTTCCAATCCCATCAGTCACCTGGAGGGCCTTCGGCATGAGGCCGGGCAGATGGGCACTTGGAGAAGAGGAGCCCACTCGTGCCCAGACATGCTGGGGACACACCGCAGCCTCTGCTCCAGGGAGCTGTCTTTATATCACTGAACATGAGTGGATTCTCTGAAGTCTCTCCAAGTTCTAGAAAATGAATGCAATGTTTTTGGCCCTCTTGCTGTCCTGATAAGCTGGTTGACTGGGCTTGAACAGCGAGCTTGATTCTGCCTCAAGGGCTACTTTCCTCGGCTCTTCTGAAAATGCTCTGTGCCTGCTTTTTACAGCTGATGGCAGCAATGGCGAAACTCTTTTACCCTTATCCACCGCCAGACACGCACCTATGCCACTAAAATTCATGGAGCAGGAACTTCCCAGTAGTCCAGTGGTTAAGACTTCATCTTCAAGTGCAGGGGGGTTGGGTTCAGTCCCTGGTCAGGGAGCTAACTCACATGCCTTGTGGCCACAAACCAGAACATAAACACCGGAAGCAGTATTGTAACAGATTCAGTAAAGACTTTAAATGGTCCACATCCAAAAACCAATCTTAAAATTCATGGTGCCTTCGTCCCCAGAGTTGGAGAATTTGGTAAATAGAGAGAGTCCTGAGAGGCACCTCTCCCAAGAACAGCCGCTCCTGTTTCTCACTGCTCACAGAGCCAATGGCCGCGGTCCTCCTGACATCACTACCCAGGGGGTGGGGAGAGCTATGGGGAGGAGGAGGCCAGAACTCAGTCAGGGTTGTTCACGAAGGATCAGAGAACACATCTACCCCCAGAAATAGCCCAGTGGTCCCTCTCAGACCTCAGCCCCCAGGAAGTCCCCACACCCTGACCAGTGCCTCCCCAGGGCTCACATGCTCTATGGGACCTGCCAAGGCCTCAGGGCTCATAGAACTTCCATGAACTTGTGAGTCCACCAAAGAGCCTGTGAAGAAAAGCATCAAAGGCTAGGGGCTTTTGTCTTCATTCTGTGTCTTCACCTTCTCTCCGCTGCATAAACATTCACCTCCAGCCCATAAACATTAAAGGCTGAAGACTGAGAGAAAGAGCAAACCAGAAGCCTCTTTCCCAACACAGTCCTTCCCACTTCTCTGTCAGGAGCAGAATCCAGCACTGTCCTTAACTCCAGGAGCAAAGTTCACGGATGCTAGGTCCAGGCAGCTCTGGAGACATAAGAAAACCAAGAGTCCAGCTCAAGCATGATGTCCAGCTCATATGTCACCCAGACGGCGGCACCAGGGTGAGGGTGGCATCAGGGTGAGAGCAGCACCTATAAAACCACAAGGTCAAGGTCAAGGTCAAAGCACTTTAGCTACCTGGGGGAAAGAAGGAAGCCACGCTACTGAGATGTCCAGTTGCCAGCAAAGGACAGAGGAGGCTTTCTACAGCCAGAAAGTTCTGACCCCGACGTTTTCCTGAGCACGGAAAAGGCGGCTGCTCCACTTGATGGCAAAGAAGCCTCATAGATGTTTCACTTACACAGTAGGTGTGTCATTGGCAAGGTACCCCTTAACTTGTTGAGCTCAAGAAGGCCTAACTACACATCAGTGAGCCAAAAAAACTAGAATTCCGAAGTTAGAAGGGATCTTACAGGTGCGGGGACCTGAGGGCATGCGTCCACAGGGAGGAGACGGTACAAATGAGAGGACAAGCCAACAGTGATCTTGGAGCGTGGACCCCGTGGAAGGTGGCCAGCCCCGCTCAGCCCTGCCACTAGGCGACTATTCCCATGCAAGAATTTCATGCCAGGTTTGTCAGAGCTAATGAATTTTCAACATAAGCCCCAAATTCCAATTTTTATGTGAAATTTCCCAATTTTAAGACGTTGGCAACTAAATTCATGTTATTTAAAATACTGCACAGGCCAAACAAAACCCACCTGGATATGGGAAGAGGGTGGAATCAGCCCGTGGGACTCCAGCTCATAACTTCTGATATGCATCAATTACTGAGTAACCATCGTGGTAACAGCTAGTATAAATTGGGTGCTTCACACACATTATTACACTTTGTCCTCACCGTTGAGGAAATTCAGTTTATAGAGAATAGGTAGCTTCGGGGCAGCCAGCATTCACATCCAGGTCTGTCTGACGTCAGGTGCTGAACCCGTAGCTATTAAGTGATATTGCAATTCCAGAAACAACTACACTTGCCGTTGTGTGTGTGTGTGCTAAGTTGCTCAGTCGTGCCCAGCTCTCTGCAACCCCATGAACTGTAGCCCACCAGGCTCCTCTGTCCATGGGATTCTCCAGGCAAGAACACTGGAGTGGGTTGCCATGCCCTTCTCCAGGGGATCTTCCCGACCCAAGGATCAATCCCGGGTCTCCGGCATTGCAGGCAGATTCTTTTACTGTCTGAGCCAACCGAGCAGCCCATAAACTCATTCAATTCAAGGCTAGGCACAGAAATGGACACTTGGTGTTTGCATGGTGGGTTTTGTATTGGTTGTAGGAGGACTCAGTCAGGAAAGGTGGTGGTGGTGGTGGTTTAGTCGCTAAGTCGTGTCCGACTCTTGCAAACCCCAAGGACTGTAGCCTGCCAGGCTCCTCTGTCCATGGGATTCTCTAGGCAAGAACACTGGAGTGGGTTGCCATTTCCTTCTCCAGAAAAGGTAGGCTTGCAAAAGAAAAGCTACCACCCTGGCAGCAGACAAAGGCAGGGAAGCTGTATTGAGAATTTTCTTCCATTCTTCACAGTGCAAAAATCCCTGTCTGGCCACATGGAATGAGTATTCTGGGCTTTGCTACACAAAGGGCAGCCAGTGGGCTAGCAGCATTAGCGTCACCTTGGAACTGGTTAGAAAGGCAGAGGTTCAGTGCACCCACATTGACTGAATGGGCCCCTTAACCAGAGGAACAGCTCCTGCTCGTGCACCTCAAAGCATGAGAAGCCTGTCCTTGCCTTTGATGGCAAAGAAGCCTCATAGATGTTTCACTTACACAGTAGGTGTGTCATTGGCAAGGTACCCCTTAACTTGTTGAGCTCAAGAAGGCCTAACTACACATCAGTGAGCCAAAAAAACTAGAATTCCGAAGTTAGAAGGGATCTTACAGGTGCGGGGACCTGAGGGCATGCGTCCAGGGAGGAGACGGTACAAATGAGAGGACAAGCCAACAGTGATCTTGGAGCGTGGACCCCGTGGAAGGTGGCCAGCCCCGCTCAGCCCTGCCACTAGGCGACTATTCCCATGCAAGAATTTCATGCCAGGTTTGTCAGAGCTAATGAATTTTCAACATAAGCCCCAAATTCCAATTTTTATGTGAAATTTCCCAATTTTAAGACGTTGGCAACTAAATTCATGTTATTTAAAATACTGCACAGGCCAAACAAAACCCACCTGGATATGGGAAGAGGGTGGAATCAGCCCGTGGGACTCCAGCTCATAACTTCTGATATGCATCAATTACTGAGTAACCATCGTGGTAACAGCTAGTATAAATTGGGTGCTTCACACACATTATTACACTTTGTCCTCACCGTTGAGGAAATTCAGTTTATAGAGAATAGGTAGCTTCGGGGCAGCCAGCATTCACATCCAGGTCTGTCTGACGTCAGGTGCTGAACCCGTAGCTATTAAGTGATATTGCAATTCCAGAAACAACTACACTTGCCGTTGTGTGTGTGTGTGCTAAGTTGCTCAGTCGTGCCCAGCTCTCTGCAACCCCATGAACTGTAGCCCACCAGGCTCCTCTGTCCATGGGATTCTCCAGGCAAGAACACTGGAGTGGGTTGCCATGCCCTTCTCCAGGGGATCTTCCCGACCCAAGGATCAATCCCGGGTCTCCGGCATTGCAGGCAGATTCTTTTACTGTCTGAGCCAACCGGGCAGCCCATAAACTCATTCAATTCAAGGCTAGGCACAGAAATGGACACTTGGTGTTTGCATGGTGGGTTTTGTATTGGTTGTAGGAGGACTCAGTCAGGAAAGGTGGTGGTGGTGGTGGTTTAGTCGCTAAGTCGTGTCCGACTCTTGCAAACCCCAAGGACTGTAGCCTGCCAGGCTCCTCTGTCCATGGGATTCTCTAGGCAAGAACACTGGAGTGGGTTGCCATTTCCTTCTCCAGAAAAGGTAGGCTTGCAAAAGAAAAGCTACCACCCTGGCAGCAGACAAAGGCAGGGAAGCTGTACTGAGAATTTTCTTCCATTCTTCACAGTGCAAAAATCCCTGTCTGGCCACATGGAATGAGTATTCTGGGCTTTGCTACACAAAGGGCAGCCAGTGGGCTAGCAGCATTAGCGTCACCTTGGAACTGGTTAGAAAGGCAGAGGTTCAGTGCACCCACATTGACTGAATGGGCCCCTTAACCAGAGGAACAGCTCCTGCTCGTGCACCTCAAAGCATGAGAAGCCTGTCCTTGCCCCTCTCTGATTTGTCCTCCAGTCTGGTGTGGGCCCTCCAGTCCTCTCATGAAACAGAAAAATTGTCAAAAAAAAAAAAAAGAAGAGAGAAAAAATGTCTGACTCTTTGTGGTCCCATGGACTATAGCCTGCCAGACTCTGTCCCTGGGATTCTCCAGGCAAGAATTCTGGAGTGGGTTGCCATTCCCTTCTCCAGGGGACCTTCCCCACCCGGGTATTGAACCCGGGTCCCCTGCACTGCAGGTGGATTCCTTACTGTCTGGGCCACCAGGGAAGCCCATAATACCATACTTCCCATCAGACTGCCATCTCCCCAAAGACAGAGGCTCCCTCTTCCATATCTATTTTGCCTCTTCCTGGGCATGGCACACAGTCATTTGAGCCCCTCAACCCAGCTGCAGACAAAGGGGAAGGGGTCTCCCAGTGCACAACAGAAGGAATTCTTCTCTAAAACCACAACCGTGCAAATTAGCTCAGCCTCCCAGACTGGTGGCAGGCACTTGAGAATGTGAGAAAAATCTGTACAACACTGCCAGGCCCCAGTCTCACCCTGGTGCTGTAGGGATATAAATGGTGCCTGCGTCTAAAACGCACATACAGAAAAACACAGAGGTTCCTTGATTCTAAAACATGTCTGCCAACCCTTAGGGGAAATCTGAGATCCTGGGCCAGGTAGGGACCTCTGGGCTCACTTGCAGCAGTTCACAACAAGCCCTTGCAGAATGCTGTGAACAGGAACAGGAACCCTGAACCGGGGTGCTGGTGTCCCTCTGCAAGCAGCTGAAATGGCACACAGCCTGGGCCTCTAACCTCCTGCGCTTTGTGCTCATCACGGACCCTTTACTTCAAGGCATTGGGGTCCTTTCCAGAAAATGGGGCAAATTCCTGACCCTTCTGTCATTGCTGCTAAACTTTCAGCCATCCCCAGTGGCTGGTGTACATAAGGAGGAGAAACATCCCAGAGGTGCAGAGGCCTGCAGGCCCGCAGGCTCACGCCTGGTGCACGCTGCCTGCATGCCTTTCTCTGTGTGCTCCAGACACGAGGCCTCCCCAGAGACTGAACCTTGCAGGAAAATTCTCACTGTCCCCAAGCAACCCAAATTCTTCAAGAACGTATGTCACCTCCAGCCCCTGCACAGCCTTCACCTGCCTCCGAGACCATAATCACTCAAGGAAAAATAAAGTAAAAGTTCCCAACACCCTTCTCCTCCCCGCAGGCCTGCCTGGTGAACACGTGCAGAGAGCCGCTCTTGGCTCTAACACATGAGGCTTTCCATTCCAGTTAAACTGTGATGTTGCCATGGAAACACCCAGTGAGGTGTTTCTCGGCCCGGCCGGCCCAGGCTGGGGACTTGAGGCCCACGTTACAGACGCCTCTGAGCCGGGTGCTACCCTCACCAACCCAGCGCACCCCCACCCCCAATCTCTTCAGGACTGTTCATGCCTGTAGGTGTATGGGCATTGGGGCACACGTTTGTTTTGTTTTGTCTTCAGCCCAGCCCCTCCCAGCACACAAAAGGCACATTCTTGAAAAAAAAAGAAAAAGAAAAATGTATTTTTTTTTCCTGCATTCCAGCTGCCTGAGCTAAGCGGAGGAATGAATGGTTTGGGAAAAATCTCACACAGGAATAAATTTACAAGGGACAGCTGAGCGGATAAATTCAGTCCCCAAAGAGGGGCATTACGAGGCCTTTTGGCAGGAGACTTGCCCCTTGTGCAAAGCTGTCTAAAAAGAAAAACAGAGCAAGAGAGGGGGGCTTTCAAATCCACCCCAAAATAAACCATTCAGAAATCCTTTTAACTCCCTCTAGCTGTCAGCATCTGGAGACAGGGAGGCCTGTGCACAAAGCCCCATCAGTCTTTCCAGGTGAACCTCAAGGGGGTCCCAGAGCTTGGCTCCAAGTTTACCCAAGTTTCCTGGCTTGACCCACTATCCATATCTGGGCAAAAATGGAGTTTGCCTTCATGGGAACTCATCGTGGCTTAGCTGAAGAGGGGACCAAACACAATACGAGCTGATGGGACCAGATGGCTCTAGGGGGGTTGGGGCTCAACCTAGATTCATGTCTCCTGGGATGAAGGACTCACTGCAGGGAGAGGATCGTGGCTGTGACTTGGAGGAGGCTCCCACTCAGGCTAGAAGATGCTGGTCTGAGCATGCAATGTGTGTTCCTTTGAGTCCCCATACTTTTCCCTATGAAATCTGAGAGTAAGATTATGCCAGAATGATTTCTGGACACTTCCCCACAAAAAGGATGTTAAACACTGGCCTCTCACCTGCTTTTCCACTGCTTCCTTGCCTCACTAGTTAATGGCAGGTTGTAAGAATTAGGAAAGTCCTTTTGTTGCACTGAGGTCTGAAAACTCAGTCAACCCATACTCACTCCCTTTCCTTTGGAAACCAAATCCTAGAACTTTTATAGCTGGCAATGACTTTCTTGTTACCCCTTGAGGATTTTCCCAGGCTCTTCCAATCCCAGGAGAGCCTGAGACTAGCCCTGACGGCCAGGCTCCTCTGGGAAAGGCGACTGACCGTCACCAAACATGTCCACAGTGCATGCCTTGAGCTAGCACTGAACCCAAGTGACATTGCTCCTTCTCCGCCCATAGTCCTACTTCTGAAGTCACTGTCGGTCAGTGAGCATTAAGCATTCATGGTCGAATCCCACACTGTATACTTGGAGATGAGCAAATACATACTTATGCAAGGGTCAATTTCTGCCCCCAGGGAGATAAAAATCTCCTACCCAGACAGCATGTACCAGTAACTGAATATGTGCCCTATTCCAGCTTTTTACTAAGTATTTCATGCTGATAAGTCCTTTATTTGCATTTGCTATGGTAGCTACATGCTCAGTGGAATCTAACTAACTAGAGACAAATCCTGGGTCCATCCCTCATCAGTTATGCATCCTTGGGCATTAACCTCACAGCCTCATTTTCCTCATCGGTAAAACAGTTAACAACATCTACTTCACAAGATGTTGTGAGAATTTAATGTGCCAGTGCTTGTGAGTCTCTTAACCCAGTGGCGAGCATTAGTGCTCAAACAATGATCACATGGCCTCACTTCCAGAAACACCCCTCTACCCTCAATGCTGGAAATTGGCTACCCTTCCTGTGGAAACCCTGCACAATTCTCTGCCAGAGCATTCCGTGTTCATTACGGAATCCTTGCCCATTAATCGTGAAGCGGAACACGTCCTCCTGCAGAAGAGAAAAGGCACTGGAGAGCTACGGGTGGTCCCGCACCTCTTCCAAGAAAGACTACTTGGCTGGAATCTGGCTCTCATCTTTGACTTTTTTTTTTTATTATTAATCAACGAATTAATTTCTGGCTGCACTGGATCTTTGTTGCGAGGCACGCATTTCCTCGGGTGGTGGGGGCGGGGGCGGGGTCTTCTCTTCCTGGCAGTGCGCGGGCTGCTCACTGCAGTGGCTTCCTCTCTACAGAGCACAGGCTTCAGGGTGTGGCGGCTTCAGGAATTGCGGCTCCTGCGCTTAGTGCTCCAAGGCATGTAGAATCTTCCCAGACCAGGGATCGAACTTGTGTCCCCTGCACTAGCAGGCGGATTCTTATCCACCGACCACCCGAGGAGTCAGAGCCTTTGTCTTTGAACTGTATCTAAATTGGGACTGGGTAAGACCTAGGTCCACGTTAAGTCTAACTTAACAACTAAACATTCTGTGTCATCTTAATAAGGAAAGAAAAAATAGGAGTATCTTCTTTTTAGTATGTAAGTATCTGTGAAAAGCACACTTACATACATGTGGTAGCTTAGTCATTAAGTCGTGTCTGACTCTTGCGACCCCACCCCCCAAACATATTTGCACAAATCCGTTGGAAGAAGAGCCCAGACATGAGTGAAAATGGTTGCTTGGAGATAGTAGACTACAGAAGTTATGGATGAGAGTGAAATCTTCAGAGCATATATTTTTCAATATTTGGTACTTCAAATAAGCAAATGTTGGATATATGTATAACTGAACCACTTTGCTGTATACCTGAAACTAAAACAACATTATAAATCAACTATACGCCAATATAAAATAAAATTTTTTAATTAAAAAATGTTTCAGATATAAATATATATATCATTAAAGCAAATAGGAAAAGAAACTATAAAACTGAACCTAAAAAATACAAAATAACCCAACTGCAAAGCACATCTAAATGACAACAGAAATATAAATGCCACTGGTAGTTTTTATGCTACTACTAATATTGATAATGCATTTTAAAATGGTTTTATAAGAATTATAGGGAAAAGCATATGTGTTGATGTTTAATAAACATGAGTCTCACTGTAAGAGATATGATTGGAGAATGAAAGAAGCTAAGGAAACAGTAACATTAAATATGAAACAGGAAAAAATGGCATTATTGTTAATAATTATCAGGTGTCCCCACCAGCTCCTCCTGCTATGACCACCTGCCAATGATGCTGAGCATGGACTGTCCTGTCCAAAAACATCTCTCTCCAACCTTCCTCACCAGTAACACTCAGAGACAGAGGCCATCTCACCCCAGCCAGAAAGGAACCTGGGAGACAGCAAAAGGCTGAGTGGCTCCTGGGATGTTTAGAACATATAGAACCTTCCTGCAGGCTCCCTGTGCTTGTGATTCTAAAAATATTTCCTCCCAGGTAGCACTTGTATGGCCCCAGTCCGTCCTCTTCTTTCTTCTACTTGCTCCCTTAAAAGGAAAGAAATTATCGTGGAATCTGGAAAACCATACAAGCCCCAAGTTTACCTCTTTTCAGAATTGCCTCCTTAGAATTTGCATCCTTGGGTAAGTCATCTCTACTCTCTGAGCCTCAGTTTACTAATCTGTAAAACCCAGTATAAAATAATGCCCATTATGCTGGATGGTAAAATGTAGAGATAATGGACATGAAATACTTAGTGTATATATCCAACAAATGGTTGGTATAATCCTTGTTATTTATATTGACATGAAAATGTTCTATGAATTGCAGAACTCTGCATGAATGTCAAGTGAAGGTGAAGGTGAAGTCGTTCAGTTGTGTCTGACTCTTTGCAACCCCATGGACTGTAACCTACTAGGCTTCTCCGTCCATGGGATTCTGCAGGCAAGAATACTAGAGTGGATTGCCATTTCCTTCTCCAGGGGATCTTCCCAATTCAGGAAACGAACCCGGGTCTCCTGCATTGGAGGCAGACGCTTTAACCTCTGAGCCACCAGGGAAACCTATGTCAAGTATCATTCAATTATCCTTCAACTGGATAAGAGATCGTCCCTGATGCTGCTGGTCCTGTGCAAAGGAAACATACAGAGCCCAGATCTACCTCAGTCCAACAGCAGGTACAGCACCTGGGCCGGATTTCCAGCCTGTAGGAGAAAGTCACCCGGCAGGTATCTGAGTTCACCATATGCCTTGTATTGAGCAGGGGAGGCGTGTGTATTCATCACTGGGACGGAAATGGAAGGAGTGGCCTTTGGCGTGTTCTCTTCTTGCAATAAACTGTGATTAATAAAATCCTTTTAGAGAAGAACAAACATTGACCATTAGGTAGTGGGTAGAGGAGAAGATGGAAATGAAGACAAAAACTGCTCCTGCTATTCCAGGACCACACCACAAGCCACAAATATGCTTTTAATCAGCAGTTATTAAACAGCTGCTTTATTAAACCTAAATTAAATGCATGTTTGAGGGACTGGAGCATTCTTGAAGAGGGAATTCATGGGCATTTCTTTCTTGCAAGCTGTGACTTTTTCAATGTCAAGGTTCCATTCTGTCCAGATCTTGGCTTCCGAGGAAATCCAAACCCAAGCAAGAGATGAATCTATCTAAAGAGAAAATAACAGCCCTGCTGAAGGGTGTGGGTGACAATCACAAGAAGGACGTTGGCCAGCTAGAATGCTCATTTCCAGTTGTGCAGAAGGAGAAGGACATCCTTGGGGCATCTCCCCATCCAAACATCGTCATCATTAACACTGACTGTCAGCTCCAGCGGTCTGCCAGGGAGGACCCCAGGTGATTTAAGAATATCACCATGATGAATTATGGTGACTGTTCTCTGAAGTAGTTATTATTAGTGGGACTTACAGAAGAGAAGGCTGATGTTCAGAGAGATTCAGAAATATGCCTGGGGTTGCACAGTTTGCAGCTGTAGAATTAAGATTCCAATCAGGTCTGGCTGCCCAGCTCCAGAGCCAACATCCGAGGCTGACTGTGGCTGTTCTTATGACATCTACAGGGTCCATTCTTGTTTTCAGGGTGTGTCCTCTGATACCTATTCTCACTTTCCTCAGTAATAGGAAGATAGTAGGCATGAGGCCATTTGGAATAAAGCCACATCCCCCAACCTTTCTGCAGCTACACGAGGCCATGTGACTGAGTTTTGGCCAGCAGGACATAAGCTGAAACAATGTGATCAGTGACTGGGAAGTGTCCTTAAAGAGAAGACATGTGCCCTTCCCCTCCCCTCTTCGCTCTTTTCTTTCCCAGCTGCCTAAAATGCAGATGCACATGCAGCCTAGACTGCAAGATGGAAAAGGCTGAAGGTGGCAGAGGCGCAGAGGCGCAGAGGTGCAGAGGTGCGGGACCAGTTGTCTGGTCCTGACAACTGCAAAGCCACAATACTCTCCCATCTGCCTCCTAACGTTAATATGTGGGACAAATAAACCCTCATCTTGCTCAAACCACTGTTACTTCGGGTTTTATGTCACTTGGCTGGGTACAATCCTATCTATTACATGGGGATGCCTCCATTCTTCACACTCCATCTATTCCCACTTAAAGCCTGTCCTTCTCTGCATTCTCTTCTTTCCTTCCCACAGATTTCATCCAAATGGACTCAAATTACACATGTATCAGATTAGTGGCAAATCACCAAAAGGAGCAGGACAGCCGGGACCTCTGGAGAAGGCAAATGTGAATTGGAACCGAGGACCATGCTCTCAGGGGCGAGGTTCCTGGGCGTGGTCAGCAATGAGGGAGTGGTTCAAACCCAGGTCTTTCTGCTCAGTTAGCCTCTCTGTCCATGTATGAGGAAAAGCAGGAGTCTTGTTAACAAAATCTTCTTTCCAAGAAAATAAATTCAGGTCATCCTTTTTCTCTGGTTCCTCTCCTACCTTCATTTCCAGGAAGAGGTACATGGTGCGGCTGCCATGAAACATCTGTGTCTAGTCCCACCCAAAAGTACCAGGTTCCAGGCTGAACCAAGCCAGACTGGCCTGGCCTTTCTCCTCCCTTGTGTGTCATTCTTGCTTATCTTCCAGGACAAGCCAACAGAGCCTGGCTGCAAAGAGAAATGATTCTTACCCCTCCCATGGAAGTGTTTCAGAATGCACGAGTCCTCAAAGTTCCCTGAATCATTGACTCTTAAAGCTGGAAGAACTACAGAGGTAATCTTATCCAAGAAAAGATGATGATCTTACTGCTGGAGGAAACAACCTGACCAAGGTCAAGTTGTTTGTTATGAGAGAATTGGGACCACTGATAACAACAAGCACAGCAGCAGCAATATGTAACCAGTTCTATGTGCCAGCAGTCAGCATGGATTGTTGCTGTTCAGTTGCTCAGTCATGTCCAACTCTTGCGATCCCATGGACTGCAGCATGCCAGGCTTCCCTGTCCTTCACTATCTCCCAGAGTTTGCTCAGATTCATGTCCACTGAGTCAGTGATACCATCCAACCATCTCATCCTCTGTCATCTCCTTCTCCTCCTGTCCTCAATCTTTCCCAGCATCAGGGTCTTTTCCAATGAGTCAGCTCTTCACATCAGGGGGCCAAAAGCTTCAGTATCAGTCATTCCAATGAATACTCAGAGTTGATTTCCTTTAGGACTGACTAGTTTGATCTCCTTGCTGTCCAAGGGACCCTCAAGAGTCTTCTCCAGCACCACATTCAAAAGCATCAATTCTCTAGCACTCAGCCTTCTTTATGGTCCAACTCTCAGCATTAGAGACAAAGAGCTGAACAAAAGAGACACATGCCAGACTTTAAGGGACATTTTGGTGGGAGAAAGAAACAACAAATACCAAATATTTCATGCCAGCTGTGATAAGAGCCACAAAGAACAAGTGCGTATCACCACACAAGCGTAGAAAAGGGGCACACCTGGCGAGGGAGAAGGCTCTGACATGAATAGAAACCATTATTTTGGGTAAATTCAAGAGCCGTAAGAAAGCCAGAGTGCTAAAGCCATCACCAGGAGTCAAATCATTCAAGACCTAAGCAGCTGTGTTAAGATTATTGGAATATTTGGGAATTCCCTGGTGGGCTAGTGGTTAGGACTCCATGTTTTCACTGCCAAGGGTGTGGGTTTGATTTCTGGTTGGGATCCTGCAAGATCCTGCAAGTCATGCAGCCTGGTCAAATTTTTTAAAGATTAAAAAGAATATTGGAATATTCTAGGAATAATGATGAGTCCCTGAAGAGTATTCCATGGGCGATAACAGAGTCTGATTTGCATTCATAAATAACCACTTTATGGCTGAGTGCAAAGAGACATCAGAGTTGAGACCGAGGGGCCTCTCAGAACTGTCTAGCTGTCCACGTGAGGACCGTGAGTGCTGACACAGGAGAGAGAGAGGAAAGATGTGGATGGAATTGGGTAGAAGGGACCAGAGCTGCCTCTGTGACCAGACATAAGTTCGGGAGCTGTCTTCCTGTGGATGATATTTGAATCCACGAACATGGGTAAGATATCCCGGAAAGAAGTCAAGTGAGAAGAAAAGGTGATCTAGGATCTAGTTCCCACATATATGCATTAATATATGATATTTGTTTTTCTCTTTCTGACTAACTTCACTCTGTTTGGCAGAGTCAGAAACTTCACTGTGTTTGGCAGTCTCTAGGTCCATCCATGTCTCCTCAAATGGCACAATTTCATTTCTTTTTATGGCCGAGTAATATTCCATTGTAATATGTACCACATCTTCTTTATTCATTCCTCTGCTGATGGGCATTTAGGATGCTTCCATGTCCTGGCTATGGCAAATGGTGCTGCAGTGAATTACATTGGAGTGCATGTATCTTTGGAGAAGGAAATGGCAACCCACTCCAGTGTTCTTGCCTGGAGAATCCCAGGGACAGGGGAGCCTAGGGGGCTGCCATCTCTGGGGTTGCACAGAGTCAGACACGACTGAAGTGACTTAGCAGCAGCAGCAGCAGCATGTATCTTTTGGAATTATGGTTTTCTCAGGTACATCCCCAGGAGTGGGATTGCTGGATCAATATGGTAGTTTTATTTTTAGTTTTTAAAAGACCCTCCACGCTGTAGCAACAGTGTAGAAGGGTTCCCTTTCCTCCACACTCTTTCCAGCATTTGTTATCAATTTTTTGATGATGGCCATTCTGACCAGTGTGAGGTCACTGTAGCTTTGGTTTGCAACTATCCAATAATAAGTGATGGATGTTGAGAATCTTTTTTTTGTGTTTGTTGGCCATCTGTATACCTTCTTTGGAGAAACATCTATTTAGGTCTTCTGCCCATTTTTTGATTGGGTTCTTTTTTGATATTGAGCTGCATGAGCTGTTTGTATATTTTGGACATTAATTTCTTGTCAGTTGCTTTTCTCCCAACCTCATGTTGTCTTTTCATCTTCAAGACCTGTGTGTGTGCCGTCACTTCAGTTATGTCCAACTCTTTGCGATCACATGGTCTGTAGCCCACCAGACTCCACTGTCCATGGGATTCTCCAGGCAAGAATACTGGAGTGGGTGGCCATGCTCTCTTTCAGGGGATCTTCCCAATGCAGGGATCAAACCTGTGTCTCTTATGTCTCCTGCATTGGCAGGTAGGTTCCTTACCACTAGCGCCACCTGGGAAGCCCTGAGAAATTCTAAAATTAAAGACTGGACAGAAGGAGAAGCCCCATCAGAGGAGCTTAAGGGAATAAGTGGACAGAGAAGTAGAAAGCCAAGCAGAGCCTGTGGAGTCACAGAAGGAAATACTGTGCCCCAGGAGGGAGTGGTCAGTGGTGCGAAAGCTCCACGGGGACAAGGAAGGGGAAAAGAGCAGTGTGGAGCCTCAGGGCTGGTCAAGGTGGCCGTGCTGGTGGGGGAAGCTCCTCCCCACCCTGCCCTGTGCCTCCCTTCCTTTTTATCAGCTATTTCCAAGTTTTATCCTTTATAGTAAACTGGTAGGACCCAGCACTGATCTAGGCAGAAGCTCAGCATCATCTAGAAATAGGTCTATTACAGACGGCTTTAAGTCCACAACACGGCCGCCCTCCTGCCATGTTACTCAGAGGTGGGAGGAGCAGATGTGGATGAAGACATTTTCCCACAAAAGGTGGTCAGGTTTATCATCTGGGTAACTCACATCTCGGAGCCAAATAGCTAAAGGGATCAGTTTTGAATTAGATGAGAACAACGACGATGATCCTTTTGTGAACATGAGTTCTTTAAGAGGAAACAGAGATTATATATTTAATGGAACTTAGAAATTTTCAAGATTCAGGAAAAACCAAACCACTGCAAACTAAGAGTTTACAGTTAAAGATTTTTAAAGTATGGCTGTCAAGTGAAGAAATTGGTAGAGGCTTACTTAAAGGAATTTTGTGTAAGAATTTATATTTTTGAGGATTATTTCCTGAATGTGATCCCATCACTTGAGAAATTTAATAGCAGTTTAAAAAATATAATATAATAGAAAAATATAATAGCAGTTGTTCTCCTTATTTTTACACTGGTTAACAGTACTTGGGAATGTGAAAATTCAGAATGCTAACTTCCTGACATGTACAAATGGATATCTCACTGAGAACTTTGCATAAACATCATTCTTGAGTAAGGACTAAAGCAAGTCTATATACTAGACAATTCTGCTTCAGGATCAGAAACAATGTCAGTATTTTACATGGGTACATTTAACCAATTGAAGGGAAACACATAAAAACCAACCTCTTTATGATTTTAATAATTTCTAGAGATTCGGGACTTCCTGAAGGTAAACTAATCTATGTAAAACTATGCCTAAGCTCACAGCATTCTCTTTCTAATGCTTGTGACAGTATCAATGACTGCAACTTGGAATAATTAGACATACCTTATACTTGAAGGGCTTCCCTTGTGGCTCAACTGGTAAAGAATCCATCTGCAATATGGGACACCCGGGTTTGATTCCTGGGTTAGGAAGATCCCCTGCATTGGGAAGATCCCCTGGAGAAGGGAACGGCTACCCACTCCAGAATTCTGGCCTGGAGAATTCCATGGACTGTATAGTCCTCTCCACAGGCAAACCCAGGCTACCGTGACTGCAGACGGACATTCGTCCTGAACACCCGCTGCCTCCGCCATGCAGGACTGCTGACCGCAGCCCTTTGTCCTCTGGGCGCTGACCCTTCCCAGGGGTGCTGCGGGTGTGATGGAGAAGGACCAGGAAGGGGAGTGGGCATCCGCCACACAGGGCTTTGTAACGTCTCTGACCTGAGCGACTTTTGTCCTTGTTCACTGATCCAGACATGCAGGATGCTTGCTGGCCTCTGACGTATGACCAGCTCCCCTGAGTCAGCACAGACTCACAGAGCAGGAAGCCAGTGCCAACTATGTATGCGCGTGCATTTCTTCATCGGTGTGTGTGTGTGTCTCCTTGTGCACGGTTTATGGATTTTCCAACCCTGACTGCTCACCCCTCCTCTCTGACCCTTTTAGGGATGTGTCAGTGCTTGAGAGGGTGGTTAAGATCATTCCCCTGAGAGTCAGGCACATGAAGCGTGATGTTTGGGGGCCAGTTCGGCTTGTTTGTATCTGTATTTTAACTGAAGCTCTTCCGTTCCCACATGGCCTGGGGCTGAGGCTCTGGAGCCGCTGTGGGGCCCGCGGGAGCTATTTTCCCAGTTGCTAGGCAATGTCAATCCTGCTTCACGCCTGGTGAGCTCATGCCTGTGGCTGATTAGGGATTAACTTCACAGCAACCAGAAAGAGCAGGGAAAGAGGTGTGTGTGCAAACAGCAAGCATGAGCAGTGACAAGAGTGATGAAGGAGGATCTGATGACACACCTAAACCACGAGGAGTAGGGAAAACAATAGGTGTCATTTTAAGTTTCTGTGCCAGGTGTGAAGCCAGGCACCTTGACAGAGGTGAGCTCACTGAAACAGGGATGACACAAACCAGAGAAGCAGCCACATGAGAGCAGATGCCTGTCATCTTGGTCACTGCAGTGCTTGCCTTCCAGACTGCCTGGCTATGGTATAAACCGCGAGATTATTGCTCATGGTATAAACCAAGAGATTAATGCTCGCAGTGCAAACCAAGAGATTACTGCTCGCGGTCTAAACCGAGAGATTCTTGCTCATGGTGTAAACTGAGAGATTATTACTCGAGCCCTAGTTATCATCTTGGGCTTCCCAGGTGGCTCAGTGGAAAGAGTCCACCTGCAATGCAGGAGATATGGGTTTGATCCCTGGGTCAGGAAGATCCCCTGGAGGAGGAAATGGCAACCCACTCCAGTATTCTTGCCTGGAAAATCCTATGGACAGAGGAGTCTGGTGGGCTACAGTTCATGGGGTTGCAAAAAGTCGGACACGATTGAGCGACTAAACAGTCACACACAGAGTTATCATCTAATCCAACTCTCTCATCTACTATACAAGACCATAATCTGGAGAAATTCCCCCAGATAAACACTCTATCCCTCAGAGTTTTCTGACTCACATTTTGAAAGGTCTGATCTTCTGTCTCTCACCACAAAGGGCCCAGATGACTACTGGTGACCAAGAATGGGGGGATCATGTCTAGCTTTAGAGATTCATCAGGCCCCCCCATTCCCAAGCCTACCAGTCTGCTAGCCCATGCCCTGATTCCCTAGGACAGCTTTTGCAGGACCCTGGCCATTCTCCCTGCCTCCCTTTTCCTGCTATTTCTCTCCCAGACCATTCTGATAACACAGCAACAGTGCTTCATCTTCCTGGCATGCGGCTGCTTCCCAGGAGCCAGCCTAGTCTCTCCCACCCACCATCCAGCAGCCTTCCTGCTGACTCACCCCCACCACCCCTAAATTATCTAGCCTTGCCTCCCACCAAGCCACGAGCCTGCCCACTGCTCCTGCCACACCTGGCCTCTTATCACCCTCCACATGTAGCTTAACCAGATCCTATGGGGTTTTTCCAGTTGTACTGAGAAGTCATTGACAGACTGCATAGTTTAGGTTGTACAGAACAATGATTGCCATCAGTGTTACCATTTGGATATGCCTGTTCATAAGAAACCCTAAATAAGAGGTGATTTCTAGACTTGGGGAGCCTCTGTTGATGCTACAATTGGCATGTTGAGGGAGTGATTGTAAAAATGGTTTTATCCAACTTTTATTCAGAGCTTGCAATATATCAAGTGCCAAACAATAACTGTTTTACATGCATTATCTCATGCTGGGAGATAATCAGAGCCAAAGGTCACTCCAGAAAGGAAATAGGTTTGGTATCTAATTCTCAAGTGAGCAGGGGACCTTAGGGAAAGAAAGCCACATGCAGAGAACCCAGTGCAGTTTAAGGTACTGTGAGTCAACAGCTAAGAGCTTACACATTAGAAGGGTCTGGTCAGTTTACATTTATTTGCCTTGAGTTTGGGTTCTCTCTGTAATAGGAACATAATACTGGCTTCTAAAAACCCAGCAATGAAGTCCTTCTGAACAGAACTCTGAATAACTGAGAGTACACAGATGAGCAACAAACTCACCCACCAGAAGTGCCAGGCGTGCTTCCAAGAGTCAGGGTGAGGAAACCTGCCCACACCACGGCTCACACCCTGAGCCAAGCCCTCCAGGACCAGTGGGAATTTCTGGCCACCAGTGGAGAGTGTTGACAAGTTAATTACTGAGCTTACACGGTCTGCGGTGACCGAGGGGTGGCCACAAGAATTGCGTGGTGCCAAATGCCGCCTGTGTGTTGAGTGACGGGTGCAACGGATCAGACGCTAGGACTGTGCTAGTGTGCTGCCATGGCAACTGACAACTGAGATTAAACAGTAGTTTCCCTTGAAATCAGCTGGCATCCTATAGATCAAACGATTGATGGATGGAGTAAATTTTTCACTTTTCCATGAGGTTTTGGTTCTTGGATGATCTAGGTGTTGAGATTCTAATGGAGCAAGGATGAACAGCCTGGGCAGTGAGCCATAGCAGCCTGTGACACCTGAACCCCTCAACACTGCTCTGTGCGTTTTCTGCCATCTGTCTGTGCAATGAGCTAACCGTCCCTTCCTCTGAGCTCCCCCTGCCTTACCGGCATTTCTGAGTAATGTAGTCGGCCAGATCTCCATTGTATATCCTCCCTTCAGCCTTGAGAACACTGTGTATCCTATTCATATGGTCTGATCCCCATATAAACCCTGCCACTTGGCACACAGACCAGCTCTCAACTGATTACAGACTGCACCCCTAAGTCCAACCAGCTGAGGAGCCACGTATATGCAAAGAGCTATAGAGTGGACACAGGAGGAGTTCATGCAATCCAATCCCCAGCTGCAAAGTTACTCGTAGTGAATTCACGAGTAATGTGGGTCTCTGGTGTCATTTTCAGTGACTGGAGCTAGTATTTACATACTTCAGGTTTCCTTTGCACTGCTGACTTGTCTCTGTGGTATGCGTCATAATCTTTCAATAGCTTCTTCCTGCCAAGACTATGAAGTGCAAACTCCTTAGTTCAGCAGTCAAGGGCCTCCAGATTACTCCCAGGCCCCTGCTCGCCAGTCCAGCCAATCACATCTCCACATTTCTGCCTTGATCTCTTTGCTCATCACATTTTCCCCCAGGGTCACACGGCCCTTGGGTCACCACCACTAAGTCACTGTCAACTGCCAAGTCCTGGGTCAAGTTCCACGGGAATCGAAGAAGGTTTCATGGATCATTTGGATACTAGTGACCTATCTCCACCTCCTCTACCTTCTCTAGAATATTTCTTCCTTACCACTGTTCGGGATTAGGTCGTACACAGCCACCCCCACCACCACCAAATTCATATGCTGAAGTACTGCACAACTCAGAACGTGACCTTATTTGGGTATCTTTTGTTGTTTGCTTGTGAGGCATGTGGGATCTTAGTTCCCCCACCAGGGACAGAACCTGCAGCCTCTGCCGATGTTTAAGCGCCCTTGGTGTCTCAAACACTAGATCACCAGGGAAGTTTCTATGACCTTATTTGAAAAGATGGTTGCTGAAAATGTGATTGGTTAAGGTGAGGACATATTTGGAGTTGAGTGGACCCCCATACCGTCGTACACAGCCACCCCCACCACCACCAAATTCATATGCTGAAGTACTGCACAACTCAGAACGTGACCTTATTTGGGTATCGTTTGTTGTTTGCTTGAGGCATGTGGGATCTTAGTTCCTCCACCAGGGACAGAACCTGCAGCCTCTGCAGATGTTTAAGCGCCCTTGGTGTCTCAAACACTAGATCACCAGGGAAGTTTCTATGACCTTATTTGAAAAGATGGTTGTTGAAAATGTGATTGGTTAAGGTGAGGACATATTTGGAGTTGAGTGGACCCCCATACCAATATGATCAGTGTGTTTGTGAAATGCTACACACAGACATGCGCCCAGGAAGAACACCATCTGAACGTGAAGGTGGAAATTTGGGTGATGTGTCCACACGCCACCAAACATCAGGATTTCTAGAAAAGCACAAGACGCTGGGAGAGAAGCACAGAGCATGTCTTCCTCATCACCTTCAGAAGGAGCCTCCCCTGCTGATACCTTGATCTTGGACTTCTAGCTTCCAGAACTGTGAGAGGGTACATTTCTGTGGTTTAAGCTGCCCAGTCTGTGCACCTTGTTACAGCAGCCCCAGCAAACTAGTACAATCACTTATTCCATTACATTCAGATCCAGCAACCATAGAGACCAAACGCGTGCCTACTGCTGCTGCTAAGTCGCTTCAGTCGTGTCCGACTCTGTGCGACCCCATAGATGGCAGCCTACCAGGCTCCCCCGTCCCTGGGATTCTCCAGGCAAGAACAATGGAGTGGGTTGCCATTTCCTTCTCCAATGCAGGAAAGTGAAAAGTGAAAGTGAAGTCGCTCAGCTGTATGCAACTCGTAGCGACCCCAAGGACTGCAGCCTACCAGGCTCCTCTGCCCGTGGGGTTTTCCAGGCAAGAGTACTGGAGTGGGGTGCCACTGCCTTCTCCAAACACGTGCCTAAGGCCAACCTAAATGCTTTACATGTCATTCCTCATTTAAGGCTTAGTAGATATATGAGGTGATGGCAGTATTCCCACTGTAAATAAGGAAACTGTGGCTCAGGTAGTTAGCTGAAACCATAGGACCAGTAAAAGACTTGAACCCAGGCAGGCCCATATTAAGGTAACCATCTCATGCTGCCTCTCCCATATGCTGTCCTATGGGACAAGGCTTCTCTCCCCAGTTAGGCTCATGTCTCTTAGAGCCAGAGGTAATGTCTGAAAAATCAAAGTCTCTGTCTTTACCCATGTAACTGCCTGTTATTGCATCACATAGAACTAAACAATTCAGTTGTCACCAAATGAAGAGGTGAAGTTTGATAATAGGCTTTCTGGTAGACAAGAAGTTGACTTGAAGAGAAGAGAGGAAACTCTTGGGGAAACTTCAAAGGAATAGGCGATTTCCTTCCCAAGGGGTTGAAACAGAGACACCAAAAGAGCAGAAAACAACAAAACAGAGCATGTAGGCGCTGTGAGGCAACAGCAAAGGTCTAACCCGTGTGTAATTGGAGTTGGAAAGTAAAAGAGAGGGAACAGGACAGAAGAAATGCTGGAAGAACCGGTGGTTAAGAATTTTCCAAAGTTAATGGAAGAAACAAACCACAGATCCAAGAAGCTCAAAGAATCACAAAGGATTAAAACATATGCATACGCACATTCACAGACATCATATTTAACCTGCTTTCAACCAAAGATAAAGAGAAAACTTTGAAGTCAGCAAGAGAAAAAAGATACATGACATATAAAGAAATAAAGATAAGGATTATCCCAGACTTCTAATCAGAAGTTATGTAGACTACAAGACCATAGGGAGACACCTTTAAACACTAAAAGAAAAAATGTCAGTCCAGATGTCTATACTCAGTGAAAAATATCTTTCAAAAGCGAATTTTTGAAAATATTCTTTGAGGGACTTCCCTGGTGGTCCAGTGGTTAGGATTCCATGCTTACGTTACAGGGAGCACAGGTTCAATTCCTGGTCAGAGAACTAAGATCCCATATGCTGGGACAAATAAATAAATAAACTAGACAACCAATAAGGACCTGTCATTGGTCCTTTTAACAAACCACAAGAAAACAAAAGAGTCTTTTTAATATACGCTTTCAGACACACACACACAAGAAACCCGAGAGAGTGAATTATTATCACCAGTCCTTCTCTAAAAGAAGAAAGAATATGACCCCAGAGGGAAATGTGGATCTTCACAAACAAATGAAGAGTGTTGGAAATAGTAAAAATGAGGATAAATATAGGAACTCTTTCCTATCTTTAGTCTTTCTAAGATGCTAAGAAGTTGGACTCTCAGTTTAAAATCTGCCTCTAGTATTACCACTTGTATTAGTGAGCAATTTATATAAATGTTCTGTATTTCTGTTCTCTTTTCTGTAAAGTCAGGATAAAAATACTACATTAATATTTTGTTGAAATAATTAACCAAAACAATATATGTAATAGACTAAAGATACAGTGACTTTTCTTTTTATTCAACTCACCAATCATTAATCACACAAGGCTCATATTCTGGGCCAAAGGCAAGCAGAATGAATTAACCCCAACTTTCTTCAAACTTTCCAGAGCATTCTCTATTTGTTTCAAATAAAATCCCCACTGTTCTTCATCTACTTTGAAAAGTTGCCCTTCCCCACTTTCCCTCATCTGAAGATAAGAGAACATCTACAGTTAAATTTCTTGCCATGCCAAGAGTCTTTTTCTCTGGGGAATGGATGCCTTTAGAATCTCTAAATTGTTACTATCCACTTTATTCATTGAATCACCTATAATGTGTCAGGCCCTGGGCAAGGAACAACAGACAGAGCAAGAAATAAGACACACCAAGTCCCTGCCCTCATGGAACCTAAGATCTAGAGGAAAAAGTGGAAATTAAACGCTCAAATGCACAATAT
>SJYT01045821.1:0-33944 GCA_006410635.1 Cephalophus harveyi | reverse complement strand
GTCCTTCATTATCTCCCAAAGTTTGCTCAAATTCATGTCCATTGAATTGGTGCTGTCTCTTATACACATCTGGCGGGGGCAGGGGGAGAAGCAAGACTCTTCCCAGCAAAAGAACTTATTCCATTTTTAGGGCTGCTTCATATTTGAGAAAAAGCCAAGATTCTTTTGCCTGGAAGTCAGCTGGCACCAAAACTCCAGGGAGAGGGGAAAGTTCCTCAAGGACATTGGGAAAAAGTATCTTCCCCTAAATTAAGAAGATTCTTTGAGAACACACAGAGAAAATGTAACAAAATATAAGGACTGCATTAGAACATGAACCCTCTGTTGGGTGTTTGCTTTCATGTGTGATTCCTTGCCAGCAACTGATCTTCTTTACATGAGTGCTCAATCTCAGGGGCATAAAAACACAGGCGGAGCAATAAAGAACACGAGGAATCTTCTTCTGGGGGAAACTGAGTCCCAGAGAGGAGAGCTAGTCCACCCGTTTGCACAGCTACCTAGTGGGAGAACGGAAGTTGGAAGAAGCAGTCAGATCTCCTGACCACCATCCAGTGTCATGCCTCAAGGGACCACCACATTGCCTCTTCTGGGAATTGAGAATACTCACAGCCTTGGACTTATTTCAGACACCAAAAGCCATTGGCAACTTTCCTTTACTCACAATTCCAAAACATGCAAATTTTCTATTTTTAGATTCTTCAGTAAATGCAAGCTTTTTAGTATCAACATATTCAAAATGCATTCTCCACTACTGTAAACCATTTTAAAAAGAGGGATTAAAGATCAGGAAAGGAAAAGGAAGGTAAAATAACTTCCACTTAGATGTGGTCATGTGAACAAAATCACTAGCCTATATTCTCTTTTAAAATGCCATTAACACATAATATCCCTATCTTTTCTGAAGGTCCCTAACACCCAAAGCCTGTTCTTGCTTTAGGGCCCTGCCATGTGTTATCTCCTCTGGTAGCTGAGAATTCTCTTCTGTCTGCTTCTATCAGTTGGAACAACTGATTAGTTCAAGATCCAAGATCGAGAAAGGAGTATAACGGGGCTGTCTGGTGTCACCCTGTTTGTTTAACTTATATGCTGAGTGCATCATGAGAAATGCCAGGCTGGATGAGTTACAAGCTCAAATCAAGATAGGCAGGAGAAACATCAACAATCTCATATTTGTGAATGATACCACTCTAATGGCAGAAAGTGAAGAGGAACTAAGAGCCTCTTGATGAGGGTGAAGAAAGAGAGTGAAAGAACCAGCTTAAGACAAAATATTGGAAAAAAAAAAAAAAACAACTAAGATCATGGCATATGGTCCCATTACTGCATGGCAAATAGAAGGGGAAAATAGTAGTAACTGATTTCCTCTTCTTAGGCTCCAAAATCACTGCATACAGTGACTGCAGCCATGAAATCAGAAGACAATTGCTTCTTGGCAGGAAAGTGATGACAAATGTGGACAATATATTGAAAAGCAGAGACATTATTCTGCCAACAAAGGTCTGTGTAGTCAAGACTGTGGTCTTCCCAGTTGTCATACACAGTTGTGAGAGCTGGACCGTAAAGAAGGCAATGTCAAAGAACTGATGCCTTCGAACTGTGGTGCTGGAGAAGATTCCTGAAAGTCCTTTGGAAAGCAAGGAGATCAAACCAGTCAACCTTAAGGGAGGTCAACCCTGAATATTCACTGGAAGGACTGATGCTGAAGCTGAAGCTCCAATATTTTGGTCATCTGATGAGAACAGACAATTCATTGGAAAAGTCCCTGATGTTGGGAAAGATTGAGGGTGAAGGAGAAGAGGGGGTCAGAGGATGAGAAGGCTGAGTGGCATCACCAATGCAATGAACACAAACTTGGGCAAACTCTGGGAGACATTGAGGGACAGGGAGGCCTGGTGTGCTACAGCCCACGGGGTCGCAAAGAGTCGGGTATGACTGGATGACTGAATGACAGCAACAACTTCTCCTGTCATGCCTGGCTCCTTCTAAGGCTTCATGTCTCAATTTAAACATAACCTCCTTGGAGAGATCTTCTGAAAATTCCATCTTTAATTTCATTTCATCCCCCCTTCCTCCCCACATCACTATTACCTACTAGGAGTCAATTTCTTTCCTTTATAGTACTGATTACAAACTGTAATTTTTGTCTTTATTTTAGTTGGTAGTATCTCCCCTGCCTATCCCACTCTACCGAGAACTGGCTGCCTTGTTCACCACTTTATGTATCATACCGAATACTGGGTTCTCTTTGTTGGCTTGTCTTGGCTGGGATGGGTTCCATAGAGAGATGCTCAAGGCAACCCTCATGTGTCAATCCTTTACTGGGAGAACCCATCCCAGGACAGCAAGACTGAGAGAAAAAGAAGTGAAATAAAGATGAAGGAGAAGTGAATGAAAAAAAAAAAAAAAAATGCCATTAAAATGGAGGTAAAATTAGGAAATGATAGGGAGACACAGAGAATGAGAGTGAAGACAGCAACAGACAGACATCAACGAACACTGGAAGATAGGAAGTGAATGGATAAATGAGAACACGCTACCAGAGGGACAAAAATTAAAAAGTGAGTGACCGTAGAGGACTCACCCTCCCAACAAGAAGCCCGTCAGCCCACCGAACCTCCGAAAGGCTCAGAAGTTGGTGGACGAGGCAGTTTGAAAGCTGAGGAGGAAAGCAAGCTTATATCAGGGGTCAGGCCCTTCCCTGGCCCCTTTCCAACCCTGTAGACCCTGATGGCTGTGTCTCCCCAACATCAGCAGTAAGGATTGCAGCTCCGAGGCTCTGGACTTGGGGACACCTCCCCACCCTGGCAAAGGGCAAGGCAAGTAAGCTCCATGGAAACAGAGGGATGAGGTGAAGTTCTCCTGACTGAAACAGGAGGCCCCCCACTCACGTGCCCCACATGCACCAGGACCCTGCAAGCCAGGCCTGTGCTTTTCTAGTCAGGAGACTCCAGGAGTCTTTGAATTAAAGAAAAGACCGACAATCGACAATACTGACAACTGGGGGTCACTCCTTCTCCAGCAAAAAATGTTACAGTGAAACTGCCCCGTCATCAAGCTGAGGCCCCACTCCAGCACTTCCAAAGTGTTTTTTAGTCTCGCTATTAAGTAAGCATGGACAATTGGGGTCACTAAACATTTTATTAAAGTCTTTAACATGATAGGAATTAAATGGAAAAATCATATTCACACAGAGAGACAGACAGACAGACAATGGAGGGAGCAGGCAACATTTTTTTTTTTTAATAAAACAAACTTAATATCCTCAGATAGAGCCTTCCCTGGTGGTCCAGTGCCTCAGACTCTGTGCTTCCAATGCAGGGGGCAGGTTCGATCCCTGAAAAAGGAACCCAGACGCCACATGCTGAGCACAGCCAAAAAAAAAAAACCAAAACCATCCTCAGATAAGAAGAACCATCCTCATTTAAGAACAGGATGCTTTTGGAAGAAAGTTACATTCAGAGAAGTAGAAAGAGCTCCTGGGAATTCAAAGTGATAGCGAAAATTTAAAACTACAGAAAAAAAAAAAAAAATTGAATGGAGAAAAAATTAAAGCTCAGGAAATGTCCCAGAACCAAAGTTTCAAAAATGGAAGTGAGAAGAAGAAAACGAGAAATGAGAGGACAAATATAAACAGTCTTGTGTCCAATTTCCAATCAAAGGGGACAAATAAAATCTAAGGGAGGAAGTAACTAAAGAACTAATGATTTATTTATTAATTATTAGTGACTTTTTCATAATCAAAGAAATAATGATTCATAGAAAACTTTATAAAGAAAAATGACTCCAGAAAAAAATGTGTTACAGAAAGGAATGTAATTATTACAGTTCATGACTCAATTATTAACAGTATTTCAGTTTAGTTCAGTTCAGTCGCTCAGTCGTGTCTGACTCCTTGCAACCCCATGGACTGCAGCACGCCAGGCTTCCCTGTCCATCACCAATTCCTGGAGTTTACTCAAATTCATGTCCATTGAATTGGTGATGCCATCCAGCCATCTTATCCTGTCATCCTCTTCTCCTCCTGCCATTAGTCTTGCCCATAATCAGGGTTTTTTCCAGTGAGTCAGTTTGTTTGCATCAGGTGGCCAAAGTGTTGGACTTTCACCTTCAGCATCAGTTCCTTCCAATGAACTTCAGGACTGATTTCCTTTAGTTTTGACTGGTTTGATCTTCTTGCAGTCCAAGGAACTCTCAAGAGTCTTCTCCAACGCCATAGTTCAAAAGCGTCAATTCTTTGGCGCTCAGCTTTCTTTATAGTCCAACTCTTGCATCCATACATGACCACTGGAAAAACCATAGCTTTGACTAGGTGGACCTTTGTTGGCAAAGTAACATCTCTGCTTTTTAATATGCTGTCTAGGTTGGTCACAGCTTTTCTTTCAAGGAGCAAGTGTCTTTTAATTTCGTGGCTACAGTCACCATCTGCAGTGAATTTGGAGCCCAAAAAAGTAAAGTCTGTCATGGTTTCCACTATTTCCCTATTTATTTGCCATGAAGTGATGGGACCGAAAGACGTGATCTTAGTTTTTTAAATGTTGAGTTTTAAGCTAACTTTTTCACTCTCCTCTTTCACTTTCATCAAGAGGCTCTTTAGTTATTCTTCCCTCTCTGCCATAAGGGTGGTGTCATCTCCATATCTGAGGTTATTGATATTTCTCCCGGCAATCTTGATTCCAGCTTTTGCTTCATCCAGCCTGGCATTTCTCATGATGTACTCTGAATATAAGTTAAATAAGCAGGGTGACAATATACAGCCTTGATGTACTCCTTTTCCAATTTGGAACCAGTCTGTTGTTCTATATCTGTTTCTAACTGTTGCTTCTTGACTTGCATACAGATTTCTCAGGAGGCAGGTCAAGTGGCCTGGTATTCCCATCTCTTTAAGAATTTTCCACAGTTTGTTGTGATCTACACAGTCAAAGGCTGTGGCATACTCAATAAAGCAGAAGTAGATGTTTTTTGGGAACTCTCTTGCTTTTTTGATGATTTGGAAATTTGATCTATGGTTCTTCTGCCTTTTCTAAATCCAACTTGAACATCTGGAAGTTCACAGTTCACGTACTGTTGAAGCCCAGCTTGGAGAATTTTGAGCATTACTTTTCTAGCATGTGAGATGAGTACAACCGTGCGGTAGTTTGAGCATTCTTTGGCGTTGCCTTTCTTTGGGATTGGAATGAAAACTGACCTTTTCCAGTCCTGTGGCCACTGCTGAATTTTCCAAATTTGCTGGCATATTGAGTGCAGCACTTTCATAGCATCATCTTTTAGGATTTGAAATAGCTCAACTGGAATTCCATCATCTCCACTAATTTTGTTCATAGTGATTCTTCCTAAGGCCCATTTGACTTTGCATTCCAGGAAGTCTGGCTCTAGGTGAGTGATCACACCATCGTGGTTATCTGGGTCATCGTGATTATCATTTTTGTATGGTTCTTCTGTGTATTCTTGCCACCTCTTCTTAATATCTTCTTCTGTTAGGTCCATACCATTTCTGTCCTTTATTGATCCCATCTTTGCATGAAATGTTCCCTTCATATCTCTAATTTTCTTGAAGAGATCTCTAGTCTTTTCCATTCTATTGTTTTCCTCTATTTCTTTGCACTGATCACTTAGGAAGGCTTTCTTATCTTTCATTGCTATTCTTTGGAACTCTGCATTCAGAAGCTTATATCTTTTCTTTTCTCCTTTGCCTTTAATAGTATTTACATAACCATAATCCTATAAGAGTGTAACTGGTTTAACCAAAATTGTGAAATAATTATGAAAGGTAGGGAGGAAAACAATGTGTGTAATGCAGGGGCAGGTTGTGAGGAAATGAAAATTCTCACCTTCTATGGTAGGAGGCCAACTCATGATGTCTTAAATGAAACAACAACAACAGTAAATAATAAGCAAATTATTTGGAAATGTGATGATAAATTCCTAACGAAAAAGCCAAGAGTTTCAAATGACATGATTTATATATAAAAGAGGGAAGGTGGGGTTTGGAACCCTTTTTTCTTCCATTGGGGTATAGTTGCTTTACAATGTTATGTTAGTTTCTGCTGTACGAGGAAGTGAATTAGTGATAGGCATACGTATATCCCGCAGTGGCAATCCACTCCAGTACTCTTGCCTGTGGAATCCCATGGACGGAGGAGCCTAGTGGGCTACAGTCCATGGGGTCATGAAGAGTAAGACACGACTGAGTGACTTCACTTTCACTTTTCACTTTCATGCACTGGAGAAGGAAATGGCAACCCACTCCAGTATTCTTGCCTGGAGAATCCCAGGGATGGAGGAGCCTGGTGGGCTGCCGTCTGTGGGGCTGTACAGAGTCAGACACGACTGACGTGACTTAGCATCAGCAGCGGCAGTGGCATACATATATCCAGGCTTCCCTGGGGGCTCAGAAGTAAAGAATCTGCCTGCAGTGGAGGAGCCCCAGCAGATGCGGGTCGATCCCTTGGTCTAGAAGATCTCCTGGAGGAGGCCATGGCAACCCACTCCAGTATTCTTGCCTGGAGAATCCCCCTGGACTGAGGAGCCTGGCGGGCTACAGGCCATGGGTTTGCAAAGTGTTGGACAGCACTGAGCAGCTTAGCACCCATGCCAACATATATCCTCCCCCTCCTGGACCCCCTCCCTTCTTCATCCCACCCCCCTAGGTCATCACAGAGCACCGAGCTGAGCTCCCTGTGCTATGCAGCAGCTTCCCACTAGCTATCTGGTTTGCACGTGGTGGTGCATATATGTCAGTCCTAGTCTACCAGCTCATCCCACCCTCCCCTTCTGCCCTGTGTTCACATGTCTGTTCCCTGCCTCTGCATGTCTACTCCTGACCCGCAAATAGGTTCATCTGTACTGGTTTTCTAGATTTCAAATATACATGTTAATATACGATACTTGCTTTTCTCTTTCTGACTTATTTCCTCTGTATAACAGTCTCTAGGCCCTTCCACAGCTCTGCAGATGGCCCAGTTTTACTCCTTGTAATGGCTGAGTAATGTTGCATTGTATGTATGTGAAGTCGCTCAGTCGTGCCTGACTCTTTGTGACTCCATGGACCGTAGCCCACCAGGCTCTTCCATCCATGGAATTTTCTAGGCAAGAGTACTGGAGTGGGTTGCCATTTACCACATCTGTATCCATTCCTCTGTCGATGGACTTTAGGTTGCTTCCATGCCCTGGCTATTGTAAACAGTCCTGCAGTGAACACTGGGCTGCACATGTCTGTGAATTATGGTTTTCTCAGGGTATATGCCCGTGTATATGAGCATGGTGGTGAGATTGGGCTTGGAATTTAAAGCCCTGTCACACTATTCGATTCTATGCAGGTATCATTTAGGATACGTTTTTAAATAGTGCAAGAGCAGAATGGAAACAATGTATAGCGAGAGTAGATGGGATACACTGAAGCCTTGGGGATAAGGAAGTGGAAGGGGCTTTAGAATTCCTTAGCCAGTGAAACTGGGAGTGAAAATGGAGCAGAAGTGGGTAGGACAGGCAGGCAACGGGGTGGGCTTCACCCCAGACAGACACTGAGCAGAGTGAAGACACAAATGTCCCAGACACTTAGGAGGAAGTGTCAGAAAACTTGCCCAGAAGTGATATGTTTCTCAATATAGGTGACTAAATGCTCTCTCCCCTGAAACACCCCAGCCTCCTTGCGTCCCTGGGACCTGGCCGAACAAAGTAGGCGTCTTCAGGATAAATCAAATTGCATGGAAGGTCTGCCCTTACTTCAGTGAATGGGACATATGTGTAAAGAGCTTTCATAGATTTAATCGGACCGGTCTCCAACTGACTCTTCCCTTCATATTTAAAGTTGCTCCACTGTAAATTCACTCACAAACGGGTTTTCCCAGGATGTGTGGTTCACATGTTCCTACAGTGCTCTTGTTCCCACTGCCTGGAATTCCTTCCTTGCATCGGCCTCCATCTGGCCAACTAGGCCTCGGGGTTAGGACTTCTCAGACATCATTTCCCTCCAGGAAGTCTTCCTGGACGTTTTCCGGGTGCTCTGCTCCCTCTCCAGGCTGCACTAGATGGTTTTCTGCTGTGTTCCCAGAGTGCATTGTGCACAGTCCTGCCTTTATACTTAGCCCACAGGAGTAGAATCACCCACCAGCCATCTGCCTCCTCCACTGCACCGTCTCCCGACACAACTGTGCATTTCTGAGCTTAGGAGCCTCATCTGATGAGCCGTGGATCCCTACCAGCACCAGCACCAAACAAACTAACCCAGAAGGCAGCAACCACAGCGGGTGTCTGGTTAAGACCCCCAGCCCCCTGAACACAGAGCAAATCAGAAAAGGGGTTTCTCTTGGAGGCCAAGGGCTTGGCAGGCAGAAGCCTGGCTACACTGACCCACCCCTTGGTGCCTCTGTGTAGGTATGGGCCACAGGACCTTATACAACATTACACTGACTGCATGACCTTGGGGCCAGACTCTCAAGATGCTCATCGGTGAACCGACTAACAGTAAGCCCCACCTGGTAGGGTTGTTTGGGAGATAATGGGGAGTTCTGCACAAAATATACTTGCCCAGGTGCCTGGCACAGAGTGAGAGCTCATAACTGGGAGAAGTTACTGTGATTACCATTGATAACAAGATATCAGGGAAGCGCTTGGAGACTTTTCAGCTACAAAATGACATTTTTGCCATTGACAGACATTGCTGGGCACTTAGCAGGGTGGAGGAATTGAATGAGAACAAAAGTGGAGGCAGAGGAAAGAACTGGGAGGCTGTCACCAATGTCTCAGTGACAGTCTGAAGCCCCGAGTCAGCAGAGCAGAAGTGAGGCTGGAGCCGCAGAAGCATGCTTTCTGCACAGCCTTCGGCCTGTGTCTCCTGCTCTGCAAACCTGCCTCCCTGCAGAGAGTCCCCCAGAAACTGTCAGGAACCTGTGCTGAAAACTCCAGGACGGGCGCCAAAGCAATTCAGTGTGTAACAATGCACTGAAATCGCAGGGCTGGGGGGAGGAGAGGAAGAATGCCTCAACCTTCCCTTGGGGACACAGAAGGCCCTAACAGGCATCTGCAGTCCCCCAGAAGCGCCTGCCATCCAATGTCCAAACAAGAAGCTTCAATGAGAATGAAAGCCCGTGCAGTGCACACGTGGTCACAGACAGACGTGTATGTTTCTGAGGTGGGTGCCAGACTCAGAGACCGGGGGCCAGCTGAGGAATGTCTTCCAGACCCAGAGAACCAGAGCTCCCAGCCGCTGGAGCACAGGAGGGGAGAGGGGTGTGGAGCCGCGGAGGAGGGCCTGGGCTTGATGGCCTCCCTCTAGATCCTGGGCTCAGGAGTTCATTCCAGATTGGAAACACATGCGCGGCGAGGCGAGGCAGGAACCAGAAATCAACAACACATAAAAATATTTCCTTCCAAGACACTTTTCCCTCCTCGATCTTGCCCCTCCTCCCCAGACTTCACTTCCCTTCTTTATTGGCCATGGGGCTTTCTGGGGAGGGACGGGCTCTCGGGGCCCATAAATAATAATATGAGGAGAGGCTTTACATACAGTTCGTGTCTCCATTCCTGAGTCATTCAGAATGCACCTGAAGCTGTAACAGCCAAGGGAGAGATTTCCAATGGCACATGAAGCCTGCTCTAAGAAATGTGTAACAAGGGCTACTCCTGTTTTGTTTGGCTTTTACCCATTAGTGTTGAATGATGGTGGAGCCGCCTCCACACCTGTAAGTCAGAAGTTGGAGGGAAATTCACCTCTAAAAGTAGGTTCTGAGCAAAAGTGTCTTGTGAGCAAGGACCTTCTACACAGGACCCTCAAGTGGTGCCCAGGCAGACATGAGCATCCTTACTCCCCAAAAGGTTGCATGGCAATGGTTTGCTGCTGTGTACAAACATGGACTTTTCTAGGGGTAAAGCCCACAGACTGTTGTCAAATTCTATGGGAGCCATCACTCAAAATGCTTAGACATGACTGACTTAGTTGTTACCTAGTCTGGTGACCTCAATCTTATCTGAAGTTTGAATCTTTTCTTATAGTTTCATTAATTCAATAACCCAATGTATGCTTGAACTCCTCCAATGATGAAAACCTGAGCCAATAGCCTAATAATTGAGAACCAGGGCTTTGGAGTGTCACCTCCAAAGCCTGTGTTCAGAGTTTGATGTGTCCCTTTCTAAGTGTGTGACTTTGGGTCAGTAATTCAGCATGGTTCATCTTCATTTTTATCATCTATATATGTGTATGGATCATGACACATCTTAGGTATTTTTGAGATTAAATGAAATCACGTACGCAAAATCTGTAGGCAGCACATGGGAACACAGCATGTGGATAAGAACTGTCATTGCGGTTACTATCATCCTCATCTTTTTTTTAAATATGGTTTTGTTTTGTATTATTTGCAGGTACTTTTTAATTGAAGTACAGTTGATTTACAATGCGCTAATTTCTGCTGTACAGCAAAGCAATTCAGTTATAAATATATACACATGCTTAGTCGCTCAGTCATGTTCAATTCCTTGTGACCCCATGACCCGCCATAACCCGCCAGGCTCCTCTAGCCATGAGATTCTCCAGGAAAGAATACTGGAGTGGGTTGATGTACATTATTTTTTCATATTCTTCCCCATTATGGTTGATCACAGGATACTGAATATAGTTCTCTGTGCTATACCATAGGGCCTTATGGTTTATACATTATATATCGTCTAGTCAAGGCTATGGTTTTTCCTGTGGTCATGTATGGATGTGAGAGTTGGACTGTGAAGAAGGCTGAGCGCCGAAGAATTGATGCTTTTGAACTGTGGTGTTGGAGAAGTACAGGGAGGCCTGGCGTGCTGCAATTCATGGGGTCGCAAAGAGTCGGACACGACTGAGCAACTGAACTGAACTGAACTGATAATATATTATAATTATAAAACTATATTATATAATATACTATAACTATAATTGTATATAGTTATATATTATTATATGTATAATAGAAAGAAAGAAAGAGGAGGCCCTCAGTCTTGTCTGACTCTTTGCGGCCCCATGAACTATAGCCTACCAGGCTACTCCGTCCAAGGGATTTTCCAGGCAAGAGTACTGGAGTGGGTTGCCATTTTCTTCTCCAGGGGATCTTCCTGACCCAGGGATCAAACCCAGATCTCCTGCATATCAGGCAGACACTCTAACATCTGAGCCACCAGGGAATCATATATATAATAATATATATAATTGCATCTGATGATCCCAAGCTATCACCCTCATCTTTATCATCATTGCTGTTAATATAGAGACAATTCACTACCATTTGGAAAGAAATGGTAATCCTGTTTTTCTTCCTTAATAAAATTCTTCTTCCTTTTGTTGAGCCGAAATCTACTTCCCTGCAGCTTCTGGTCACTGGCATTCCTTGACACTTAGTCAAGCATGGCAAGAGTTGGAAATTGGATGCAGGCTGTCCCGTTGTTCAAAGTAGCAACCCAGGAAAACGTACCTTCTATAATAAGGCATCTTAGTAAGACTCATTCAATAAGAAAGGAAATTAAAGTGAGAGAGTTTTAGACTCAAGATAAAGTGGGTCTTTTTGTTTCATGAAGACATTTTGACAATAAAGGATATGCAGAGTACATCATACAAAATGCCAGGCTGGATGAAGCACAAGCTCGAATCAAGATTGTTGGGAGAAATATCAATAACCTCAGATATCCAGATAATACCACCCTAATGGCAGAAAGCAAAGAAGAATTAAAGAGCCTCTTAATGAGGGTGAAAGAGGAGAGTGAAGGCTGGCTTAAAACTCAACATTCAAAGAAAACTAAGATCATGGCATCCAATTCTATCACTTTGCAGCAAATAAAAGGGGGAAAAGTGGAAGCAGTGACAGATTTTCTTTTCTTGGGCTTCAAAGTCACTGTGGACAGTGACTGAGGCATGAAATTAAAAGAAACTTGCTCCTTGGAAGGAAAGCTATGGTAAATCTAAACAACGTATTAAAAAGCAGAGACATCACTTTGCCGACAAAGGTCTGTATAGTCAGAGCTATGGTTTTTCCAGTAGTCATGTATGAATGTGAGAGAAGGACATAAAGAAGGCTGAACGTTGAGGAACTGATGCTTTCAAACTGTGGTGCTAGAGAAGACTCTTGAGAGTCCCTGGACTGCAAAGAGGTCGAACCGGTCAACCCTAAGGGAAATCAACCCTGAATATTCATTAGAAGAACTGATGCAGAAACAGAAGCTCCAGTATTTTGGCCACCTGATGCGAAGAACCAACTCACTGGAAAAGACCCTGATGCTGGGAAAGATTGAAGGCAGGAGGAGAAGGAGGCAAAAGAGGATGAGATGGTTACTGATTCCATGGACATGAATCTGAGCAAATTCCAGGGGATAGTGCAGGACAGGGAAGCCTGGCATGCTGCAGTCCTTGGGATCACAAAGAGTCAGATATGTGACTTTGATCACAAGGAGTCAGATTTGTTAACTCTAAGTGGGTAGTTTTAAAACTTAAATATCACTGAGCAAATCCAGGGTCTGGTTATACTTTCCTTTTACCCAAGAGATTCTGCAAGCTCTTCCTATGACTACTGAATGACCACCAGCACTGGCAGTAACAGTGTCTCTTACAAATTCTTCTAACCCCTTATCTCCCACTGTTATGATAACGAAGCCACTCAAGCGAAGTCAGCATGTTACTCACTACAGCTGACAGTCCCCAAGAGCAGCGCAAATTGCTGATCCTGATACTCCTACTTCTCTCATCTCCGGACAGATAATGGCTGTCTTGTTCTCCTCTGAGTTTTCAGCACTTACCACAGTTTCTGGCTCCTGTTAGGAATTTAAAAGATATTTGCTAAGTGAATGAAAAATGAATGAATGAATGAATAAACGTATCAGCAATAGTAGCTTGCACACAGTAAACCGTGTTCCTTTTTTAGTCCATTATGTCATATCAATTAGAGTTATAAAAATTTTTGTTTTTGTAACTTTCATATTTAAAGTGCAGTTGAGGACAGATTTTATATTTTCTCACTCCTGAAATCATTTCTTTTATCAGGCAAACCCACATATCTTTAAATAATTCCTTATATGCTTTTATATTCTTTCCACCATCCTCATTCTTCCCTTGCAGACACTGAAGACTGATCATTCATAGGTCCTAGTGATGTCAGGGTGCTTAGCTGGGAAGCTTGCCCACTCTGCAGTATTTGTCCACTGCTCTCCTCCTTGGTTCTACAAGAGTCCCGAGTTGAAGGCTTCATTATGACCCCTCAGAAGCTGGAGGTTGAAAGGAGAAGATAGTATTGAAGAGACAAGTTAAACCACTCAGCTCAGTTCTTCCTGCTTTTCAAGGATCTTTAAGATTAGGTACATGGGCTGGAAAGTAGCAGAAGTGAATCTTGTGTTTGTCACCAAACTGCGTGACTCAGAGGAAGACCATGTTATCTAATCATGGTGATTATCTAAGACAGTAAAGCCCACTCCTCATCAGCTGCTGCGCTCATTCAGGCCAGGTAGTTGGCAAAGCCCTAGAAACCAATCAGTTAAAAACATCCTAGGGGCTTCCCTGCTGTCCAGTGGCTAAGCCTTTACCTTCCAATGCAAGGGTGCGGGTTCAATCCCTGCTCGGGGAGCTAAGATCCCACATTCCTCTTGGCCAAAAACAAACAAAACACAGAAGCAATATCGTAACAAATTCAATGAAGATTTTAAAAAAAATTCTTGAACTAAATCCTCCTATTAGGACCAATATTGTATTGGGGAACAGATTGGGACCAAAATGCCTCTGCCCTCAACAGGCTAATAAGGAAAAAATACCGAGTCAATCTGAAAACCATCTAGTGACACAAATAGACAACTGGCAGAAGAAAATTGCACCAACAGAAATCTATTTAAAAGTGCAGCCTCGATGGCAAGCAAAGACGTTAGAATTAAAACTTCAGTGAGATACCATTTATTTAAAGAATTAAAATCTGTCAAGATTGAAAAGAGAGGTGTTCCAGAGCTGGTGAGCATGCAGAGTCAGCATCTGCACATCACCGGTGGAAGAAAGCAGGTCAGGAGAGCCTGCGCAGGGCGCAGTTTGGCAGTTGGTTGCAGAAACTTTAATAAGCACACCCTGGGATGCAGCACTCCAACTTGTAGAAGTAATACCTTTAGGAAATTATCATAGACATACACAGAGATATATGGGCAAAAATATTCCTTGCAGCATAATTCATAATAAAAAGTAGCAAACTGAAATATTAACATTAGGAAATTTATTAAACTGCAATTTATCCATTTTATTGAATGCTATGCCTAAAATACTTCAGTGTCATAAATGAATTTTAACCACGAAAATGTTTGCAGTTTATTAAGAAGTGCAAAAATGAAAGCAAAAGCACTCACAGCAGACTGCTTGACAATACACAGCCCATCCAAGCTGGTTAACTGCTTCTTTTAGATCTTAACTCATTTGTCTTGATCTCCTGAGTAGTCAGTCTCTCTGTCTTAGGCCCTCAAGGCTCTATATGCCTCTCCTTCATCTTCTCCAACTGTATAAAGAGTTGGACTTTATGTGTGTGACTCTTTGATTAATGATGTCTGACTCTCCAACTAGACTATAGCTGAATGTGGGTAGGGTTAGGTTTAGCTTTGGGTTTAAACCAGGTTTATCCCTGGTTTAGGCTTAAAGAGATCAATCTCCTGCCTCTGTGGAACATGAACTGGCTAGAAGAGGTCTGGAAACAACAGGATCTGCCATCTGGACAGAAGAAATGAGTTATGACTGCAAGGATGAACTGGAAAGACTTGTTCAAGAACTACTGAGGGGAAAAAAAAAAAACAAACAGTGAGAATTGATAACTGAGTAGGAGGAAGAAAGAGGCAAAGATAACATCAGATTTCTGTCTTGAGTGAAAGATGGTTGTGTCACCAAATGAGATAGGAAACTGGAGGTATAGTTCAGAGGAGGAAGAAGAGATGCACTTTGAACACGTTGAATTGCAAGCTTAGAAGAGAAGCCTGGGCTGGAAATTTAGACTTGAAAGTCATCCATGCAGAAGTGATGATAAAAAGCTTGTGGGTGGATAAAATCACTCAGGGAGACCATTAGCCTGAGAAGAAAAGCTGATCAAGCACGAGAACCCTGCTACAGGGTTGGCAGAAGAAAAAGAAGCTCTGGGAAAGAAAGAGAAGGTATGTTCAGATGCATGGAGCAAAAGCCAAGGAAAGAGGGATTTCAAAAAGGAAAGAGTGTGGGGTGAGCAGATGCAGCAGAGATCCAGTAAATTGGTATTGAGAGCAGCCTGAAAAGAGCTGTAAATTAGAAGGTGAGTTCAGTTCAGTTCAGTCGCTCAGTCCTGTCCGACTTTTTGCGACTCCATGAATCACAGCACGCCAGGCCTCCCTGTCCATCACCAACTCCCGGAGTTCACCCAGACTCACATCCATCGAGTCAGTGATGCCATCCAGCCATCTCATCCTCTGTTGTCCCCTTCTCCTCCTGCCCCTAATCCCTCCCAGCATCAGAGTCTTTTCCAATGAGTCAACGCAATTTCAGTCAAATGTACATGGAAGCCAGGCTGCATCCAAGCCAATGCATGGATGGTGCAGAATGAGCCTGTGAACATAGATGACTTCCCCCAAGCTAGTGAAAAGAGTTGCTGGGAAGACAGAGTGAAGAAGGCGTAGAGATTTGAAGTCAAGATCTGGGGGCACTGAGAAGAAAGGAGAGAGAAAAGTCAGAGAACAAAGTCTCAGAGGAGTAAGGAGAGGAGGCAAGGACACAGCCCAGGGCTTAGCCTGCACTGAAGAAGGCAGGCCTCATCTCCTTGCCCTCCATGGATTTATTACTGTGATCTAAGGTTAATTTGTATTGCAATTCCTTATACACATTGCAACTGCCAATATCTGCCAGGAATGATGCTAAGTGGGAAGGTGCAGAAGGGTGGCTGAGAGCTCCTTACAGCTTCCTGTAAATGAGAAATGAAGGCCGTGATGGTCCAGTGGTTAAGACTTCGAGTTCCAGTGAAGGGGGTGCAGGCTCCATCCCTGGTTGGGGAGTTAAGATCCCATGTGCCTCATGCCCTCAAAAGCAAAACATAAAACAGAAGCAGTATTTTAACAAATTAAATAAAGACTTTTAAAATGGCCCACTTCAAAAAATTAAAAAAAAAAAAAAAAAAGAAGTGAGAAACCAAGCACAGGGACGAGCCAGTGCCAAAGATGGGTCATGTCTTTCCTGGGACATGCTAGAGCTATCCGAGACCATGTAAGAGAGCTGGGGCAGTAAACATTCCAACAGTCACCTGGTGCTGAAGGAAGACAGTGAACAGCATGATAACTGGGGATTCCTGTTCAGACACTGAAGCTTTGTTTGCCTCATGTAGTCATTTCCCTTCATTATTTGCTGGCATTATACTTTTTTTTTTTTTTTTTACAGATTCTATACAAAACAGCTCATTTCTTAAAGTTTATTATTTCAACAGACACTTCTCAAGTACTTCCTGTTTTCCGGCATTTCACCTTAGTTGGGGTTTAATGGTGGCTAGGTGGTAAAGAATCCACCTGCCAGTGCAGGAGACACAGGAGATGTGGGTTCGATCCCTGGATCAGGGAGATCCTCTGCAGTAGCAAATGGCAACCCACTCCAGCATTCTTTTGCCTGAAGAATTCCATGGACAGAGGAGCCTGGCGGGCTATAGTCCATGGGGTCACAAATAGTAGGACACGACTGAGTGACTGAACAACCACAATGTAAGAAATACAGAAATGAAAGGTGTTTCTGCATTCTTAATAAAACTTCTATGATGTTATTTTGCCAGTGAAATCATTTGTACAATGATCCTTGTCACAAAATTATTGATTCTAAAAACAAAAAAAAACTTTACCTCTTATTTCATTAAATTGTCAGTTCTTTATTAGAAATGCTAAGATGTAGGCTCAACTCCTACACTGTAGTCTAAAGCCTAGTGTTTCCCAGCTTTGTGACCACTCCCTTTCCCCCACTTCCTTTCCCCACCACAAATTTCCTGCCTCCTTTATTATTTAGGGATAATATCTAAACCAATGTACTTTTTATTTCCATTAAATTATGGTGCTCTTAAGCTGCTCTCTTACAGAATCAATCATGTCTACAGGAACAAAAAGCTGTTACTCAGTGATGAGTATAAAAGATGTCTCTCTTGGGTTCTCAGCTGGACAGCAGACTTTGCTGAATGAGAAAGGAAACTCAGTTCTGAAAGCTCCCTGGAAGCATCAGGAGCTACCTGTGGTCAACTCAGATCATGGAGAGTTTTTTTTCTTCTATTTCCTGTTTAAAAAGATGCTTATTTGCTACGTTCACAAAAAAAAAGTAAGGGGTGAAGGGAGGGACTGCCGTACATTAGACAAGGTAGTTAACAAAAAATCACCAAAGTATGGGCTTCTAGATCATAGAGGTTTACACAGAGTCTCCGAGTGGAGAGCCAGAGGCGTCTAGACGGTCTACCCCTTAGGAACATGGTGCCTACTCACTTCTGACTCAGGGTGGAGCCATCCAAGTAGGCAGTGCAGGTTCCCTTTGTAATTCTAGGACGTGAGTGCCTCCACCGCCCACCCCAAGACACGGCAGGCTGCTTACAGCAGAGCTGAAATGCAGTACCATGTGCTTGTTCTAGCATGAGTCGTGCTCCACCCCTTCCTCAGCCCAGGACTCTCCACTCCTATGCCTGATGCTACAGCAGACCCTCAGAATTTCCAGGGTGCTCACTCCCAGTGCGGAATGTGAACCCTGGCTGCCCGCAAGGCTTCTCTTACCGCAGCCCTTCTCCGCCTTGTGTCCTGAGTTATTTCTCTTTGGTCATGGTTTTTGCAACACATCCCACTCCCTTTGACTATAGTCCCCTGGTTGTCAGGGTTCCTCTTCATGTAGAAATAATCTGATTTTTTAGATGGACCTAAATGTGGTGACCAGCACCATGACAATTATGTACAATAAAACTAAGATCATGGCATCTGGTCCCATCACTTCATGGGAAATAGATGGGGAAACAGTGGAAACAGTGGCTGACTTTATTTTGGGGGGCTCAAAAATCACTGCAGATGATGATTGCAGCCATGAAATTAAAAGACGCTCACTCCTTGAAAGGAAAGTTATGACCAACCTAGATAGCATATTCAAGAGCAGAGACATTACTTTGCCAACAAAGGTCTGTCTAGTCAAGGCTATGGTTTGTCCACTGGTCATGTATGGATGTGAGAGTTGGACTGTGAAGAAAGCTGAGCACCGAAGAATTGATGCTTTTGAACTGTGGTGTTGGAGAAGACTCTTGAGTGTCCCTTGGACTGCAAGGAGATCCAACCAGTCCATTCTAAAGGAGACCAATCCTGGGTGTTCATTGGAAGGACTGATGCTAAAACTAAAACTCCAATACTTTGGCCACCTCATGCAAAGAGTTGACTCACTGGAAAAGACCCTGATGCTGGGAGGGATTGGGGGCAGGAGGAGAAGGGGATGACAGAGGATGAGATGGGTGGATGGCATCACCAACTCGATGCACATGAGTGTGGGTGAACTCCAGGAGTTGGTGATGGACAGGGAGGCCTGGCATGCTGCAATTCATGGAGTCATAAAGAGTCGGACATGACTAAGTGACTGAACTGAACTGAACCCCTGCTCTGGATACAAATTCTGATTTTAAGATTGCCTAAGAAGCCACCCTGCTTGACTCATTATTTCACAATATGGTCTTAAGAGCACTCAACCACATTGAAAGCCTTTTTCAAACCAGTTCTGTACCTCCTTGTCCTTATATAATTGTTTTCAACCTCAAGTGAGGATTTGACATTTTTACGCAGCTGAATTTCATCTTATTGATTCTGGCCTATGACGTCAGTCTTTTGAGATTATTCTGAAATGCCGCCCAGTTCTGGTCCTCTCTTAGTCAACATTTTTATCAGCCGATTATATGAAGACATAAAAGATATACATATCAAGTTTGTGGGTAACACAGGAAGTCCTGTATACCCAGAGACCTCCCTTTGGAATCGCTCGAAAGCATTAATCAGCAGATAAAAGAACAAGAGATCGCCTCCCTTACAAAAACACAGTGCAAAACTTGCCAAAGTTTTTAGAGAAAAGCTCCAGAAATGTGTCTGGCTTAGGATACAGGCTTCCCTGAGTCTATTTCAGAGCTCATGGGGGTCAAGTCAGACAGGCCTGTATAGGGGTCCCAGCTGTGGAACTCTGTTTTCCTAAGGATCAGTTTTCTTATTTGAAAATGGAAGTCATGAACGCAAGCACCAATCACATAGCTACAACTACCTATTCACCACTGCCCATCCAAGACCCCCTCAAATCCCCACACTCAAAACACACTGCAACTCACCCCATCTGGAGAGACCCTTCCCACACACAGGGAGGCACCTTTAACCACTCCAAGTCTAGGTCCAACTGTGCATCCACCATACAGAACTCAAAATTCACCCTTAAGAATCAGCCTACTCACCAGTTAAAGGGAGGTCCTTTCTAACGTAGTCCTTGGCTGATATTCAACCATATTATGGTGTCCAACCATCATAAATTCATTTGCTGATAGTTTTAAATGTTCAGTAAATACTTTCTTTTTCCTTTTTTTAAAGGACTCCTCTCTTACCAGGAACAAGAGCAGTGGCGATGAGAGGGTTCAAATTGCAGCTCTGTCAGTTACTGGTGATGTGAGCCTGCAAGGGTTGTTTATCCTGTGTTTAAATTTCTTCGTTTGGAAAGAGTAGTTGGGCCTTCCCTGATGGTCCGGTAGTTAAGACTTTGTCTTCCAGTGCAGGGGTGCAGGTTCAATCCCTGGTCAGGGAGCTAAAAATCCCACATGCCTGGTAGTCAAAAAAACAAAACGTAAAACAGAAGCAATGTTTTAACAGATTCAGTAAAGACTTTATATGTTCCACATCAAGAAAATCTTTTTTAAACGTGTGGTTAATAATAATATCCACCTTACAGTCTTGTCATGAGGTTTATGGGTAAACATACATATATAAAGGTCTTGGCATGGAGACTGACATATCTATTCTTGATATTATCTCTACTTAGCCTCTTTTCTTAAAATGTAAACCTTCCCCCCCTTCTTTATTTTGTGTTGTCACTTTCTAGCCAGCCCCAGGAGCGAGCACCAAGAAAACTTCGGTTTTCTGACTTAATTCCCTCTCGACTGATTACTTCCTTATGATTTTCTCACACCACTTAAGGTTTATGATCACTAGCATACTTCTATTTACATATGCCATTTATTATAAAATAAATCATCAATTTAAGTAGCTTTTCAGAGAGGAACATTTAAAAATCACTACCATAGTTAACATATGCATTTTGTCCACATCCAATTTCCAAAACCTAAACATACACATATGTTTTTAAAAAGACTGTAGTTTATAATAGTGTATTGTATATTCAGAAGTTGCTAAGAGAGTAGATCTTAAACACTCTCATCACAAGAAAAAAAAGTGGAACTGTGCGGTGACATGTTAACTAGACTTATGGGGTGATCATTACACAATGTATACATATATTGAATCAGTATGTGGTACATCTGAAACTAATATAATAGTATATGTCAATTATATCTCAATTTTTTAAAGTGAGTATTAATATGTTGGATTCATATGTATGACATGGGAGGGTCACATATGGACCACAAAGCTCAGTTGGCCATCTTGCAAAGAACTGGGATTTAATTGGTTATAAAGAAGAACCAGGCAAAAGAATATACATAATTTAGTATGATCCATTGTTTCTGGGGAAAAAAAATAAACAAGTTAAAATGTATCCATTCGCCATATAACATTGTGCTCAGTCTCTCAATCACATCTGACTCTTTGTAACCCTATGGACTGTGGCCCACCAGGCATCTCCGTCCACGGAATTTTCCAGGCAAGAATCCAGGAGCAGGTTACCAGTTCCTACTCCAGGGGATCTTTTTGACTGAGGGACTGAATCCACGTCTCTTGTGTCTCAGCGCTGGCAGGCAGATTCTTTACAACTGTGCCACCTGGGAAGCTGTCTTTTAAGCGGCGGCAAATGGTTTTATTCTTTGAGATTTTTGGTGGTAAAGTAAGCATAACAAGTCATTACCATTTTAATCATTTTTAAACGTACAATTCAAGGGATTACATACATTCATGAGATTGTATAATCATCACCACTATTTATCATCATCCCAAACAGAAACTACTAGTACTCTACTTTCTGTCTATATGAATTTGCCTATTCTATCTATTCTAAATACTGTATACATGGAATCATACAGTATTTGTCTTATGTGTCTAGCTTACTTCACTTACCATCTTTTTAGGGCTCAGCTGTATCATAGCATGTATCAAAACTTCATTCCATTTTAAGCCTGAATATTCCACTACATGTATGTATGACACATTCTTTGATAATAAACATTTTATCATCGCCACCTCTTACTTCTGTGATAAAGTTTTATTGAAAATGGGTGTACAAGTATCTGGGCCCCTGTTTTCCATAATTTGGGGTACTCAGAGTGAAATCGCTGAATCAAATGGTAGATCTAACTTAACTTTTGAGAAATCACAAAATAGTTATCCACAACAGCTGCAACATTTTACATTCCCACCAGCAATGCACAAGGGTTCGAATTTTCCCACATCCTCAACACATCATTCTCCCTTTTTGTCTTTTTAAAATAGTCATCCTGGGACTTCCCCAGCAGCCCAGTGGTTAAGTCTCTACACTTCCATTGCAGGGTACACAGGTCTGATCCTTGATCAGGGAACTAAGACCCTGCATGCCACTGTATGCAGTCCAAATTTAAAAAAAAAATTAAAATAGTCATCCTAAGGAATATGAAGCAGAATCTAATTGTGGTTTTGGTTTGCATTTTCTTAATGTCTAGTGGTGCTGAGCATCTTTTCATGTGCTTATTGACCTTCTATATGTCTTCTTTAGAGAAATAACTATTCAAGTTCTTTGTCCATTGCCCATATTTAAATTGGATGTTTTGCTGTAACTACTGAGTTGCAGGAATCTTTTATATATTCTACATATCATCTCTTACCAAATATACAATTTCCAAGTATTTTCTTCCATTATGTGGGGTTGCTTTTGTACTCTCTTGATAGTGTCCCTTTCTTTATTCCTGAGTGAAATTTTCATTTAAACTATGATACTTTCTGGCTCCAGAATTTCTGTTTGATTACTTTATATAATTTCTCTTTTTTCACATTCTTATTTTGTTTCCATGTTGTTTTCCTGATTCCCTTTAGTTTTCATTCATGTTTTAGTTCTTTAGCTTTTCAAGCATATTTGACAGCTAATCTTTTTATCATGGGTGTATTTTTTTTTAATTGAGAAATAATCTATTCTATTTTTTCAATTAATTTATTTATTTTAATTGGAGGCTAACTACTTTACAATACTGTGATGGTTTTTGCTATACATTGACATGAATCAGCCATGGGTGTACATGTGTTTCCCATCCCAAACCCGCCTCTCACCTCCCTCCCCATCTCATCCCTCTGGGTTGTCCCAGTGCACTGGCTTTGAGCACCCTGTTCCATGCATAGAACTTGGACTGGTGATCTATTTCACACATGGTAATGTACATGTTTCAATGCTATTCTCTCAAATCATCCCACCCTTGCTTTCTTTCATAGAGTCCAAAAGTCTGTCCTTTATATCTGTATCTGTTTAGCTGTCTCACATATAGGGACATTGTTACCATCTTTCTAAACTCCATATATGCGTTTACTGTATTGCTGTTTTTCTTTCTGATTTACTTCACTCTGTATGTGAAGTGAAGTTGCTCAGTCATGTCCGACTCTTTGTGACCCCATGGACTGTAGCCTGCCAGACTCCTCAGTCCATGGAATTTTCCAGGCAAGAGTACTGGAGTGGATTGCCATTTCCTTCTCCAGGGGATCTTCCCGACCCAGGGAGTGAACCCAGGTCTCCTGCATTGCAGGCAGACGCTTTACCGTCTGAGCCACCAGGGAAGCCAATAGGCTCCATTTCATCCACCTCATTAGAACTGACTCAAATGTGCTCTTTTTAATAGCTGGGTAGTATTCCATTGTGTATATGTACCACAACTTTCTCATGCATTTGTCTGCCAGTGGACATCTAGGTTGCTTCCAGGTCCCAACTATTGTAAACGTGCTGCAATGAACACTGGGGTACACGTGTCTCTTTCAATTCTGGTTTCCTCGGTGTGTATGCTCAGCAGTGGGATTACTGGGTCATATGGCAGTTCTTTTTCCAGTTTTTTAAGAAATCTCAAAAAAAAAAAGAAATCTCCACACCGTTTTCCATAGTGGCTGTACTAGCTTGCATTCCAACCAACAGAGAAAAGGGTTCCCTTTTCTCTGCACCCTCTCCAGCATTTTGTTTGTAGACTTTTGGATAGCAGCCATTCTGACTGGTGTGAGATGGTATCTCACTGTGGTTTTGATTTGCATTTCTCTGATAATGAGTGATGTTGAGCATCTTTTCATATGTTTGTTAGCTATCTGTATGTCTTCTTTGGAGAAATGTCTGTTTAGTTCTTTGGCCCATTTTTTGATTGGGTCATTTATTTTTCTGGTATTGAGCTGAATGAGCTGCTTGTATATTTTTGAGATTAACTCTTTGTCAGTTGCTTCATTTGCTACTATTTTCTCCCATTCTGAAGGCTGTCTTTTCACCTTGCCTATAGTTTCCTTAATTGTGCAAATGCTTTTAAGTTTAATTAGGTCCCATTTGTTTATTTTTGCTTTCATTTCCATTACTCTGGGAGGTGGGTCACAGAGGATCTTGCTGTGATTTATGTCAGAGAGTGTTTGTCTATATTTTCCTCTAGGAGTTTTATAGTTTCTGGTCTTATATTTAGATCTTTAATCCATTTTGAGTTTATTTTTGTGTGTGGTGTTAGAAAGTGTTCTAGTTTCATTCTTTTACAGGTGGCTGACCAGTTTTCCCAGCACCACACTTGCCAAAGAGATTGTCTTTTCTCCATTGTACATTTTTGCCTCCTTTGTCAAAGATAAGGTGTCCATAGGTGTGTGGATTTATCTCTGGACTTTCTATTTTGTTCCATTGATCTATAATTCTGTCTTTGTGCCAGTATCATACTGTCTTGATGACTGTAGCTTTGTAGTATAGTCTGAAGTTAGGCAGGTTGATTCCTCCAATTCCATTCTTCTTTCTCATGATTGCTTTGGGGCTATTCAAGGCTATTCAAGGGCTATTCAAAAAAAACTAGAACAAATTGTTTGTTCTAGTTCTGTGAAAAATACCATTGGAAGCTTGATAGGGACTCCATTGAATTTATAGATTGCTTTAGGTAGTACACTCATTTTCACTATACTGATTCTTCTAATCCTTGAACATGGTATATTTCTCCATCTATTTGTGTCATCTTTGATTTCTTTCATCAGTGTTTTGTATTTTTCTATTTATAGGTCTTTTGTTTCTTTAGGTAGATTTATTCTTAAGTATTTTATTCTTTTGCTGCAATGGTGAATGGGATTGTTTCCTTAATTTCTCTCTCTGTTTTCTCATTGTTAGTGTATAGGAATGCAAGGGATTTCTGTGTATTAATTTTATATCCTGCAAGTTTAGTGCATTCATTGATTAGCTCTGGTAATTTTCTGGTGGTGTCTTTAGGGTTTTCTATGTAGAGGATCATGTCATCTGCAAACAGTGACAGTTTTACTTCTTCTTTTCCAATCTGGATTCCTTTTATTTCTTTTTCTTCTCTAATTGCTGTGTCTAAAACTTCCAAAACTATGCTGAATAGTAGTGGTAAGAGTGGGCACCCTTGTCTTACTCCTGACTTTAGGGAAAGGGCTTTCAATTTTTCACCATTGAAGATAATGTTTGCTGTGGGTCTTCAGTTCAATGTTAAGCCCCTTAAAAACAGTGACTATGTTATTTTTCTCTACTTAATGGAATTCTGTGTCCTTAGATCATATAATGGAAAAAAATGTATGCTCTGTTGAAACCTGAGTTCAAATGTTATCTCCTACTCTATGATTCTGTACAGTTCCTTTGACCTCAACCTCCCTGCTTCCCAGATTCCTCAAAAAGTTGGTCAGGATAATAACTGTGAAAGAAGGGATGTAGAAATAAATGCTTGCTATCAGATAGGCACTCAGGAAACATTTATTGCATGCAATCTGTGGTAAGGAATAAATTCTTACCTAAATGATGCATACCTATTCATTTTCTTTTTCTTTAAAGGTTTTTTTATGTAGACAATTTTTAAAGACTTTATTGAATTTATTACAATACTGCTTATATTTTAAGTTTTGGGTTTGTTTTTTTTTTTGCCTAGAGGCATGTGCAATCTTACCTGCATTGGAAGGTAAAGTCTTAACAACTGGACTGCCAGGGAAAGTCCCTTTTCCATTTTTCTAGTTAACTGTTTCCTGTGTGCCAAGATTTGAGATCCATAGACCCAGGCTAACCCAAACTCATTTATCTGGTTTTTAGCCCAGCTGATATTGCTTTGGTGCTACTACTTGGGACCTCAAGTTGCCTCTGTCTGACCCTACTTCTACATTCCACCCTGTCTGCCTAGAAAGTGAGATTGGGAAATCTCAGCTCTATGGACAATAGATAATTTACTTTAGGACACTCAGACTTTCTCCACATCCTAAGAGTCCAGCTCTCAAGTACAGTAGATTCAACTTAGGGGAAGAAAGTGAAACCACCACACTAATCCTTCTTTAAAGCCTTTGTGAGTCCCAGTTCCCAGTTCTTTATGTGCATTTGTATACTTGTACCTATGTGTATTTTTGACATATGTCATGATTGATTTGGCCAACTCTGAAATTCACCAGACTTTACCACCCAGCCATGGCAGTCCTAGACCAGGTATGCCTCACCTGTGAAGCAGGGCCCATTCTCTCAAGTCTCTGCTGTAGAAAGAGAGGGTAAGGGGAGTGCTTTGATGGATATAGGAAACTCGGGGAGAAAAAAGGCTGTGTTATCCATCCATTCCAACTCCCAACCCCTAGTTTACTAATCAAAACAACCATTTCTCATTCAAAGATACTTTGATTTACAAATCTTCTGGGATATTTTAGTTCTTTTGAACAGAAACAGTCTGGACAAGGAGGGGGGCCTTTCCAAGTGGAAGGATCAGAGGTTGCCAGTCCAGAGAGGTGGAAGGCCATGACCCAACCTTCCAAGAGAAGAAAGGACAGTGATGCTCTGTTTGCCCTGAAGCAACAGAAGGAAAACCACAGCATGGCACGTGTCACCTCTGATCCTCCCCTCCCACCAGTGTCCTAGTAACCATTTCTGACAATAGAACGTGGAAGAAACATTCACTTGCGTGAAAGTACTGCTCCTACTTGGGATAAGATAAAAGGCACTTCTCTTCTGTGAGTTACAAGGTGATCAGTGGATCATGGGTGATGATGTGCAATGGCTTGGGAACTAAACCACCAGGGGTTGAAGCTCAGCTGCATGTTCTTGGACCAATTCTTATCCTCCCAATGCCTCAATGGCTTCATCTACAATAAAGTGACTCATCATAGTGCCAGCCTCATAGGGTTGTTTCAAGGCTTAAGTAAGTTATGATATCTAAAGTTCTTAGGGGACTTCCCTTATGGTCCAGTGGTTAAGAATCCACCTGCCCATGCAGGGTACAAGGGTTCGATCCTTGGTCCAGGAAGATTCCACATGCCTTGGGGCAACTAAGCCCATGAGCCACAACTACTGAGACTGTGCTCTAGAGCCCAAGAGCTGCAACAAAGACCCAGGGCAGCCAAAAATTAAAGAAATGAATAAACAGAATTTAAAACAAACATAAGTAAAAATACTTAGAACAATATCTCTGAGTGCTCTGTATTAGCTCTATTGTTAGCTATTATTATCACCTAATTCTCAATTGTTTTCACTAAAGAGAGGATGAAGAGACATGAACTGTCCAGAAATACACTCTCTTACATTTATATAGGGTTCTCTTAGAACCCTAACCTTCTCTTATTTGGGTTGAACTGGTACACTAGCTTCAATATGTCAGAGTATTCATAAGAATATCACAGAGAGAAGACAGTGAAAAAAGAGACATGAGTTTAACAACCCTCTGTTAACTGCGCCCATGGGTCATTCTAACTCCTGTTTTCTTTTCTTTCTAAGCAGCTGTGTCTGTACCCACAACCAAAGTCGCGGCTCACCCTTCCCTGTATGTGAGGGTGGGCAGGTGTAGAGCTTACAAGCCTCTAAAGCCAAGGGCTTTCCTCCCCTTTCACACGGATGGGGACTGTGGGCCTGGGGATGGATGAGACAGATGCTGGGCGTGTGTTTTGTGCTCTGGGGGCTGGTGCTGGAGTGCAAATGGGAATCGGATTGTCAGCAGCTTGTGAGGGGCCTGGGAGGACAGCAGGGCCGAGCAGGAGAGAGCAAACCAGTCCCACATGAGACACAGGGAGCCAGCCTGGAGATCAGACTGGCACCAAGGCAAGGCTGGAGCAGCACAGCGGAGCTCACGGGCCATGGGGGAGATACCCACTGCAAGGCACAGGGTAGTGGCAGAGGGTTACCAGCCCCACGGGCTTTCAGGAGGAGTCTCTGCTGAGAAACTAAGGGTGGCGACTGGATTAACCCCCAGGCTGTCAGAGAAGTGAGGACCACGCTTGAGAACCTGCAGATGGGTTAAAGCAGTGCTCTAGTCCCTGGACAGACTGTCGGGCTGCCTGGGGGAGCCTAAACACTAGTCCTAAACAGGACACCGAGTCAGGGCCCTGCCAACCCCGCAGCCTGCCTTCTTTTGGGAGATTGTGAGTACATACACACGTGCACTGGGAATATATAGTAATAGTTATAGCTACCATTTATTAAATGTCTGCTTTGCCAAGAGCTGTGTGGTCTGTTTCGTTTCATGTTTTTAAAGATTTTCTGGATGTGGACCGTTTCTTAAGTCTTTATTGAATTTGTTACAATATCCCTTCTGTTTTTGGGGTTTTTTTTGCTTTGTTTTGCTGTTGTTGCCACCAGGCATGTGAGATCTTAGCTCCCCAACCAGGGACTGAACCTGTACCCCCCTGCATTGGAAGGCGAAGTCTTAACCACTGGAACATCAGGGAAGTCCCAAGTGCTGTGTGGAGACTCACATGTACCACTTCATTTGATGCTGATCTCCTGAGAGAGGCCCTGCTCTACCCTCCACGGCCCTCCTGGGTGCAGACCCCAGGCTTGGGTCCAAGGGACTTGGCCTGCTGCAGTCCCCTTGTACCAAGGATCAGAAGCAGTGTGTGCCGGTCCAGGAAAGGTGCTTAGTCAGTATTTGCTGGATATTTATCTCTGCTTTCAAGAGAGGACACTGCAAACTAGAAAGGTTCAGTGACTTTCCACAGTGACAGAGGTTACAAGGAAAAGTCAGAATCCAAACCGAGCCCTGGCGACTGTGTTTCCTTTTCCATCTTTCTCTTCTGGGTAGAGTGGAAAGCACGCTGGCTTGGCCATGAAGACCCCAGCTTCTACTGCCAATTCTGCCTCTAGGGGTGTGGGCTCTAGTCTCCTCCACCACAAATTAAAGGGCCAGAGCAGCTGCCATCCACAGGGCCTTCCAGCACTCAGGTCCTGTGGCTGCCACAGATGGGGTGGGTGGATTGCCAGGGACAGGATCTGAGTCACAGTGGACACTCCCCAGGAAACAGAGACCTGGCAAGGTCAGTTGATGGGTGGCCTGACCCAAATCTTGGAAAACGTGGAGCAAGAAGAAGCTGCCATAGAGAAGCAAAGGCCAGCGAATCAGGGGGCACCTCTTCCCATCAGGAGGACATGTCCCATCCTCACCTGGGGGAAGTGGCCACTGCTGCTCAGACCAAGGCAGCAGGTGTTCTGCAGCTTCGGGGCTTCAGCACTCGCTGCTTTCAGAGCCTCATGTCCAATCTCATGGGTAATCACCTCTGGTGATTAGAGCTGGGTGATGTCTGAGGATGACAGGACTCTGAATTCTCAATATTAATTTCAGCCACATTCGCAAATTCCCCTTCATTACAGTTTCATTGAAAGTACTCTTGCTCAGTGAGGATCCTCCATTTCAAACACAGTGGCCCAGAAGAGTGAACTCTGAGATGACCAGGCTGTCACTCTGAGTTATGTGTCTAGCATATGCTAAAGATGCCTAGTATTAGACTTTACAAGGTTTTACTGCCTCGGCTTTCATACTATTAGTGCGAACGACTTGTGTGTGTTTGTACAGGCTTCCTCCCAGCAGGTCCTGTCCTTTTCTTCCCAGAAAGTCCACAGCAGCTCACAGGCAGTGTTTTCTCCCTCTCTTCTGTTCTGTGGCTGCCCTTGTTCAGTGAGGTGAAGAAACCTGGGTTACGTAAGAGCAGGAACCTGCACCCTTTGGGGGAGACAGGGGCTCCTTTCATAACTTGGTGAAACCTCCTCTTCCATCCTCCCATTCCTAACTCACATGTGCACATACAACATGCCACATGCAAGTTCTAGTGGTCTAGGACCACCTAAAACCCAACCTCAGAGGTCTCTTGTTGTTGTTCTTGTTATTCAGTTGCTCAGCTGTGTCCAGCTCTTTGTGGCCCAATAGACTGCAGCACACCAGGCTTTCCTGTCCTTCACTATCTCCCGAAGTTTGCTCCAACTCATCTGCATTGAGTCGGTGATGCCATCCAGCCATCTCATCCTCTGTCGCCCCCTTCTCCTCCTGCCCTCAATCCTTCCCAGCATCAGGGTCTTTTTCAAAAAATCAGCTCTACGCAGCAGGTAGTTAAAGTATTGGAGCTTTAACATCAGTCCTGCCAATGAATATTCAGGGTTGATTTCCTTTAAGATTGACTGGTTTAATCTCCTTGCTATCCTAGGGAGTCTCAAGAGTCTTCTCCAGGACCACAGTTCAAAAGCATGAATTTTTCAGTGCTCAGCCTTCTTTATGGTCCAACTCTCACATCTATACATGACTACTGGAAGAACCATAGCTTTGACTATACAGACCTTTGTTGGCAAAGTGATGTCTCTGGTTTTTAATATGCTGTCTAGGTTTGTCATAGCTTTTCTTCTAAGGAGCAAGCATTTGCTTGGTTAAAAACTGGGTCATTTTAACCTCTGACTCAGAACAATGAGACATCATCATGCAAAAAAAGAAAAAAATTAACCTTGACCCTCACCTCACATCTTATACAAATATTCACTCCAAAGGATCAGAGGCTTGAAAGTAAGTGCTAAAGTAGAAATACAATTAATAGAAGAAAATATGAGAGAAAAAGTTTGTAACCACAGGTAAAGCACACTTCTTAGCTATGACACCAAAAGAGTGGAGCATAAAAGAAAAAAAGTGACCATCTGGACTTCACTGAGAGTAAAAGTTTTTACTCTTTGGAAAATATTATTAAGAAAATAAAAAGACAAGCCACAAACTGGGAAAAAAAATATTTGCAGAACACTTAACTGTGTCCTCTTCTTAAGAAACTTGCCTGGGGACTTCCCTGGAGGTCCAGCAGTTAAGACTCCGCACTCCCAATGTGGGGGCAGGGGTTCAATCCTCGGTTTGGGAACTAAGACTCCACATGCCATGCAGTACAGCCAAAAATGAAAAAGAAACTTGCCTGGAAGTCCTGCCTGGAAAAGTTTGCTTGCCTTTCATGGAACTCTTAGCTAGAGGCAGCCTGGGGAAGATTGCGTTTCAGCTGGGCATAAGGTTCCTGGAATATCACTGGGTTTTGTGACCAAGGCAGAAGAAGGGAATGTACATGGGGTAGGCAACCAGGAGCACGCCTGTCTGCAGTGCAAACTTTTAGGAAGCTCAGCAGGTGGTAACAAAGTGCTCCCCACGGTCTGGCCCTGTCCCTGGGACAACACTGTCTCCAGCCTGGAGCTCCACAGGGCAGGCCTTATACACAGGGAGCCCTGGAGCAAGACGTGTGTGCAGACTGTAGGGGCCAGGGCTGCACAGGGCAGGAGAGAGATCCCTCGGGGGGAGCCATCTGTCCGTACATGCGTGGAGGCAATGATCCTGAACTTGGCCTTCACAAGGAGCTTCAGGAACCCGGCAGGGAGGGGAGGCAGACGACCCAAGACATGGGAGCAGGCAGTAGGATGCAGCCTTCAAGGACTGAGAAGGCGATGTGCCTGGCGTGGCAGTATGGGTGTGCTGAGAAGTGGGGCTGAAGCTGGTCTGAGCCAGGTCCAGGCAAATCCCAAAAGCCAGACAGAGAACTTGGGACTTGATGACAGAGTGGGTGGACCCTCCTTTTAGAACCGAAGGGATGACTTGCTGAGCGGAGAGCTCTTCAGATCTGCTCTTCCTTCTCCATAGAGAGCCCTGGTCTTCAACTTTCTTCCTCCTCACCCTTAGGGAAGATACACTCATTTACTTCAGGGGAAGAAAACCCCTCCTGCTGCACCAACCACAGGCATCAGGAAGTGATCCCCAGCACTCACCCTCTTCCTGCAGAGCCAGAAGACAACATCCCTCCCCAGACCCCAGAAGTATTAGCCAGGGGTCAGAGTTAGCCTTCTCTTTTATTATTATTGGGGTATAGTTGCTTTACAATGTTGTTTTAAGTCTCTGCTGTACAACAAAGTGAATCAGCTGTATGTGAACTTATGTCCCCTCCCTGTTGGACCTCCCTCCCACCTCCCGAGGTCATCACAGAGCACTGAGCTGAGCTCCCTGTGCTATTCATTGTCAACACATCCATTCTCTACGTCTGCATCTCTATTCCTGCTCTGCAAATAGGTTCATCTGTATCATTTTTCTAGACTCCACATACATGTGCTACAGCTGTCATTCAAAAAGATACATGCACCCCAGGGTTTGCTGCAGCACTCCTTACAAGAGCCAGGATACGGCGGAGCCAGGATACGGCGGCAGCCTAAACGTCCCATCATCAGATGAACGCATAAAGATGTGGTACATATACACAATGGAGTATTACTCAGCCATTAAAAGACATGAAACTGGGTCATTTGTAGAGATGTGGATGGGCCTAGAATCTGTCATATAGAGTGAAGGAAAGGGAGTTGGTGCTCTGGACACACCCCAAGTGGTGGGGCTGACAGACAAGCCCTGATTCCAGCTCGGCCCTGAATGCCTCCCACTGAGCCCCACCCATTGTGACCCTCATTTCTCTGCTGCTGTGTAATCTTCATTGCAGTTATTTTTCCCTGTCCCCACTTAGTACTTATTTAAGCCTGATTTCACCCAAGAAAAAGGGCTGGACGTAAACAAGAACTCACTGTGACATGCCATAACCAGATCCTGCAGGACAATGGGTGGTGCAGGGAGAGAGGCATCAGAAACATGAGGAGCCATAAACTCTCCACGTAAGGAGGTGGTGGCCTGGAGGGCGTGGGAATAGAGACAAGCGGGTACACATCAAACACACACAGAGGTGATGACCTCTCACGGTCTCAGGCAGAGAGCAGGGAGCTTACAGTCCAGGGTGGAGACCATGACCCCACCCAACAGCTGGCCAGCCACGTAAGGTGGGTCTTGGGGTCAGAGGCTCTGTTCATCCCGGAATGATATTTCCGTAAGCTTGAGGTCACTTCCGCCAGCAAAGCAAAACTCAAAGGAAGTGACATCATGCTGACGAGTGAGGCAGCTGCTCCTGTGTGAAAGTCAGGGGGTGAAACCCAGTGACTCTGAAAGCTTTTAAAGGTTTTCTGTTCTGCTAACAAAGCATCAGAGGAGAGCCGTGCCTTGTGCGTGTATCTGTCCCAGGGTCACCATGGTGATGCTGTGTATGTTTGCAAGGCTGGAAGCATCAGAGATGGGAAAGGAAGCCAGGGTGGACCAGAGCAGGGAGCCCTGCAGGAATTTCCCTCTGATCCTCTGCAGGCCATCTGTTAACAGAAAATTAATGTGCCTGTCGGAGTTTCGTCATCCAACCTGCCATTTCCACAGCTCAAGGAGGGAAAAAAAGTCACAAAACATAAGAGTCATTCCTGGGAGCGTTCAGATAAACCCATCTTCCCAAGCAGAGTTAGGCACGTAGGGATGTCCTAGTGAGAGAACCTCCTGCAGGTCAGTTCTGAAGATGAGGTTCACTGTTGGGGGCGGAGGCACGGATCTCTAGGATGGTGGGTGGGCCCGCTGTCACTGGGGGGCCGGCAGCACATAAGTCAGGAAGTACCCGTGATGTCCTGGCAGCCTGGACCCATGCATCTGTGAGGGATCCCATTTCTAGATAAGAACTGTCCCCTGGGGGCTGATGGTCCCACAGACGAGAACCTCAGTGTTCAAAGCAATTCCTCAAGCAAGACAGTCAGCCTTTTAACCATTCTTTGTCTTCTCAGTCACCTCCCAACTTTCCCTTAAACTTAGGGAAGCATGCACCAGATAACAGAGGATTCTGACCAGCACTGAGTCCAATGATGGGCCAATGTCTCTATCATGTAAACTTACTTTTAGATGAATCACATAACATACATATGGTGGCCAACATTTAATCCAGTGTCTGACTCAAAATATTAGGAGCTCAAAAATATTTGTTGAACAGATGAGTAACGTTTCCATAGGTAGATGGGCCACTGTTGAGGAAATATGGAAAAGACTCCCACCCAGACGTCTGGTGAGGTGGTCTGCATGGAGTACACAGAGACCGCTGAACAGGATGCAGGGAGGCTAAGTTAGCTGTGCTTCTAACCCAACCCTCCTTCCTTACACATATTCATTCCTGCACAAACTTTAGGCTCAGTTCAGTTCAGTTCAGTTGCTCAGTTGTGTCCTACTCTTTGCAACCCCATGAATCGCAGCACGCCAGGCCTCCCTGTCCATCACCAACTCCCGGAGTTCACTCAGACTCACGTGCATCGAGTCAGTGATGCCATCCAGCCATCTCATCCTCGGTCGTCCCCTTCTCCTCCTGCCCCCAATCCCTCCCAGCATCAAAGTCTTTTCCAATGAGTCAACTCTTCACATGAGGTGGCCAAAGTACTGGAGTTTCAGCTTTAGCATCATTCCTTCCAAAGAAATCCCAGGGTCGATCTCCTTCAGAATGGACTGGTTGGATCTCCTTGCAGTCCATTGCACTCTCAAGAGTCTTCTCCAACACCACAGTTCAAAAGC
>SJYT01045818.1:43769-65197 GCA_006410635.1 Cephalophus harveyi | reverse complement strand
GTGTTTCCACTGTTTCCCCATCTATTTCCCGTGAAGTGATGGGACCAAATACACTGGCTTAAATCAGAATGGATTAAAGGGCCATGACTGTTTTTATCATTCAAGTTAGACTTCTGTTCACTTGTCCTAAAATTCTCTCACTTAAGTAGATCAAGCAAGAATTTAGTGAACTGCTCATCTACTTCACTTCTAGGGACACTATGAGCAACTAGCCAACTCCATAGGTCTCTGTAAGTCAGACTTTTTATTACTGCTTAGTCTTCGTTGGGAAAAAAATGTGTATGTAGGTCTTCTGCCCATTTTTTGATTGGGCTGTTTGTCTTTTTTGATATTGAGCCACGCAGTTTGTGAATATTTTCTCCCATTCTGAGGGTTGTCTTTTCATTTTGTTGATTGGTTTCCTTTGCTATGCAAAAACTTTTGAGTTTAATTAGATTCCATTTGTTTACTTTTGTTTTTATTTCCATTACTCTGAGAGATGGATAGAAAAAAATATTAGCTGTGACTTATATCAAAGAGTGTTCTGCCTATGTTTTCCTCTAAGAGTGTTACAGTGTCTGGTCTTATATTTAGGTCTTTAATTGATTTTTAATTTATTTTTTTGTGTGGTGTTAAAAGGACGTCCCTGTAGCTCAAATGGTAAAGATTCGGCCTGCAGTTCGATCCCTGGATCAGGAAGATCCTCTGGAGAAGGGAACGGCAATCCACTCTAGTATTCTTGCCTGGAGAATCCCATGGACAGAGGAGTTTGGTGAGCCATAGTCCGTGGGGTTACAAAGAGTTGGACACAACTGAGCAATAACATATTTACTTACTAATGGTGTTAAAAAATGTTCTAATTTCAATTTTTTACATGTAGCTGTTCAGTTTTCCCAGCACCATTTTTTGAAAAGACTATCTGTTCCCTATTGTGTAGTCTTGCCTTTTGTGACATAGATTACTTGATCATAGATGCATGGGTTAGTTTCTGGATTTTCTATCCTATTCTATTGATCTATATATAGTTCCATTTTTGTGCCAGTACCAGGCTACTTAATGACTATAGTTTTGTAGTATAGTCTGAAGTCAGGGAGCCTGATTTCTCCAGTTACGTTTTTCTTTTTCCATGGACAGAGGCTATTCCTGGTCTTTTGTGTCTCCATACAAATTTTAAGTGTTTTTTTTTTTTTTTTTCTAGTTCTTTGAAAAATGCTCTTGGTAATTTGCTGGGGATTGCATTGGATCTTTAGATTGCCTAGGGTAGTATAGTCATTTTCACAATATTGATTCTCCCAATCCAAGAACATGGTATTTCTTTTTATCTGTTTGTGTTATCTTCAATTTCTTTTATCAGCATCTTATAGTTTTCAGAGTACATGTGTTTTGCCTCCTTAGGTAGGCTTATTTGTAACTAGGCATTTTATCCTTTTTGATGCAATGGAAAATGGTATTGTTTCTTGAATTTCTCTTTCTGATCTTTTGTTTTTAGTGTAAAGAAATGAAACAGAATTCTGTGTGCTAATTTTATAACCTGCAACTTTACCAAATTTATTGATGAGCTCTAGTAGTTTTCTGGTGGCATCTTTAGGATTTTCTATTTATAGTATCATATCATCTGCAAACAGTGACAGTTTCCTTCTTTTTTCCCCTACTTGAATTCCTTGTATTTCTCTGATTGCCATAGCTAGGACTTCCAAAACTACGTTGAATAAAAGTGGTGAGAGTGGACATCCTTGTCTTGCTCCTGATCTTAGAGGAAATGCTTTCAGATTTTCACCATTGAGTATGATATTAGCTGTAGGTTTGCTGTTATATGGCCTTTCTTATGTTGAGGTATGTTCCTTGCATGGCCACTTTTTAGAGAGCTCTTATCATAAATGATGCTGAATTTCATCAAAAGCTTTTTCTGTATCATTTAAGCTAATCATATGCTTTTATTCTTCAGTTTGTTGATGTGGTATATCACATTGCTTGCTTGCAGATATTGAAAAATCTTTGCATCCTTGGGATAAATCTCATTAGATCATGGTATATAATCCTTTTAATATATTGTTGAATTTGAATCGCTAGTATTTTGTTGAGGATTTTTGTGTCTGTGTTCATCAGTGATTGTGACTTTGCTGCTAAGTCATATCTGACTCTTTTGCAACCCCATGGACTGTTGTCAGTGACATTGGCCTATAATTTTCTTTTTTTTGTGGTATCTTTGTTTGGTTTTGGTATCAGGGTGATAGTGGCTTCATAGCATGAGTTTGGGAATTTTCCTTCCTCTGCAATTTTTGAAAGTATTTCAGAAAGATAAGTGTAAGCTCTTCTCTAAATATTTGATAAAATTTGCCTGTGAAACTATTAGGTCCTGGACTTTTCTTTGTTGGGAATTTTTTTAAATCATAATTTAAATTTTAGTACTTGTGATTAGCTTGTTCATATTTTCTATTTCTTCCTGGTTCAGTCTTGGGGGATTGTATCTTTCTAAGAATTTGTTCATTTCTTGAAGATTGTCTGTTGTATTGGCATACAGTTGCTTGTAATAGTCTCTTATGATCTTTTGTGTATTTCTGTGCTGTCCGTTTTAACTTCTCCCTTTTCATTTCTAATTTTATTGATTTGAATGCTCTTTTTTTCTGGATGAGTCTGACTAAAAGTTTGTCAGTTTTGTTTATTTTTTTCAGAGTCAGCTTTTAGTTTCATTGATCTTTGCTATTGTTTTCTTCATCTCTATTTCATTTATTTCTGCTCTGATCTTTATGATTTCTTTCCTTCTACTAACTTCAGGGATTTTTTATTCTTCTTTTTCTAGTGGCTTTAGGTGTGAAAGTGAAGATGCTCAGTCGTGTCTGACTCTACGTGACCCCATGGACTGTAGCCTACCAGGCTCCTCCGTCCATGGGATTTTCCAGGCAAGAATACTGGAGTGGATTGCCATTTCCTTCTCCAGGAGATCTTTCCGACCCTGGGATTGAACCCAGGTCTCCCGCATTGAGGGCAGACGCTTTAGGTGTAATGTTAGATTGTTTGAGATTTTTGTTTTGCTTTCTGAGGTAAGACTATATTGCTATAAACTTTCCTCTTAGAACTGATTTTACTTCATCCCATAGGTTTCAGATAACTGTGTTTTCATTTGCAGTGTCTCTAGGTATTTTTTATTTCCTCTTTGTTTTCTTCAGTGATCCATTGGTTGTTAAGTAGCATGTTGTTTAGCTTCCCATGTTTGTGGTTTTTTAGCTCTTTTTCTTATAGTTTATTTCCAGTCTCATAGTGCTGTGGTTGGAAAAGATGCTTGATATGATTTCACTTTTCTTAAATTTACTGAGGCTTGCTCTGTGGCCAGCACATGGTCAGTTCTGAGAATGTTCCGTGTGCACATGAGAAGAATGTGTATTCTGTGGCTTTCAGTGCTCCTGTATTGGGTACATGCATAGCTCTAACTCTATCTTCTTCTTGGATTGACCCCTTGATCATTATACAGTGCCCTTCCTGATCACTTGTAACACTATTTTAGAGTCTATTTTCTCTGAATTGTGCATCGCTACTCCAGCTTGTCTGTGATCGTGGATTCTGTTCCTCAAGCTGCAGAACTGTAGCTCCTCTTTGCTTCTGCTGTCCTTCCTATAGTGGATGAAGCTAAGCTTCCTGATGGGAGGGACTGGTGGTGGCTGGAGGTGGGTCTTGTCCCTCAGGTGGGCAGGGCTGTGCTCTATAAAATTTCAACTGGCTTGTCTGCTGATTGACTAGTTTTCTGTGAGTATGGTTTCAGAGTGTCTGCCCTCTGATGCCCTCTTGCAATACCTACCATCTTACTTGGGTTTCTCTTACCTCGGGCGTGGGGTATCTCTTCACGGCTGCTCCAGCAAAGCGCAGCCGCTGCTCCTTACCTTGGACGAGGGGTATCTCCCTCGCCGCCGTTCCTGACCTTCAACGTGGGATAGCGCCTCTAGGCCCTCCTGCGCCTGCGCAGCCACCGCTCCTCGGGTTGTTCCTCCCGGCCGCCAGCCCTGGCCTCCGGTGTGGGTGGCTCCTCCCAGCTGGCGCCCCTGGCCTCGCCTCGGGGTGGCTCATCAGGGTCACCGCCCCTGGCCTCAGGCGCGAGGCGGCTCCTCCCGGCCTCCCCTGACCTTGGACGTGGGGTGTCTCCTCCCAGCGCCCCTGACCACGGATGCAGGATAGCCCCTCCCGGCCGCCGCCCTGACCTCGGACGCGGGGTAGCTCCGCTCGCCTGCGCTTAGTGCGCCGGCCGGCTCTCTCATTCCAATTCCAAAGAAAGGCAATGCCAAAGAATGCTCAAACTACTGCACAATTGCACTCATTTCACACGCTAGTAAAGTAATGCTCAAAATTCTCCAAGTCAGGCTTCAGCAATACGTTCTAGTCAAGGCTATGGTTTTTCCTGTGGTCATGTATGGATGTGAGAGTTGGACTGTGAAGAAGGCTGAGCGCTGAAGAATTGATGCTTTTGAACTGTGGTGTTGGAGAAGACTCTTGAGAGTCCCTTGGACTGCAAGGAGATCCAACCAATCCATTCTGAAGGAGATCAACCCTGCCATTTCTTTGGAAGGAATGATTCTAAAGCTGAAACTCCAGTACTTTGGCCACTTCATGAGAAGAGTTGACTCATTGGAAAAGATTCTGATGCTGGGAGGGATTGGGGGCAGGAGGAGAAGGGGACGACCGAGGATGAGATAGCTGGATGGGATCACGGACTTGATGGACGTGAGTCTGAGTGAACTCCGGGAGATGGTGATGAACAGGGAGGCCTGCCATGCTGTGATTCATGAGGTCGCAAAGAGTCGGACACGACTGAGCGACTGAACTGAACTGTCTGCTGATGGGTGGGGCTGTGTTCCTACTGTGTTCATTGTTTGGCCTGCAGGCTATTTGGTGGGGCTAACGGCTTCTGCAAGGGCTCAAGCCAATGAGTATTTCCTAGAATTGGTGCTGCTAGTGTCCCTCACCGTGGGGTGAGCCACTGCTGGCCCCTGTCTCCGCAGAAGACCCTTCAATACCAGCAGGTAGGTCTGGCCCAGTCTTTTATGGGGTCACTGCTTTTCTCCCCTGGGTCCTGGCACACATGAGACTTGGCGTGCACCCTCCAAGAGTGGAGTCTCTGTTTCCCTCAGTCCTGTGAAATTCAAAGCCAGAGTCTCTGGGGACTCTTCCATTTGTAGGACCCTCAGGCTGGGAAGCTTGACATGGAACTCAGAATTTTCCCTCCGTGGAATAACGTCTGTGGTATAATCATTTTCCAGTTTGTGGGTTGCCCACTTGGTAGATATGGACATTAATTTTATCATGACGCCCCTCCTACTGTCTCATTGTGGCTTCTTCTTTGTCTTTGGATGAAGGCTATCTTTTTTGGGTAAGTTCTAGTACTTTTTTGTCTATGGTTATTTAGCAGTTAGTTGTGATTTTGGTGTTTTCATAAGAAGTTGTGATTTTGGTGAGCTCATGACGGAGGAGCCTGGTAGGCTGCAGTCCATGGGGTCGCTAAGAGTTGGACACGGCTGAGCGACTTCACTTTCACTTTTCACTTTCATGCATTGGAGAAAGAAATGGCAACCTACTCCAGAGTTCTTGCCTGGAGGATCCCAGGGACAGGGGAGCCTGACGGGCTGCTGTCTATGGGGTCACACAGAGTCGGACACGACTGAAGTGACTTAGCAGCAGCAGCAGCATGTTCTTCTACTCCACCATCTTGAGCTAATCTTATGTCTAAACTTTAAAAGAGTGACAGTAACAAGTGCTGGCAGAAACATGAAGTGACCTATAGGCAGTAGTTGGTACAACCGCCTTGCAGTACTTTTTGTTATATACTAGCACTAAATACAACCTAGATAGTATTTTCAAAAGCAGAGACATTACTTTGCCGACTAAAGTCCGTCTAGTCAAGGCTATCGTTTTTCCTGTGGTCATGTATGGATGTGAGAGTTGGACTGTGAAGAAGGCTGAGTGCCGAAGAATTGATGCTTTTGAACTGTGGTGTTGGAGAAGACTCTTGAGAGTCCCTTGGACTGCAAGGAGATCCAACCAGTCCATTCTGAAGGAGATCAGCCCTGGGATTTCTTTGGAAGGAATGATGCTAAAGCTGAAACTCCAGTACTTTGGCCACCTCATGCGAAGAGTTGACTCATTGGAAAAGACTCTGATGCTGGGAGGGATTGGAGGACTCTGATGCTGGCAGGAGGAGAAGGGGACGACCGAGGATGAGATGGCTGGATGGCATCACGGACTCGATGGACGTGAGTCTGAGTGAACTCCGAGAGATGGTGATGAACAGGGAGGCCTGGCGTGCTGCGATTCATGGGGTTGCAAAAAGTCGGACACGATTGAGCGACTGAACTGAATTGAGCACTAAATATATGTAAAGCCTATGACCAAGCAACTCCACTCTCTTATGTATATGTGCAGAAGATTTAGTGCTTATGTCAAACAAATATTCATAGTATAAGAATATTCATAGCAGCATCAGTTTAAAAAGGATCAAACTAGACATAACACCAATGTCCATCAGTTGTACATTTGTTAATTTGTGTTGTAGTAGTAATACAGTGGGATACTAGGCAAAACACTTATGGTGATAAATGTCAAAATGCTGGTCTCCTTGTGGGTCTGAGGGCCTGCTGGGGTGCTGTAAGTGTTCTATATCTTGATACGGGTAGTGGTTAAACATATATATATATATGTATGTGTGTGTGTGCGTATATATATATATATATATATATACACACACACTTAAACTTTTTCCTGAGCTGTGAATGTATTTATATATTTTGCTGTGTGCATTTCATAGCATAGTTAGTAATAAAATGTGAGAATAGAGTTATGTATCTGTTTCATTTTGGAAACATAAACACAGATGTACAGCCTAGAAATGTATGAAAATCCTTCTGAAGAACAAGGTTGAAGAGACAGGGAAGAAGATGGAACTTCCCTCAGTGTATCTTTTCATGTAGTTTTAATTTTTCTGTAATATTAATGTGTTAGGGATTCAAACAGTAAAATTACATCAGTAAGGATGGAAACAGTTTTTAGGAGGTAGTGGCAGAAACAGAGGTGTTGATGAGTAACTTCATCTTTTGTTTTCCATCTTCCCATCTCCCTTGGCGTTCAGTGTATTACTAACACTGGCCAAAAAGCTTTAAGAAGAAGCCTTTGGGCTAGAACAGAAGAGGTGATTTTATTCCTCCGTGTGCTCTCTTCCTTTTCTCTACAGTCACACAGGTCACATCCTTACAGCATGGGGCCAGAGGACAGATTTATCCCTGGATCTCTATGTTGCCATGTGGAGCACAGCTGGCCTGAACTTGTGCTTTGAGAGTAAGAAATAAGCCTCTTTCATTTGGGGGACTTACTTGTTGCTGCAGGATAGCCTAGCATATTCTGATCAATAGAGAAGATGAAAAATTAAGGTGATTTTTTGAGAGTGAGGAGATATAGCGGCTCTTTTAGGGAAGTTGGGGAGAGTAAGATAAAGGTTTTCTATATTCTTCAGAAGAATGAGAACACTTATAGACTATTAGAGCTAGAAGAAAACTAGAGACATTGTATTCATTGTGAAGACAAAGAAACTGGGACCACAGGGCCTAATGCTTGGGTCAAGATCACATGACAAGTTAGTGGTAGAGACAGGATCACAATCCTCATTTCTGAGGCCTTGAGAATAGTCCCAGGGTTAGGCTATAACTACTTTTGAGAGCAGCTAAACATTTGCTTTAAGCTATTCTGAACTTCACTTCCCTGGTAAAGGTTCTTGGTGGGAATCACAGCGATATGAGCCCGTCAGTGTTTGCCCCCAGCTCTGCGGTTTTAACAGGATCCCTCTTTCATTTCCACTTGACTAACCTTCTACCTAGCCAGTCTACTGTGGGTGACTTGGGAAAGTCAGGAAATATCCTTCACAAGAATTGGCACTTTCATACCCTATTCCTCTTATTGCTTATTTTTTTGTGATCTGAATCACTTGTGTGAACAAAGTAGACACAGAAATAAAGGTAATGTCCTCGTTGAGGGGTGTGCTCCTCCATCTTTTGACATTTTCTGGGTGGATAAGCCCTTTATCTTCCAGTTTGTAAGAGTAAGGATAAGAAATGCCTTTGGCAGGGTTTGAACAAATGTCTAGAGGGCCCAGGTTGTTTGGCCACAAATCTCTTTCTGCTTCAGCATTGCTCAAGACTGGGTGACCAGCCACAAGTCTTCCCCACCCCTCATAATTTCTGTCTATGATCCGGTAACTGCCCCTTGTACCTTCCTCAGGCTCATATCCTGAGTGCCCACACCCGCCTCTCCATTTCTGAGCCATGGCCATCTCTAAGGTGGACACTTCCAGACCTTTGTTTTCTGTCCCCACTCTGACCCTGGGAATTGAAGGAGGTCATTGTCACATCATCACTGGCCAGCCAATCAGGGAGGTAGGCACCTCCCTCCAGGACCTCCTTGTGCGAGGGGAGTTCTTAGGCTGCTTCAATGGAAGGAGGAAGCCACAAAGGAGGCCTGGCATAAGTGTAGAGATGATAATCACAACATGGATTGTGTACATCCTCTCTCGGAAAGGTGCCGGGCTCCCCTTCCCACCCAAAGTCAGCTCGGTGAGTGGGGCTGGTGATGGCTAGGTGGAGAGTATCTCAGGTACCATCTCTGCTCTGAACCCTGGAACTTCCGGAGAGGAGAGTCCTGTTAGATGTGGATAGTTGAGGAGGGGTGGGTCTCTGCATATTCTGAGGGCATTGATTTATGACTTTGTTGCAGGATGTGGAAGTTACGGAGAGTGAGGCTGTGTCTGTAGTACAGCACTGGTTGAAAAAGGTAAGGTTCCTCTGGGACTCAGGGTAGCCCAGATTGTAGAGAGCTGGACTTCTCTCTCCATAGAACCAGGAAACCCAAGTTCATTGCCCACCAGCCTGCCTGGAGCTGCGTCTGATTCATCGCATGTTTGGGAGCACGGTGTCACCACCGGCCCCACCCTGCTTCTCAAGCGTGGAGTGGAGGGGGTTCAGATGGGTGGCCCCTACTGCAGGATTTCTCAAGAGGACCTTGGGTTAGGGCCCATGACTTACCGAGTCCCTGGAATTTCACAGGAAGGTAGCAGCAGACGGTTTAGTGTCAGAACATGCAATAGCACATGTGTAGGGATATGCATGTGTATGCTACGATAGGGAAGAAAGAATAAAAAGGAAAAGGAAGAGGAGGGGGGACTGGGAACCAGATGAGTGAAGGAAATCATCCTCTGAAGGAAATCACTCACCTTTCAGACTGAAGAAGAGGCTTCCCAGGACATAAAGGAGAAGATGTCCACCAACTTCCCCCCCACGCAAGGCCAAGATGTACACGTGACTAGAGATGTGGTAATGGAGCCTGTTAACCGCCCGTCCTGGGGGAATCGGGGCGGGGAAGGGGAGGTGGGCCTACAGCAAGGGTCCTGGGGTAGTGGGAGGAGCTTGTGCAGGCTGGGCTGTACCCTGGCCATGGTGTCCTTGCTGGGCAGTAACCACTGGATGCCACTGAATTTCCTAGGTGAAGCACCACCTCTCAAAGTCTGGTTTGTTAGCAAATCAGAGTCAAGAGGTCCTGGAGGAGAGAACAAGAATCCAGTTCATAAGATGGAGGTAAAGCATCTCTTTTCCCGGAGCCAGACTGTAGGGCGGGCAAAGCAGAGAAGGCATGAGCCCCCTCTCCGAGATTCCTGGCTGACACAAACCCAAGTCTGTCCTTCTCTAGAGGTGTTGACTCCTTTGGCTGAGAAGTTTTGCATCCTACCTTTGGGGTCTTAAAGGATTGTTTTTGCTGTCTTGAAAGCCCAGCTCATCCCTAAATTTTGAAATAACTGGAAGGGTTGGAAAATGGCTTGCTTACCATCTCTTAACTGCTTCTGAATACATTTTAGACTTCTGTTATTTTTGCACTTGATTTGTTCAGAAGTGGTTGCACTTTAAAGAGCAAAAAGAAAACAAGCTCTTAAAATGCAGAAGCTGAAACCCTCCTGTTGGCCAGAGGTGAGAGGAGGTTTCTCAGGCCGAGGCTGGAGTCCTGAGCTCCAGGCAGCTACACAGGTCGTGACCACCTTCCTGGCTCCCCACCTTCCTGCTCTGCAGAGGCTAAGACTCCAGGCAAGGGAGCCTAGTGCCTGGAACGGGCTCACCCCCTCGGCACACGCTTCCCTGTTTCCTTCTGGGGTGTGTGTTCGCTTGGGCCTCCTCTCCCAGGAGAACCCTTGCGGCATTCTGCTGGCCTTCCCCTTCTCATCTCTGCACTCAGCTTCCTTCCTGTGCCCCCACTGCCAGCTTTGCTCTCTCCTATCAAGAAAGATACAATTCTCAAGAAATGTGTTTTTGCGTCCGATCCATCAGGATGCTGTTTTCCTGTGTTTGCCCCTTCTGGTGGCATTAGCATTTTAAAAGAGGATTCAGATGCTCAAGAACTGCATTAAGAGGAAGGGTCTAATTTGAGACCTCCCTAGGAAAGGGAAGGAAACCTGCCAAGGTGGCCCAAATCATGAACATTGATAATTGCCCCCTAGCCACTGCTCTCCACGTGGGATGCTTGTCTGCTCCCAGCCTGGCTGTGCCACCAGCTCTAGCTGCTGTCATTCCTTGGTTTGGATAATATGAACATCATCCTCTGGTATATTTTAGACCTTGGCTGCATAGTGTAAGTAGGTTAAAGCTCTGGAGACATGGGACAGGAATCAGTCAATTATCCACATAGATGTTTTCCACTCTGGATATTCTGTGGAGATTTTAAACCAGTAAACACAGCCTGGTTCCCCCTCTGATCCTCCTATCAGTTTTATTAAGTACGTGGTTCAGGGTTGCATATCCCTTTATTAAGCACCACTGAATGCGCACTTATGTGACAGGTGTGAATTGGCCAGCTGATGCTTGCTAGGCTTTCTGGAAGACAGAACAGCATAAACGAAGCCCCCATTTGAAAGGCTACACAGGACGTGGGTGGAGAAACCTCTGAGCACTGAAGGACATGTTGGGGACTCCAACAGAATCACCTGTGAGGGTACAGTGCAGGGCTGTGCTACTCGGCTTTGCTGGGCTGGTCATCTGGGCTGACCCGTGTCTGGGCCCCTGACGCACGGGCCAGGTGAGGCCTCCCACAAAGGCAAGAGCCTGGCAACTTGGCCAACCCCGTCTGGCCCCTGTGGCCCCTTCTTCTTGGGGGCGTCCCCTAGCCCCTCTGTCCTCTCTCTCTCTCTCTGGGCACTGGCCAGCTTCATTGTGTCTGAGCCATATTTCACAGCACATTTGGGTTGTGGTCCTCATAGGCGGTATCAACACTGAATTCACACAGAAAACCCCAAACCTAGAACAAAGCAGACTCAGAAGGTACTGTCAAGAATGAGGAGTCCACAAAAGAGACACAGATGTAAAGAACAGACTTTTGGACTCTGTGGGAGAGGGCGAGGGTGGGATGATTTGAGAGAATAGCATTGACACTTGTATATTACCATATGTGAAATAGATGCCCGGTCCAAGTTTGATACATGAAGCAGGGCACTCAAAGCCAGTGCACTGGGACACCCCCGAGGGATGGGATGGGGAGGGAGGTGGAAGGGGGCTTCAGGATGGGGGCACATGTACACCCATGGCTGATTCCTGTCAATGTATGGCAAAACCCACAATATTCGAAAGTAATTAGCCTCCAATTAAAAAAAAAAGAATGGGGGACTCTACAGTGCACAGGAATGGGGCTCCAGTGGGCAAGCTGCTTTTGCTGGAGTGGAGGGTCTGTGAGGGTCTGTGGGGGTGTGGAGTTGGGAAGGGCGCAAAGTGGACGGTGGTGAGGAAGACAAATCCAGACGGTGAAATAAGACAAAAACAGCAGCAAAGAGGAGCCTGCAGCCTCTCTGTGAAAGAATGCTCTGGCAGGATCTCTGAACCATGGTGAATATGCTCAGTGCTGATCATAGAGAGCTGGTAGGCGAGTCGGGGAGGAATTCAGAAGGGGCAAATCCTCAGCCTCAAGACCTCTGACCCACTGTGTAGCTCTGGCAAAGGCACTTAACTTCTCTGTCTCCTTGACTCTTCTTAGGAACATTTACTACCTGCCTGGGATCGCTGGGGTCTCAGGGGTACTTTGTTAGTAAAAAATGATGCTTCTTGGTACTGATACAAGGAAGGTGGAGGACCAGCTGTAAAGCTTATGGGGACAGTCAGAACTGTGGTCCATGCAATTCTGCCTCTGGCGGTTCCACAGTGACTGGTTAGTGGAAAAGGAGCCTGGGAACCCCAATGCTTGACGGTGTTTTGCAGCCATACCCGTATCTTCCAAGTGCCGAGCGAGGCAAGAAACGAAGCCATGAGAGATAGGATAGAGCAGGTGAGACGAAGGTAAGCGTTAGGAACGAGATGATTTGTGTCCTAACTGGGGGCAGGTGGGTAGGGGGCTGCTGGTCTCTCTGTGGGTCTCCCTCCGCCCCAACCCTGGGCCTGGCTAAGCCTGGGATCCTTCTGGGCTGAGCGCCTCTTCCCAGGACTCAGCTCCAGGGCCCAGGCTCGGGCTGCCGTGGTCTGTGCTTGGGGGCCTCTGCTGCCCTTCCGTCTCCCTTGCCTCTCCTCTCCTCTGTCCCCTGCAGCATATGCCATCTTTCAGATGAGATCTCTCAGGAGCTTCACAACAGAAATTCCTACTCTGAATGCTGAGAGCACCAGGTGGGAGAGCCGACGGGGAGGGCGGGGCAGAGAGGATGGCTCCCAGGCTGGGTGGGGGCTTGAGAGTACCAGCAAGGGGTGCACCGGGGCCAGTGGGGTCAGGGAGAAGGCAGCTGCCTGAGGCTCCTGCCATGCCTCTCAGATTTCCGGAAGAGCGTCGAGTCTAGGTCAGATTTGTGTCTCTGACTCTTCACTGGTGTCACAAACCAGTGCTTCTCCATTGCCCACAGGCCCAGGGGTCTCAGGGCCTTGCAGTTGAGGCCAAGGTGGGGGCTGCAGTTCTGAGTTGCTGGCACTCCTGAGCGTGGCCATGGCTGGTCTGCTGACCCCACTTTGAGTACAAGGTCACACAGCCCCGAGTGGGAGCAAGGGTGCACCGGTTTTGGCTCAGCCGCCGATTAGGGCCATGAGCTCTTGGCCTGCACATGGTAGGTACCAGTGGTCGTGGCAGTGGTTGCTTGTGCAGCTCTGGATGGTGGTGGGTCATTGACTGGCAATGCCTCTCCAGGAGCCATCTGTCCAGAAAAGGTTGCTGCACCCTTGCAGGCGGGGGCTGATGGGGTCACCACCAGCACGCTTAGAGGAGGGCCATGGAGGTGTATGTTGGCATTTATCGAGCACTTCATCTATGCCAGCTCCTGCACAAGGCACCCTGACCCTTGGGTTTCTCATCTGACCCGAGTGACCGTAGGGGGAGGGCGTGCTGGTGCACTGATAGTTGAGGCAGAGATAAAGCTGCCCTGGGGGGTGGAGGTGTATGTTGGCATTTATCGAGCACTTCATCTATGCCAGCTCCTGCACAAGGCACCCTGACCCTTGGGTTTCTCATCTGACCCGAGTGACCGTAGGGGGAGGGCGTGCTGGTGCACTGATAGTTGAGGCAGAGATAAAGCTGCCCTGGGGGGCAGGCGCTGGCTTTCATCTGGCTCTGGCGTGGGCACTTGCTTCATGCCCAGTGCCTCAGTTTCCTGACTTGAGGACATTCCTCGTGGACCATGGCATCCTGCACGTGGCAAGTGCAGTGTTGGTGGTTTGCTAATGCCAGTAGGGGCGAGGAGTCAAGGCCTGCAGGGGCCTCTGGAGTCAGGCTCCAGTCTCAGCTCTACCCGACGCAGTGGCTGTCCTCCCCGTGGGCCTCCCCACTGCTGTATCCTGCTCTGTGGGCGTGGAGCGCAGTGGGCTCAGGAGGCACTGCCAGCCTTGTCCACCGCCCTTCCCGCATTTCCATGTGCCCCTGGGTGTTTCCCTCTTTCCAGGTAGGTGTCCTTCAGGATCAAGGAGCAGCCTGTGTTGGAAGGATGTCCACCCACCTTGACCTGAGGAGCAACCACACCTGGGCAGTGACGATCCAGCGGGTGAGCCCTGCCTTGTTACAGTGGCAGCACTGGAATCTTCTTGCTGAACTGCTGATAAAGAGACGTGCTATTTAACCACCACCCCAGCCTCTGATGTGAGTGCCTTGCTACCGTCCATTGTTCGGATCTTGAACAGCCATGGCCTTGCCCCTGGGGACACAGGCTCGCTGCCTTGTGGGGAGACAGTGAGAGGCCCCTGCCGCTGTGTGAAGCAGGGCTTGCTGGAGGCTCCTGGAGTATTAGGGGCAGGCTGTGCTGCGGCAGGAGGGCTTCCTGGGGGAGGTGCGGCATGTGCGCTTCACTCGAGGATTTCCTGTCCTTTTACTCCTCCTCTAGAGCGTGTCCTTTGCTTACACAGAGCCACGCTTCTGCCCTGCACCCTCTTCCTCTCTCTGAAGAACTGTTAACATTTCTTGCAAGACAGGTCTGCTGGCAACAGTTTCCTTTGTCTGAGAAAGTATTTCCACTTCATTCTGAAGGATACAGAAGTCAAAGTTTTCTTATCAACACTTGTAATGTTTTGCTCCGCCCTGTTCCTCCTGGCATGGTTTCTGAAGGGAAGTTGGATATAATTGTTTTCGTACTTCTCTCTAGGTAAGGTCCCTCCAACCTGGCTGTCAAGATTTTTGTGTGTTTGATTTTCTGCAGTTTGAGTATGATATGTTCAGGTGTAGCTGTTTTGCCATTTATCCTGCTTGGTGTTCTGAGCTTCCTGGATTTGCTGTTTGGGGTCTGTCATTAGTTTTGGAAAAATCTCAGCTATTACTTCAAATATTTTTTCTATTCTTTTTGTTTCTCTCCTGGTTTCCCATTACTCAAACGGTGCACCTCTTGTAATTGTCCCGCAGATCTTGGACATCCTCTTTCACTTCTTTTCACTCTTTTTTTTTTCCTTTCTGTTTTTCCATTTGAAAAATTCCTGTTGACATTTCTTAAACCTCACCAACTCTTTCCTTGTCCACATATAATCTTCAAGTGAGCCCATCAAAGACGTCCTTTGTTTCTATTTCAGAGTTTCTTATTTCTGGCATTTCCTTCTGATTCTTTCTTGGGGTTCCCGTCTCTCTGCTTATGTTACCCACTTGTTCTGGCTTGGTATCCTTTTCCACTAGAGCCCTCAGCCTGTTTATCCAAGGTTGTTCTAAATTCTCAGTCTGATAATTCCAACTTATCTGCCACGCCTGATGAGTCTGGTTCCAATGCTTGCAATGTCTCTTCAGATGTATGTTTCACTTCTCATCATACCTAGGGTCAGAGGCTATAATTTCCTTTTGTGTCCTTGCTTTTGTCTAGGAAGAATCCTAGAGATTCTTCCTTCCATAGGGCCTGACGCTTGGAGCTCTTAGAGCTGCAATCCCCTCTCACTTTACAGGAGCCCTATTGTGGTGAGGGCTGAGCAGGGCAGCAAAGGAGCTTCCTGGAATGCTCTGATGAGGTGTCAGTCTCCGCTACTCTGTGCCCCTGGCCTGGGACCTTCAGATGAGTTTCTCAGCTCCTCCCTGGCCCCTCCCTTAGGAGAAGCAGGAAAGCAGGAGGGGGCTACAGCTGAATATTCCTTCCCTCGGTCATGTAGCCTCTGGAAAAGTCGTTTTCCTTGAAAGCAGGCTTTTGATAAGGAAGCAGAATGCTCTAGACATGTTTCAGAATGCCTGTTTCTGCCTGCCCTTGCTGGGAGACTGGGGGGAGGCTCCTCTTGTCTTCATGGTGAGAGTCTGGCGGGGTTCCTGCAGGTAAAACTCAGAATGTGCGGGGGTTTCCCTAAGACTGGCCCTCTGGGCTTGTTAACTTTCAAGCCTGTCTACCAGTGAGTTACCAATAATTCACAAACTGCAGCTTCAGCCTTGCTCTCTGGCCTGATCCCAGGGGTCCTGCTCTGGGGCATTGTGAGCCTCTGTCCACGTATCTGTCTTACCTAGTTTCAGTCAGCTGTTTGCCCTGTGACCTCAGATCTCTGATGGATCTGGAAAGAGCTGTTGCTCTTTGGTTTATGCAGTTTCTTTTTCTTATTGTGAGGACAGTCGAGGACTTCCAAGCTCTTTGCACACAGACCAGAGACTGGAGATCTCCTTGGTGCCTTTATCAAGTGGCTAGTAGAATAACAGCCTTCCCTGGCGACTCAGTAGGTGAAGAATCTGCCTGCAGTGCTAGGTCCCCTGGAGGAGGAAATGGCTGCCCACTCCAGTATTCTTGCCTGGGAGGTGCCATGGACAGAGGAGCCTGGCAGGCTACAGTCCATGGGGCCGCAAGCGTTGGACACCACTGAGTGACTAGACCACCTAGTGTTTGCTGAGCTTCTGCCATGCGCTGGGGACTGGGTGCACGTAACCCAAGCAGTGTAGATCCTCTGCCATTAGTGAGAGACCATGTGAGGCTGGAGGTGAGTCCTTGACCAGGCTGAGTGGGGTGGAGCCCAGCCTGGCCTTCTGGCTCCTGGCACCCTTTTTCAGCTGCTTCCTGTGTGGGCCCTGGGCTAGGCTGGGGAACATGAAGAAAACAGGACACCCGTCCCTGTCCTGGTGGAATGGTCATTCTGACAGGGGAGACAAGTTTTAGACTGTATCAGTCACAACATTCACAGCCACCATGAAGGAGAAGTATTGTCTTCAATGAGAACTTGCCCTGATCAGAGAGGAGAACTGATATTTACTTTCAGTTATTTAAAAATCATCACCTCATTTTGCAGATGAAGACCTGAAAGGTCAGAGAGGTTAAGTGGCTTTCCTGGTGCCACCCAGCCATGGCCTAGGACTGGGATCCAGGCCATCTCAGGCCACACCACTGTGCAGTGCGCTGGGGTGAGGAGTGGACGGTGGTGGTGACCGTGACTAGCAGATGCTGGGGGGGCAGGGGTAGAGGTAGGACTGTCCTTCCCATCTGCCCCGCTGTCCCTAGCGGCCAGGGACGCCTGCCCTAACCTCCCCGTCACCGGCCCCCAGCCTGTGCAGTGAGGAGGGGGTGAGAAGAGCTGCAGCAGGAGTGCCAGGCTGGGGGGCTCCAGGGCCCGAGAGGAGTGTGGCGTCGTGGAGGCAGCGCACCAGGGCTGCTCCAGCCGGACGGGAGGGGAGGGAGAGGGCACAAGGGGGCACTGAGGGGCCAGGCCTCGCCCCAGCAGAGGTGGGAAGTGTGGGAGTGTTACGTGCAGCTGGGCGTGGTGCAGGATGGGGGCGGGGAGCCCAGGAGGGGGCTCCAGGGAGGTGAGGGGGGACAGGCTTGGGACAGGACAGAGGCGACCTGGTGACAGTATCACCTGCAGAGCAGGGAGGAGGGGATGTGGGCACAGCGGGTGACGGGGCAGCTCTGCCCAGGCAGGGTCTCGGGGGCTAGGTTGTTCGGATCCTGATGTGGTCTTGCAGGTGATGTCCAGCAGGTGGATGGACAGACAGAGCCAGGCTGGAGGGGTGGCCCGTGAGAGGGTGTTTGCAGGCAGGGACACAGTCCAAACCTCAGCAGGGGATGGAGGGAGGGTTGAGGTACGCGGACTGCTCTCTGCAGCCCCTCCCGACCCTCCTCGCACTCCGGGGAAGGTGCGGGGTGGAACTCGGTTGGCCAGACCTCCTAGCCACGGGCTGCTGGCTCACAGTTCAGCCAAGGGACAGCACCTGCTCCACAGTCTAAACTGCATGCCAGTTTTGCCGGAAACCACCAGATGGCGCCACTTCCATGCAAGAAAAGGTTTCCTGAAGGCGACTTTGAGTCAGAGCCTATAAGCTTGAGAAGAGCTGCAGCAGGAGTGCCAGGCTGGGGGGCTCCAGGGCCCGAGAGGAGTGTGGCGTCGTGGAGGCAGCGCACCAGGGCTGCTCCAGCCGGACGGGAGGGGAGGGAGAGGGCACAAGGGGGCACTGAGGGGCCAGGCCTCGCCCCAGCAGAGGTGGGAAGTGTGGGAGTGTTACGTGCAGCTGGGCGTGGTGCAGGATGGGGGCGGGGAGCCCAGGAGGGGGCTCCAGGGAGGTGAGGGGGGACAGGCTTGGGACAGGACAGAGGCGACCTGGTGACAGTATCACCTGCAGAGCAGGGAGGAGGGGATGTGGGCACAGCGGGTGACGGGGCAGCTCTGCCCAGGCAGGGTCTCGGGGGCTAGGTTGTTCGGATCCTGATGTGGTCTTGCAGGTGATGTCCAGCAGGTGGATGGACAGACAGAGCCAGGCTGGAGGGGTGGCCCGTGAGAGGGTGTTTGCAGGCAGGGACACAGTCCAAACCTCAGCAGGGGATGGAGGGAGGGTTGAGGTACGCGGACTGCTCTCTGCAGCCCCTCCCGACCCTCCTCGCACTCCGGGGAAGGTGCGGGGTGGAACTCGGTTGGCCAGACCTCCTAGCCACGGGCTGCTGGCTCACAGTTCAGCCAAGGGACAGCACCTGCTCCACAGTCTAAACTGCATGCCAGTTTTGCCGGAAACCACCAGATGGCGCCACTTCCATGCAAGAAAAGGTTTCCTGAAGGCGACTTTGAGTCAGAGCCTATAAGCGACGCAGGGTTTAGATTTTACAGCCACTTGGGAGGCTTGAGCAGATGGGAGGCCTTTGAGCGTCCTGGTTTAATGATGACTAGTTCACATCCACTTCCATGCACTGTGTAGGGGAGACTCACTCGAATAAAACATCCTGAGTGCTCCACCCAGGTGCAAGCTGGAGGGAGGGGCTGCCCAGGCAAGCGTTCTGTCCAGTTCCTGGGAGCTCAGGGTGGTGGAGGGCTGGCAGGCACTCAGTAGTGCAGGCTTGTGGGAGGCCAGACAGGAGAGCAGAGGACGTGGAGTGGTCTTCTCTGCTTTAGAGAAAGTGGACTTCCTGGCAGAGGGGGCATTCAGCAGAGGCTTCACCAGACTCTGGCAATGAGGACGGGTCTTCTAGGTGAAGGGTCAACCATACAGGAAGGCGTGGAGGACGCTTAGGGAATTGGGCCTGGCCCTGAATGTTTGGGAGGCAGGGTGTGGTGAGGATCATGACAGGGGAGGCGGGGGGGACCCTACAGGTGGGTGCAATATAACCCTGTGGAGCCTGCCAGAGGACCCCAAGGAAAGGGGCCAGGTGTGCTAGCCTCGGGACACGGGGAGAGGGCTGGCTTGCATGGGCTCCAGCTTCATGCACCTGGAGGAGCAGGGTGCCCTCAGGAGGGAAGGGAGACCACGTGCTGGGCTGACCTGGAGGTAATGGTAAGGAGCTGCCCGCTCTCACAAACACCTGGAGTGTGGGGAGTGAGGACCTGCATTAGCATTTTAGCCGCGGCTCCTCTAGACCTCGGGTGGAAATGAAGTCATTAAGTGGCTCAGATGGAGTTTTGTTCTGTGCGTGATTAACCCCAGGAGGGGAGTTTGGGAACAAATATGCCTCCTCTACCTGTATTACAGGGGACTGAGCCACGGTAAATTAAAAGAAAAATCACTGGCAAATTTGGGACCAGTCAGCTGTGACCAAGCCATTTGTGTAGTTAAATGGAGCTGAAAGAGCTAATAAAAGTGTTGTGGGTCATGGATCAGTCATGATAGTGGCCACTGAGGAAGATCAGGGTCCCTGGTGGGGATGGATGTGGGGCAGGGTTGCTTCCCTCTAGACTGCGTGAGTTAGGAAGGAGGCACAAGTGGTATCCAGGAATCTGACCCCGAGCCTCTCTGGTCTGCACTCTAACACTCTTAAGGAGTTCCTGTTCTTCTTTGGGGCCTCCCTGGTGACTCGGTCTATAAAGAAACTGGAGTCCCTGGGGCTTTTGCTTTGCCTTTGGAAGTGTCAGCAGGCTGGGAAATTCTACAAGTGTCCAGCTCGTGATGGGCAGTTTGGCAAAGAACATTCTACAGAGGTCACTTAAAGGCAGCCCTCACCTTTAATCAAGACCTTCCTCCAGTAGAGGTAACATGCATGTGGCCAGTTCTCAGACTGCAGAGAGGGGAGATGTGTATAAGAGACAGCTGTGTGTGTGTGTGTGTGTGTGTGTGTGTGTGTGTGTAGTGGCATCCTGTGACCAGCAGAGGATGCTGTTGCCCCACGTTGGCCCTAGATGGTGCCTCTGATCCCACGCGCAGCACCTCCGTCACACCTGCTCTGTTCCTCCTCCTCCAGCTTGAGGTCCTTGTTTTGGGAGCAGGCACCTTGGTGGCTCGAACAGTAAGAATCCACCTGCAATGCAGGAGAGCTGGGTTCTATCCCTGGGTTGGGAAGATCCCCTGGAGGAGGGCATGGCAACCCACTCCAGTATTCTTGCCTGGAGAATCCCCGTGGATAGAGGAGCCTGGCGGGCTACAGCCCATGGGGTTGCAAAGAGTCAGACATGAGACTGAGCTGTTAAGTACAAGCACAGAGAATGCCAGGCCCGAGATTTATGGGGTGGGGCGCTTGCTCTGTCTGGTTGCAGCCAGAGGCTGGAGGAGGGCAGCCACCGTCCTGGTCCCCGCAGCCCAGCCCCGCCTGGGTCCCTGCCTGGGTGGCTCTGACACAGCCATCCTCAGGCTCTTCCTCAGCAGAAGGGGACCCGGAGCTCCCGGTCAGCTGCCTCCTCTGCCCAGGGTTTGGGGGGCATCTTTGGCCTAGTACCTTGTGACCCCCTGTGAGTGCTGTCTCTTATACACATCTGGTGAGGGGTGGGTAGGTGGGCAAGGAGCTGCTCCTTGTGCTGTTCCCAGCAGTCTTACCGGAGGTGGTGCTGGCGGTGGGGTGTGAGTCAGAATCCTAACGGGGAGAGGCAAGATGGAGACCCAGCCTTGGCCCCTGGCGTCTCAGAAGACAGACTGGGTCTCGGCAAAGTGGAGCCTTGGGACACAAGGGTCTTAGGAGCAGCACCTCCTGAGTCTGTCTCCCAGAGTGAGGGGACCCGACCGTAGTGAGCCGCCCAGTGTCATGGGCACCCCCAGGGCGGAGGCCCAGCCGGTGCCCTGGGTGTCTCCCGAGAGCTGGGGTGGCTCTGGTCCATGCTCAGAGGAGGCTGTTCGACACTGGCCAAGCCAGAACATGAATGCGGGGCCCCAGGTAGGAGAGTAGCAGAAATGCAGAGACGGCAGGGAGGGAAGTTCTGCAAGCTCTGAGACCACCCCAGGGCATGGCGCAGAGGCACTGCAGAGGAGGGGGAGGCAGGAGCTGACCGTGCCCAGACCAGGTGCAGGGGACCCCCGGCGGTGCTGGCCATGCTGTGCCCGCATTCCTTCCTGCGGATGCTGACACAGGCCTGGGTCCTTTAGAAAAGTCCCTAGGCAGGGAGTCTGGGGTGGCGGGGAGCAGCTGCAGACCAGGAGCCCTCGGCGCCTCCTGGACTGGGAAGCCCGGTTGCTGGGCAGGTGCCCACGTGCAGGGGTGGGGCTGAGCCTCCCTCTCCCCCCCATACCCCTGCTACCTGCCTGCCCCCCAAGTCACTCCCCTCGCCCTCCTCGGGCCCTGCAGCACAGCAGGAGGGGTGCACTGGGTTCTGTCAAGGAAGGGGACCGAGCTAGGAGCTAACAAGGGGCCCACATGCAGTGGGCTG
>SJYT01045818.1:15522-43565 GCA_006410635.1 Cephalophus harveyi | reverse complement strand
GGATATGGCAGAGGCTGTCTGTGTGGCTGACAGCCCCTCCTCTGCCTCCCCAGGGAGCTCCACGCATCTGCAGGAGACAGGCTGCTGCTGGGCCTCCACGTGTGTGGCTCCGTTTCCAGTGCCCGCCTCGGTGTCTCCACCCTTGCAGGGCTGTCATTTTGGATGCTCTCCTCAGGCAGCTCTTTGCAGGTGGTCTTGGGAGGGGCCGTGAAAATAAGCAAGCATCTGGTGAAAAGGAAAGTGTTGGGAGTGGTTTGGGAGCCAGTGTGTGAGGGGATGTTGTCAGGACCTATGGGTGGTGGTCACTTTGGGTTGGCACCTCAGGTGGCTGGGGTTTGCCTGGAGCAACCAGTCCCAACTCCACGGGCTCTGCCTGGGGACTAGCTGGACTCCGGGATGCCCCTCAAACCCTGGGCAGGGGGCTTCTCTGGGCCCCCTGTGCCAGCTGAGGAAAGGTACCTCCTCTTGCTGCAAGCTCCCGTCGGGTCTGGGAGAGAGGCATCCAGCATGGCCTGTCCTGTGTGTGTGTGTGTGTGTGTGTGTAATGTGTGTGTGTGTCTGTGTGTGTGTGTCTATGTGTGTGTGTGTCTGTGTGTGTCTGTGTGTGTGTGTGTCTGTGTGTGTCTGTGTGTATGTGTGTCTATGTGTGTGTGTGTCTGTGTATGTCTGTGTGTGTGTGTGTAGTCTGTGTGTGTGTGTGTGTGTGTGTGTGTGTGTGTGTGTAGTGGCATCCTGTGACCAGCAGAGGATGCTGTTGCCCCACGTTGGCCCTAGATGGTGCCTCTGATCCCACGCGCAGCACCTCCGTCACACCTGCTCTGTTCCTCCTCCTCCAGCTTGAGGTCCTTGTTTTGGGAGCAGGCACCTTGGTGGCTCGAACAGTAAGAATCCACCTGCAATGCAGGAGAGCTGGGTTCTATCCCTGGGTTGGGAAGATCCCCTGGAGGAGGGCATGGCAACCCACTCCAGTATTCTTGCCTGGAGAATCCCCGTGGATAGAGGAGCCTGGCGGGCTACAGCCCATGGGGTTGCAAAGAGTCAGACATGAGACTGAGCCGTTAAGTACAAGCACAGAGAATGCCAGGCCCGAGATTTATGGGGTGGGGCGCTTGCTCTGTCTGGTTGCAGCCAGAGGCTGGAGGAGGGCAGCCACCGTCCTGGTCCCCGCAGCCCAGCCCCGCCTGGGTCCCTGCCTGGGTGGCTCTGACACAGCCATCCTCAGGCTCTTCCTCAGCAGAAGGGGACCCGGAGCTCCCGGTCAGCTGCCTCCTCTGCCCAGGGTTTGGGGGGCATCTTTGGCCTAGTACCTTGTGACCCCCTGTGAGTGTCCTGCTGGGCCTTGGTCCCAGGATTAACGAAAGGGAGACAGGCAGGGAGACAAGTCCAGTGCGGCTCCCCGGGGCCCTCTTCAGCTCTAGTCCTTTCCACATCCGCCTTTCCTGGCTCCCCACCTCTGACTCCCCTCTAACTCAGGCTCCTTAGGTTTCTGGCTGCTTCTGAGTTCCTCCTGGAGGGGGTTAGCGCTGTTTCCTGAAGGGGAGGCTCACAGGACACAAGACTAACATGGCTGGACAGCCACGCCTAGCTCCCCTAGGTCGTGGCCCCTGGGGTCAGGCTAGCTGTCCAGCCCCGACATCGGGGCTGCACACCCTGTCATCCCTGTCTTCCAAGTGCCCGCAGATGCCCTCGGTTCGAGATGCCAGCTGAGGCCCCAGCAGCGGGTCAGTACACAACAGCAGCCCAGGCTGAGGGCAGAGGGGCGGCAGGGCCTTCTCCGGGGCGGCTCTGCCCTTTCCTCCGGGAGGACTTGGTTCCCCCGAGGCTTCTGCAGCACCCGGACGTCTCACTGCCCAGTGACTGGCTCAGGGCAGGGATGAGTCACCGCTGGGCCTGGGCTGGGCCTCCACACGAGGGTCTGCTGCAGGGGAGGGAGAGAGGACACGGCTGCTGTGTAGGCAGCAGCTACTGTCCCGCGGGTGCGAGAAGACAGTGCGTGTAGCTGTGACTGCGGCCGCTCTGTGTGGGATCACGTGGAGCCAGGAGAGGAGTCTGCCCGCCGCACCTTTGGGTCTCTGTGTCCCGCTGAGGCCAAGGGAAGTTGAGGGGTGGCTAAGGAGCCCTGGTGTTGGGGAGCCTCAGGGGCTCTGGTTCCGTCCCGCTGCAGGCTTGTTTGTGACTTTGTCCTGTTAACCTCTCGGAGTCTTTACATTTTTTTAAATCTATGTTTTAAAGGATCATTGTATTTGTTGCGTTCACTGATGTTAGCATATGCTGATGTTCGCGGGAGGAACCCTGGCAACAGGAGCAGGCAGCGTCTGCTCCACCTTTGCCGTAGGCTGGGGGGTTCATTTACTTCTCTAGACAACCTCATGCTGTTATGCTGTCAGTCCCCATGCCTCACGGATGGCAAGGTTGAGACACTGGCTCAGGGTTATAAAGATCGTACATGGAGGGATGAGGATTTTCGCTTATACTGTGTGGCTCTCCGCCTGCTCGTCTAACCATCAAGCGTCCCACTTCTGAGTGGGTGAGGTTGTGATGAGGATGAAGGCTAAGAGCAGCAGTGCTGACTCCTGCTGTCTGTTGGGCACACTTTATCTGCCAGGCCCTCTTCCAGGATCTGACTTCGAGTGGTGGGTGAAAGGAAGTGGGCAGGGGCTGGACAGTAAGCAAGTTGATAGATGCATGATAGGTAGGTAGGTAGATTGTTGGGATCTGACATCTGGTGACATCTGGTCTGGTGGTGCTCTGCGCCTTGTTGGGAAGAAAAGAGAGAGAGGAGGGAGGGAGTGAGTAGAGATTGTTCTTTTAAGTGACGTGGCCCCTGGCAGCCTTGCTGCAGATGGAGCTCTGAGGACAGACTGCGTGAGCAAGTGAGTGAGCCTGGGACACCTGGGGAAGAAGGTCCGGGCAGAGGCCCTGAGGCACATGAGGGTTTGGCCTGTCCACTGACAGCTGTGTGTCTGGAGCAGTGTAAGCAGAAGGGTAGAGGGCGCAGGAGATTGCAGCCTCCCCTGGGGGTGGACAAGGGCTCATAGCCGGTGTGCAGAGTAATGGGAATGGATGGCCCAGGAGGGTCCGGTGAAATGGGCCTTAGCTCTGACTGCTCCTCTGCTGCCTCTTCCTCAGGTAGATGCTTAAGGCAGCAGAATGACACAATCAGCTTGGCCTCTTAAAGCTCTCTGTGTCTCTGTGATCCAGTTTTCTCATCTATTAAATGACAGTGACTGCTCTGCTGCAGAACCTTATAAGATTTTTGTCAAGATCAAATGTCATGCTTGGAGCTGTGATGTGCAGCACAGATGTGAGCGGCTATTCCAGAAGTCAGCCCCCCTCACCCCCAGATTGCAGTTTGGTCCCCTCCCTCCAGGCCCATGGCCAGAGGGGGCATCTCCATCTCAAAACCTGAGGAACGTGTTTCCCGCAGGTTCTCTCACTTACTCGTTGTATCTTGTCCAGAGTGGCTGAAATGACTGGTACTCCCCTTTAACAGGAAAGGAGACTGAGGCTCAGAGAAGTCCGAGGGGTTATCACACAGCTGCTGAGTGCTGGGTGGGTTTTCAACCAGCACTGTCTGGTTCTAGATTTGGTTCTCAAGAAGAGGCGGCTAGGTGTTGTGGGGTGTGGAGAGGTGGGTGGGAGGTCAAGGTATAGATTTAAAATTCGTTTGCATGTGGGCAGACGTGGAGCTACTTGGAGTGACAGCTGCTGTTATGATCACACACCCAGTTCCTGGAAAAGAGTGCAGCGTTGTAGACAGCACAGATTAATGCACAATAAAAACTGCTGAAAATGCTCCAAGCAGATGCTAGCTATAGCACGGGAAGCTTAGCAAAATAAGGTGAAGTCCTAGCATACCAGCTGATGACAGTTACTTGCAGAAAATAGAACAGCGTTGTTCAACTAAGATCTGAAAGCCTAACTCTAACCATGATAGTGGCCACTGAGGAAGATCAGGGTCCCTGGTGGGGATGGATGTGGGGCAGGGTTGCTTCCCTCTAGACTGCGTGAGTTAGGAAGGAGGCACAAGTGGTATCCAGGAATCTGACCCCGAGCCTCTCTGGTCTGCACTCTAACACTCTTAAGGAGTTCCTGTTCTTCTTTGGGGCCTCCCTGGTGACTCGGTCTATAAAGAAACTGGAGTCCCTGGGGCTTTTGCTTTGCCTTTGGAAGTGTCAGCAGGCTGGGAAATTCTACAAGTGTCCAGCTCGTGATGGGCAGTTTGGCAAAGAACATTCTACAGAGGTCACTTAAAGGCAGCCCTCACCTTTAATCAAGACCTTCCTCCAGTAGAGGTAACATGCATGTGGCCAGTTCTCAGACTGCAGAGAGGGGATTCTGTAGCCTTGGTGTTCTCTACGACAGGAGACTCATTCATGCCTCTTGCTCATTCTTCATCTCCCATGCTGGCTCTGGTCCTTCCCAGGAAAGCTCACGGACACTGAGCTTGCAGGCTCGTGGGGAGCAGAGTGAGACCGGAGTTGGGTGAAGAGCAGGAGGTGGGAAGAGAGTGGGGACGCGCGCAAGGGCAAGGCTGTTCTCCAGCAGGCAGCTCAGGCCAGAGAGGTGGGCGGTGTCCCCCGCGTGCCTTTATCAGCATTACCATGCAATATTCCCTCCGGCTTTGTCTTTGCTTTGCATTTTATCAGTACCTCCAGCGGATCCCGCTGTCCCTTTCTGTGGGTTTATTAATATTGCCCTCTGATCTATGGGTAGCTGCCATGCTTTATATTCCAGCCCCATCCCGGTTTCTCCAAACTCAGACACCATATTTAATTAGATTTTCTCCCTGGCTCAGGCAAACAGAAATTGAACTCCCGGTATATCTCTATTGCTCTGGAGCCCGGGTCTGACAGAAACAGACAGCTCTCTTTCCCTCCCTGGCTTCCTCCACCTTGTGCCCTCCAACCCTACCTCTGACATTAATATTCCAACACTGGTCCATTTCTAGGTTCATTCTTTGGCCCCAAACTCTGAAACCCATCCTCAGGTCACCTGCTGCCATTCACACGATTCACGTGCTGAGGTTTCACTGCTCGGTTTGATCTTCCTCCAGACCCTGGGCAAACCTGAGAGCTGATGGGTGGGCAGAGCATGGAGGAGATGAGGGGCGGAGGGCTGTCCTGCTCTGGACGCCACGTTGCTGGGTGATTCTGCCCGGGAACGAGGAGACAAATCAGATATCCTCTCAAGATGATGACTCCACCCTCGGAAGAGTTTTCGGGAAAAGTCACTGTACTGTGTTACAGCTTTTCTGTCTGAAAAATGGATAGCAAACAAGAATTGGGCTTATTGAAGTTATCAAGAATGAAGATGTCTGATCTCATTTTCTGTCAACAAAATGAGAGGGTTTGAGAAGAGAAGCAGGGAGGAGCATTCCCAAGATAGCTGAGCAGGAGGACATGAGCTCACCTCCCCGCACAGACTTGCCAAAGTTATAGCTATTGACAGAACAGCCTTAGATGATAAAGACTGGAATCTGCCAGCAAAGACTGTCTACAACTAAAGATTACAAAGTGCTTAATATCCAAAATATATAGAGAGCTAATACAACTCAGTATCAAAAAAACCAAATAACCTGATTAAAAAGTGGGCAGAATATCTACATTGAGATTTTTTTTTCCCCAAAGAAGACATACATATGCCAACAGGCACATAAAAAGATGCTCAACATCACTAATCATCAGGAAAATGCAAATCAAAACCACAATGAGATATCACGTCACATGTATCAGAGTGGCTATCATCAGAAAGAACACAAATAACACGTTGGCAAAGATGTGGAGAAAAGGGAACCCTAGCACACTGTGGGTGGGAGTATAAGTTGGTGGTGAGTCAGATAAAGACAAATACCGCCTGTTAGCTCTTATATGTGAAACCTTAAAATTAAACGAGTGAATATAACAGAAAAGAAACAGACTCACAGATTTAGAGAACAAACTAGTGGTAACCAGTGTGAGGGGCAATATAGGGAAGGAGGATTAAGATGTATAGACTGTTATGTATAAAATAAACTACAAGGGTGTATTGTATAGCATAGAGAATGTAGCCAATATTTTATAATAACTATAGAGGATAATATATAAAAATTTCAAATCACTATATTGTATACCTGAAACTAATATTATTAAGCCACCTATACCTGAATTAAAAAAAAAAAAAAGAGCTACAGAGAACATAGTAAGGAATTGGTCCTGGGCCAGCTTCCTGTGCCAAGTATAATCCTTTGGGCAGGAGCTGGACAGCCAGGGTCTCCAGCAGCCCATACGCCTGACCCCCACCTAGGGAGGGGACCCAGGGTAGCCTGGGACCCAGCAGAGCTCACCTCTCTGCCCCACCCCTCTCACTCTCTTGAGAAATTAATATATTTGAGACTCAGCTTCCTCATCAGTTAAATGGGGATAATGTCAGTGCCCTGCATGCGTCTCATAGGTGTCCCGCTCAGGTAGAATCACGTGCCTGAGTGTCTCTTGTAGGCTGTGATGCCCTCCATGAGAGCAGGCATGCCCCTTCTCGGTTAAGTCTTGATTTGTAATTGCTGTTAGAAGAGAACAGGGCATGGGTGATGTTCTCTTTCATCCTAGAATCATAGATCATGGAATGCTTTTTATTTAGCTTTGAAATGATTTTTATTGAGCTTTGAAATGATTTTAATTTAGCTTTGAAATGATTTTTATTTTATCAGGGAAATTTGATAATTAGCCTTCCTTGCTTGTGCACTTAGACTGGTATCAGGAGAAATTTCAGGCTTCCCTGGTGGCTCAGAGGTTAAAGCGTCTGCCTCCAACGCGGGTTCGATCCCTGGGTCGGGAATATCCCCTGGAGAAGGAAATGGCAATCCACGCCAATATTCTTGCCTGGAGAATCGCATGGACGGAGAAGCCTAGTAGGTTACAGTCCACGGGGTCGCAAAGAGTCGGACACGACTGAGCGACTTCACCTTCACCTTCAGGAGAAATTTAAGCTGTCAAAAGGGGGAAAAAAAAAGAAGGAGGAAAAGAAGAAAGGAGAGAAGAATGAAAAAGAGAAAGAAAAGGAAGAAAGCAAGCAGGCAGACGGCAGAGAAAGTGGTATATCTGAATTCCTTGGGTAATTTGAAATAGCTTCATACCACGATGTGAACGCATGCGCATTTGTTTTACATCTGGTGAATATTTAGGAAACTGAAGTGTGAGAGCTACAGAGCACACCCCAGAGGGCAAGAAGGGCTGGGGATGGGCGGGTCTGCCTGCTGCCCGCCCGAAGGCTGCAGAGGGAGAAAGCAACTCTGGAGGGGTGACCTGCCCGCACTCAGCTGGTCATCCTGGTTCCCACCCAGCCCACAAGCTGGGAGGAGCTCCCGGGTAGTTACGGGAAGGGGGGCTCCTCTGTGCCATGGTCCTGGAGAGGGCAGTTGAAGGACACATGAAACACAGGGGGAAGCCGCAGCCCGGCCTCTCCGGCTGACCGAGTCGGGGCACAGTGGCCGTGGTGCTGGCTGCAAGAGAAGCGTCTGGAGCCCGGTGGGCCTGGGCTGGACTCGGGCTGTGTCGCTTATTAGCAGCGTGACCTCTGGCTGGTTGTAAATCTCTCTGAGCCTCAGGTGTGCCGACACATCAGAGGGAAATAGCACCTGCTTAGTGGGGTGACTGTGATGGTGGAGGGGGTCCTGCGAGGGGAGCCCTGTGTGGCTTCCTGCCCATGTGCTCCTGGCCCCTCCACTGGTTGATCTCTGCTTTCTCTGCCTGAGGACTCTGGGCCCTACTGCGGGGCTCAGGATGCTCGGGTGGTACAGATCTTCAGAGAAGCCGCCTTTGCCTTCTGATCCTGACATCTGACAGGTGGGGTGTGTGATGGCAGGGGGTTAGGAGAGGGCGTCAAGCATTTGAGTACCCGGGGCAGAAATAAAGATGCTCAGAGGTTCTGGTGGAGCAGGGTGTCAAACTCTTTGTCAGCACAACCCTTGAGATCTTGCCTCTTCAGACCAGAGTCTTAACCTGGAAGCTCTCAGGCCCGACCAGATAAAGGTCAGACAGGTCTGTGATGGAGTCCTGGCCGCTTAGTCCCTAGGATAGAGCCCCCTTCCCCAAGAGGACCTGCCATCCCTGCCCAGGGGGAGTCCCGGGATTTGGGGGACACAGGGCTGGTTAATGCAGTGCCACTTCTAGATACTCTCTTAATCCAGAGGTTATCTCCAGACACCACCGTGCCCCTCGGTAGCGGGGTTCTGGCTGCTCCCACCCTGCCTGTATTGCTGCATATCTTAAGTCAGACGACACTGGCTGCTCCCGGATGTCAGCAGCTCAGTGCAGCACAAGTTTGCTTCTTGCTCTCATGACGGTCTAACGTGGGATTTCTCATCAGCAGATGGCGGTCCATCCTGTGACGGTGGAGGCCTCAAGGTCCTTCATCCATGGTTCTTTCATTTCAGAAGGCCATGCTGCCTGTTTATCTAGAGGCGGAGGGGAGAAGCATGGTACAGGCACAGATAGGCTTATATGCCAGGAAAAGGCACCATGTGTTCACTCGTTTTCCATTTGGGAGAACTCCACATGTGGCCACATGTGTGAGACTGGGAAATAGAGTCTGACTGTGGGCCCAGAGAGGAGGGCACAGCCGAAGTCTGAGTGTCGGTGGACAACCGGCCAGCTCTCCAAGGTGACCCTCTGGTGACCCCCTTTGGGGGTCCTGCTTCCCATGCAGAGCTCCTTGCACACTCTGACCTCTGAGGACGCACAGTCTTCCATGCCAGGATTCCCTGGTTCTCAAGCTCTGCGAACTGAAAGCCGAGCTCTTCACCCCCCACGCTTGCCCCCGACACTCACCAGGGTCCCCTGCCCATTCAGATGGCACCCAGTGGCAAGTGTCACAGAGGTGGTGACATCTCAGTGGGTGGGCAGCGGGCAGAGGCCCCACTCTGGGTCTGACCCTGCCCAGGAGAAGTCCTGTCTGCAGCTCTCAGAGCTCGTGCCCTGCCCTTTGTCCTCTGGTCACAACTGAGGAGGGCGCTGGGGAGACTGTCCTCCACTCTCCCAGTCTACTCCCCTCTGGAGCAAGCTTTCCACTCACTCTGGTATTCAGTTCCCTTAAATCTGTGGTAGGTTTCTGAACTATTTGCTTCCAGTCATTCCAAGTGCTGGTAACTGCACCCAAAGTTCTTGCCGAGGTTGGGTTCTCAGCGTGCTTAATTCTTTCTTCTCTGCCCCTACCTCATGCCTGCCCTGCCTGCAATTTCACGAAGCCACCCTGAGCCGCCAGAGCTGTAGGCTGGGCAGCTGGTAGTTGCGCTTTGGCTGTCATCACAAAGTACTGCAGGCTGAATGATTTAAAAAAGGCCCTCATCTCACGGTTTTGGAGGCTGGAGGTCCGAGAGGCGGGTACGGGGTTGTGTGGGGCTCTTCCTCCTAGGGCGGTGAGAGCCTGTCCCTGCCCCAGCCCTGCTTCTGGTGGTCTGTTGCCAGTCTTGGATGTCCCCTGGCTTCTGCTCCATCACCCTGACCCCTTCTTCCATCTTCAGATGGCCTGCTTCCTGTGAGGCTGTCTCCGTGTGCACACTCCCGCTTTCCATAGGATGTCATTGTACCGGAAAGGGCTCCCTGTTCATCTTCACTAGGACCTCATCTTCACTAGTCTCATCCAGATAAGAGGTCCTGGGGCTAGGGCTTCGGCCTTTGAATTGTTCAGGGACACAATTTAACCCCCAGCAGAAAGTACACAGGCTCTTAAACCTGGTCTCTGCTTCACTGAGGATTCTTATTGCGCCTCTGCTACTAAAAGCCCCCTTAGTTTCACTTCGATTCCAGCCCTTCGATGCCCTAAATTTCTGAACTCTTTTCAAACATCCTCCCTAGAAAGACAACAAGAGGAAAGGAGATAAGCACACACTGAATACCTGCCAAGTGCCAGGCACCACTGCATATCCTATATCCTTTCAGCTACAAAATCGGGGGATTCTGTGAAATTAAAACCTTCCATTCTTGCTGGAGAGAACTTTTCCACAAGCAAAGCATTGTTTTCGTAATTACTGTTTTTCATTGAAGTATATTTGACACATAACACTATGTTGGTTTGGGGTGTACAATACCATATTAGATATTTGTATATATTGTGAAGTGATCACCATGGGAAGTCTAGTCGACATCCATCACTATGGTTAATTAAATTTTTTTTCTTATGATAAGGACTTTATAAAAAATTTATTGATTTATTTGGCTGTGTGGGTCTCAGTTGTGGCATTTGGGATCTTTAGTTGCAGCATGTGGGATCTAGCTCCCTGACCAGGGATGGAGGCCAGGCCTTCTGCACTGGGAGCTTGGAACCTGGGCCACCAGGGAAGCCTTGTAATAGGACTTTTAATCATGTACTCCCTTAGCAACTTTCAAATACACAATGTAATATTTTAACTAGAGTTATCACAGTGCACATGAAATCCCCAGGACTTAGGTTTCTTTTTTTACAATTGGAAGTTTGTAGATTTGGACCCCGTTCACCTATTTCACCCAGCTTGGCTTTTGTTCTTTGTTTTTTATTTTAGATTCCACACAAAAGTAAGATCATACCGCACTTGTCTTTCTCTGTCTGACTTATTTCACTCAGCATAATGCCCTCCAGGTCCATGCACGTTGTCACCATCCACAGGCAAACTCTGAACTGCACACACCCTCTCTAACCTGCTCACTTCGCTGTCTAGAGGTCAGTCCCTGGGGGAGTGTTCCTTGAACTCCTAGCTTAGAATTCTGCTGCTCCAGTGCTTGCGGTCTCAGACACTTTCTTGTGCTTTTTCCTGTAGCTCTTGTCCTGACCCCCTTCTGGTGAAGTGTGCCATTTTCTAATATTCTTGTTTCTTGTCCGTCTCTCTAGGTGCGTGCCCTGTGGAGACAGCAGAGAGTTTCGCTGCTTTGTCAGCGAGGTACCCTCTCAGTGCTGGAGCAGCGCTGGGCACTTCGCCTGCAGTCCCTAGATGCTTGCTGAACGCATGAATTGAAGGCGTCGGGTGGAACTGGGGAGACGGGTCAAGAGCAAGTTCCTGGTGGCAGAGCCAGCGTCGCAGGCAAGCAGTTGGGTGAGTTCCCACAGCGATTTCCCAGGGGTGGACGTGAGGTGAGGTAAGGCACTTCATTGCTCTGTTCTTTAGTTTCCTTGTTGGAAAATGGGGACCATCTCAGTCCATCTGTGATGGGACTGTGGGAGGATTAGCTCACAGAACACACAGGAAATGCTCCTAGGAGCCCAAAACGTGGGTGGGCTGACAAATGTTGGTCTTACTCGTCCCACGTTGGCGACACTGGTGCTCACAAAAGATCTCTCTGCCTTTTCTGCTGGCACTTTGCTTGACCCCTTATCTCAGAGAATATGAAATGGTGCCCCTGTAGGTGAGGAGGCGGAAGGTGGGTCTTACTGACTCTAGTCCCCTTTGTTTCTCCCTGGCCCCATGGACGGTTACTCAGTCCTGTGCACGTGTGAGACCACTGGGCTGGCCGACAGCTGGCCTGGTCCCTGGGTGCTGTCCCACGCCACCCCCACCCGGCTGGACGCCTGGGTCCTTGAGCCTCATCATGCCCCTGCCTTGTTTCTTTATTTGTGAAATAAAGGGATTTCTCTTTTGGTAGGTTATTTGGGGGCATCAGAAGGCTATAAGAGAAATGAAGCTGGAAGGGGCTTTGAGTAATAACAGCCCATAATAGTTTTCATTAAACGAAGTGGGTCACATTCATTTGGTTCCAGCTGTTCCTGATACCGCGCTCTGTGGTTTAGCCAGAACTGCTTCTCCCCAGTCACTCAAGCCTCTAGATTCTGTGGGCTGTCGAGCTTGCCGGACTCCCGTGCCTCTCCTGGTGCTGCCCGAGTAGGTTCTCCTTTGGCCTCTTTCCATGAATTGTCCTGAACCACTGGGATTCGCCTTGGCTCTGCATGTGGGAGTTCTGGATCCCTGGAGCCCAGCAGGCTGGGATGTGCAGTCCTGCAGGGAGACGAGGGAGGGGTGAAGGGCTCAATGGTGACAAGTCACCGGCCCCCACCCCATCCCTTCTGCACATGGGAGCTAATTCAGGGCCAGCAAGGGCAGGGCTGGACAGTTGTACCCTGACTGTGCGCCTGCTTATTAATGAAGAGCAGAAAGTGCAGGACTGTAATGACATCACAGCGTGTCGGGTCTAATTATGCTAATGGATTTCTACGGCTCATCACCGGGACTCCCAGGTGGCTCCTGTCAGGGATTTCCCCAGAGGACCCCGGAAGGCTGCTGGGATGGAGTGGGAGCCGCTCCGTTCAGTGGAGCGGCAGGCGTGTTCCCTGGAAGCCGGCTGGCTGGTGGGGCCCCTCCCCTGCTGCAGGGTCTCTGGAGAGGGCTGGGCATTAGCTGTGCTGCGGGAGAGTGGAGCGGGAGGGTGGCTGGGCCACATGGTCCCTGTGGCTCCACAGGGGCTGCCCCCTCCCTCGTGGCCTGAGACTCGGTGCCATCCTTGCTGGCCTGTGGCTGGGTGTGGCCAGGCGAGATGTGCCCTCCTTCCAGGTTCCCTCTGACCTTCCCCTCATTCTGCCAACTGGGCCCAGAAGGGCCAGGGGAGGACTCAGAGCAGCAGAGTCCCTCCTGGCCCCACCCCCACCATCCGTGCTGGCCACAGTCAGCTGGGCTATGAGCAAGAAATAAGCCTCCAGGGTTTTTGTAAATAGCGGTTAGTTTGCCCTGACTAGTGCGGGCTGTTTTCCTGACATATCCTTTGAAGAAACAGTAAATAACATTTGTAGGTAAGTCCCTTTCTTTAATGTACTATAACACCAATGCCCTGCCCCTCCCAGCCTGCCAGCCACAGCTGATCACTTCAAGGGTGTGCAGATGACCTAAACTGAGTTGGCCACCTCCCCTGGCTGGGGCCCTTGGACTGGGAGTTAGGTGGGCTGGTGTTGGGTGCTGTGGATGAGAGGGGCCCAGTGGGGCAGCCGTTGGTTGCTGCTGAGCACAGAAACAGGGCTGGGTGGCGGGAGAGGATGCCTTGGTCCTTGGAGAGTGAGGAGCTGGGCTGGTCCCTCCTGTCCCAGCTGTGCTTTCCTGCGTTCTCTGAGGAACACAGAGATTCCTGGTTTATGTGATCGGCTCTCTGTGTGTCTACTTTTAGTGGCTTTCATTTGTCATAAACCAGAGTTGACTAAGAAGTCACGTGGAAGAGTGTTGGTGGGGTTCTGGAAGGGAGAGCTCGGTACACAGAAGATTGTATGTTATGACCTTGAACTTGTCTGGTCTTATATATAAGGAATAAATAATGGACACCAACAGGTTGTTTCTGGGACTAAAGGCAATATAGGTCATTTTGAAACTCTCCTGTGCTTTTGGCATTTCATTTTTGTACCATCAGTTCTGGATCCTGGTTGCTCTCCTCTAGGTCCCTGACTGGCTCTTCTGAAGGATTGCTGGCCAGATTGGAAGGCTGGCTTTTACTCTTTGGTGCCTGTTGAATTCTTTCACTTCTGTTACTGCCTTGTCCACCTAGCCTGGCCACACCTCCTTCCCAGGAGCCAGCTGGCTTGAGTTGGTCTCACTTTCCAGATCAGAGATGATCATCTCTGTCTAGCCCAACCCATGGCCCTGTCCTTCCTGCTTGTGCCTCAGAGGCTTGGCGTTACAGAGCTCCAGCAGTCACACTGAAGACGCAGCAAACTCACACAGGCCCTCTCCTGGAGCTCCCTGGGCCCCTGCCCAACTCTCTCCTGGGAGGGTGTGTTGGTCTCCTTGCTTCTGAGCACTGGCAATGCTTGCATGCGTGGAATTGCCCCAGCTCCATGTACAGTGCTGTTGGTGGAAACTCATATTTTGAAAATGCTTGATGACAGTTTCACTTTATTGTTTGTTTTAATTATCACCCTCTTATTGCCTTGCAGTAATGTTCTCTTCCCCTGCAGGAATGTTAGTCCAAACACAGCTGCCTCCTTGGGTTCTGTGGGAGCAGGGGCCTGGAAGGAGTCAAGCAGACTGCAGGCAGGAAATGAGTTTGACCTGAAGTCTGTGTGCAAGAGTCTCAAACCTGCCCTGGGTTTGGGAAGGGTCCCCAAGAGGGGCCATGAACCCTGGGGGCTGACACAGCTGACTAGTGCTCTGAGCAGCAATAGCCACTCTCAGAGCTGACTGTCCTGGGAAGGGGGTGGTAGAGATGTTTTCAGTCCTCTTTTTGGGAGATGGGACATTCATTTATTAGGAAATTAGAAGTCAAAGCTAGTAGGAATCCATAGTTGAAAGTGCTGTAGTACAGTTCAGAAATACCTTTGTTGCTTTAAATGATAACTGTGTTTACATATGAGGCATCTTGTAGGATTCATGAGGATTTTGCATCGTTTACCAGGAAGGATCAGCAACTATAGCTTTCACCTTCTTGTAACTTTGCTGCTCCTTGGGATGCATGGCCTTCCCTGACAGACACATTTGTACAGTTGCAGGGACTTTGTGATGAGTGTGACAGTGCTCACAGAATGCATTTGTCATTGATAACAGCAATTATTGGGCTAAAAAACTAAACCAAGGAAGTCAATATTATTCCCGTTTCTACTCCTATTCCTACAACATGAACCAAGGCTCCAAGAAGTTGTGTTCTCTTAGAGGTCACAGCATCGTAGGGGTGCAGTAAAAGAATTTGAGACCACCTTGCTCCCATATTGATGCCTTATTTCTCTAAACATGGGAACAATGGAACTAAAACCCACAGCAACCCAACCCAACCCAACTCAGCCCAAGTCAAGCCAGCCCAATACAACCCAACCCGATCTAACCCAACCCAAGTCAAGCCAACTCAACCTAAGCCAGCCCAAGTCGGACCAACCCAATCCAAGTCAAGCCAATCCACCCTAACCCAACACAAGTCAACACAACCCAACCCAACAGAACCCAATACAACCCAACACAAGACTGAGTTGCTTAGAGGACAGGAGAGAGCTCTCCCCACTGCGTGTGGGAGACATTTATGTCCTTCAGTTTCCCAGTTCCCCTTGGATTTACTCTTGTCAGGGGCTGATAGATTGTGACATTTCATGGAGAGAAACGTCACTCAGGGTATCCAGATCTTCCAAATATTTGATACTTATTTGGTAATGGGATTTGGTGGAGGCTGTCATTCATAACATGTCAGGTGGAGGAAATACTATCAATCTTGAGAAGGATTAGAGCAAACACTTTGAATCTTGTTCTGTGAAACTTTTGTTCAGTTTTTACCTTTACATTCATTTGGGCAGTTTTCTGCCCTTCTGATCCTCCCTGAGCTCAGATGTCCCCCAGACTCTTCTGTTGCTGGGCAGACAGTTATGCACAAGCACTGTTCTGTCTTCGGGGCACAGGGCTGTGTGCTGAAGGCGCTCCTTCGCCTCCCCTTGTGGATCTTGTGAAATTTCATTGTATCAGAGGATCAAATCATCAGAGGATCGAACCCTTTACAATTAGGTTTCTATGGGTAAGAGATGGTGAGAGGCACTGGTATTCCAGCAGCCATTTGCAAATACCAATTATTAATCTGACAAGCCAGGGGGATTTGAGGCTTTCTGAGCCAGACACTGACGGAGAGACTGAACATGTTCAGTCTCTAAAAGCTCAGGATCTGGGCCCAGCGGTCCAGCAGGATTACTTCCTTGCCGTGTAAATTTGTGTTTTGGCCCGAAGTCCTTCTCGGTACAGGGAAAGGCCTCTGTCAAAAGCAGGCTGAGTGTGGCAGCTGTCCCAGGCCTGGCCGCATTTCCTTCCCTCCCCCGCCTCCTTTCTCGTGGGCCTTTTGGTGGGGCTGGGCCCTCGTGGGGCTTATCAGGTGCACCTCATTCACTGGGTTCCACTGTATGAGCTGGGGCTCAGCTGGAGGCAGTGGCGTAGGGGGAAAAAAGGGCTGATTGAATTTGGTTTGGGACCAGCTCCAAGTCCCGCAGGCTTGCTAATGTTTGGGGGGTGATTTCCATATCACTCTAAAGTTGCTTGTCTTTCTCCCAAGGCTAAGGCTGCTGCCAAGAGTGGAGGACTTAAAGCTGAAGGCTGCCCTAAAGATGGGAAATGAGACAGACTCCATTTCTGGAGCCTGTGCTCTGCGTGTGTGTGTGCATACATGTGTGCACATGCATGTGAGCATGATGGCCCTTGGCTCCCTGCTGACTCCCTGTCATAGAGATCACAAGGACTGGCTAGACACTTGGAGGGGGGTTCTTGGAAGGAAATGGAGTGCACCAGCGTGAGCTTGGATGCTCTGGAGGATTGTGCAGGGCAGGGTTGGTGACAAGTGTAGGGTGACCCTCAGTGAAGCAGGAGGAGCCCGGCAGCCCATGTGCAGCCAGATCTGGTGGAATTCCATCATGCAAGTCACTTGCTTCTCTGTACCACATAATTGGGTAGAGTGACCCTCAGTGGAGCACGTGGAGCTGGGCAGCCCATCTGTAGCCAGATGCTGGTGTGGCGTGTATGCCATTCTTGACCCCAGGAGAAGGGGACACCCTCAGCCATGGGAGGGGTGTTGGGCTGCTGGGACAGGCTGGAGATGAAGTTGAGCAGTGGCAGCCCATGTGCAGCCAGATCTGGTGGAATTCCATCATGCAAGTCACTTGCTTCTCTGTACCACATAATTGGGTAGAGTGACCCTCAGTGGAGCACGTGGAGCTGGGCAGCCCATCTGTAGCCAGATGCTGGTGTGGCGTGTATGCCATTCTTGACCCCAGGAGAAGGGGACACCCTCAGCCATGGGAGGGGTGTTGGGCTGCTGGGACAGGCTGGAGATGAAGTTGAGCAGGAAGAGAAGCAGAAATTGAGTGATGTCTGACTTTGCCGTGGGTTATCTTTATCCTGAAGAAGGGGACTGTGACCCTGTCAGCCTCAGATCACAAGAGAAGCCTTTCCTGAGTTCCTGAAAGGTACATGAGGCTTCCCTAGCTAAACAGTCTCAAAGAACAGATCTTTTCCTTCAGAGATCTTACCCAGCTTATAATTAAAATGATCTTCATGTTATCATATCATGCCTGTGCTGAGTCTTCGTTGCTGTGTGTGGGCTTTCTCGAGGTGCAGAGAGCAGAGGCTACTCTAGTTGTGGCACACGGGCTTCTCATTGCAGTGGCTTCTCTTGTTGTGGAGCACGGGCTCTAGGGTGCGTGGGTTTCAGCAGTTGTGGCTCACGGGCTTAGCTGCCCTGCAGCATGTGGAATCCTCCCGGACCAGGATCAAACTTCTGTCCCCCACACTACAGGCAGATTCCCAATTACTGGACTGCCAGGGAAGTCTTCACGTTTGCTCTTTAATGGCGGTCATGCTCCAGCATGACAGCACTAAACATGATCCTTCAGTGCATGATCCTTGCACTAAAAATGCGAGGATCGTCAGGACTTTCCCAACCAGCCTGTGTCCAGTGCTCATCACAGCGGCTGACACACTGTGGAAATGTCATAGATGATGATTGCATGAACACGTGTCCTGGTGACAGTATGTAGGGGCTCGTTTGCCTGCATGTGGGCAACTCTTCCAGAAGACCAGGTGAGATAAGGGCAGGTTGAAGCACGTGGGAGGCGGTGTGGACAAATGGAAAGAAGTGGGCAGGCATGAGAAGCACCCAGGAGGTTGTGGGGGGTTAGCTGCGAGGAAAGGGGGAAGGGCTGCCCAGGTTTCTTGCTGGAACAACTGCATGGATAGCGTGCCTTTTGCTGAAGTGAATTCTCAGAGAGGAGCTTCATGAGTGGCCTGGGTGGAGATAACTGATCCAGTCTGGGCCTGGTTGCCCCAGAGGTCAGCTCAGTGTCACGTCTAACTTCTCACTCGTTGCATGTAGATGGACAGCTTCCATCTCTCGTTCTCGCATGTGGACACTTTTCCACCTAGCTCATGCCTGAGTCTCTTGTCCACACAAATGAGATGAAGTGAGTAATTCTCTGTTGTCAGCTCTTCAGATGTGGTCACTTGGGAAATGTGGGGAAAGACAGGATGAGGCCTTCAGGCCTGTGCACCGACTTTGCCTCTGGAAAGTTCTGTTCTGACTCCCCGGACTTCCCTCCCAACTTAAACAGGATTGACGGGCTGGACAGGGGAGTTTGTGTGCTTCACCAAACCATCCTTGAGCCCCAGTCCAGCCCACAGCCCCTAAGAGACATCCATGTTGATTGTATTACTTCTCTTCTCAGTTCAAGCTGGTTGAATTAGAGGTGGACACTTGATCCCAGGTCGGCTGACCAGAGCGGTCAGCCAGATTCCCTTAGGGATTTGGTCAGTGGAGGCATTTGAGCTGAAAACCCTACAGGCTTGGAGTGGGGTGTTCTGAGGGGCCAGAGGAATGTAAAGAATAGATGGCCCACAGGGAAGAGACAGGAGGACATCAATACACAAGTGGCGATGAAAGGCCAGCTGGAGGCAGGGAGTGAGAAACCCATCTCCAGTTCTTATTTCAGTGGAAGTGAAGGGACCTCTTGTCCTTTCTCCTCAAATGTCAAAGGGAGCTCAGAGAGACTGGGAACTTGACCTCTTCTCCTCTGAGCAAGCTGGGGATGAAGTCACTACTGCTTGCTTCTGCTTGTTTACCTGAAGTATTTCAGAGGTATAGTCAAAGAGTGATAGCAAAAGTTTGTGTACTGGATGGACCAAATCTTACCATTTTCTCTTTTGCTCTATTTCATGACTTCCCTGTACTTCTCTCCAGTTCTATCCACCTCCCTCAGAGGTACCCCCTACTCTAAATTTATTGTTTATCAGATAATTTTACCATATTCAGTTTACACGCTGACATTATAAAGCATTGGGTTTGGGGACTTGGTATTAAACTTTATAATAATTGGCTTTATTCTGTAAAGAAGCTATAATGTTCTTTTCACTTTGTGTTATGTATTTTAGATTTATCCATGTTACTCACTGTAGGTCTGATTTTTTCATTTGCACTCTGCTGTAAAATATTAAGTCACATGATTGTATTCTAGTTTATCCATTCTTGTATTGATGGTCTTTCTCACCAGCATTTGGTATCATTAGACTTTTTAATCGGTGCCAATGGATGGCTGTGAAATGATATATCACTGTTGTAATTTACATTTCTACGAATACTAGTGACTTGGCTATATTTTCATATGTTGGACATTTCAGCTTTTATCCCCCCTATGAATTGCCTGTTTATTCCAGTTGCCAGTTTTCCCCCATAGGATTGACTTGCTTATTTGGTTTCTGTATATTCTGAGTATAAACCCTTGTTGGCTCTATGTCTTGCATAAGTCTACTTCTTATTGTGGCTTGTCTTTACAGTTCATATATGGTAACTTTTCATGTTCATAAGTTTTCAGTTTTAGTGCGAAATATATGAGCCTTCTTTATGGCTGGTGCTTTTGTGTCTTGAGAAGTCTTTTCCTACCTTGAGGTCATAAAGATATTCTCTCATTTTCTTCCAAAAGTTTTTAAAGATTTGCATTTAATTTTTAGATCCATGTGGAATATATTTTTGGTCTGGAGTGAGGAACATAATATTGCTTTTTTTTCCAAATGAGTAATCTTGTTACCTTGGCATCATTTATTTATTATCTTGTACTTTGCCTAGTACTAATCACTCTGTCATATACGCCAGCTTTCATTGTATTCAAGGTGCTGTCTTGGGCCCTCTATTTTGTTCTCTTCATTTCTGCTGCAGTGTCACATTATTTTAATTTTAGCTTTATATTATCTTTTTTTGCTCTATTTTTTTGCTCTACCATCAGTACAAGAATGGGATAAAACAAATATACAGTCAAGTAATATTCTATAGCAGTGCAAATGAAAAAATCAGACCTACAGTGAGTAAATCTAAAATACATAACATGAAGTGAAAAGAACATTACAGCTTTTTTTTTTTTTTTTTTTTTTTACAGAACAAAGCCAATTATTATAAAGTTTAATACCAAGTCCCTAAGCCCAGTACTTTATAATGTCAGTGTGTCAACTGAATATGGTAAAATTACCTGATAAACAATAAATTTAGAGTAGGGGGTAACTCTGAGGGAAGGACAAGTAGGATGGAACTGGAGAGAAGTTCAGGAGGTCATGAAATAGAGCAAAAAATGTCTGATGTAATTATTATGCCCACTTTATTTTTCCTAAAAACTTTTGGTCAATTTTTCATCTTTTGACTTTCTATACACATTTTAGATCAGCTTGTCATGGTACTCTAAATGTATTTCTCAATCTTTATTTTCTAGTAAATGCATTTTAAGGCTATACATTTACCTCTAAGTACAACTGTAACTGCATCTTTCAAGTTTTAAAGAACTTATTTATTTTTAATTGAAGGATAATTGCTTTACAATATTGTGGTTTTTTTCTCCCATACATCAACATGAATCAGCCATAAGTATACCTATGTCCCTTCCCTCTTGAACCTCCCTCCCCTGTTAAGTTTCAATACATTATATTTCTATGGCTCAATTCTAAATATTTTGTTACTTAAGTAGTGATTTACTATATTCAAGGAGTTATTAAAGAATACATTGAAATTTCTAACATTTATTTCCTGGACGATCTTGGTCTATCTCTTTATTGTTCATTTTCATATAAATACAATTTATCAGAAGACGTGTTCTGGGATACTGATACTTCTCAAGTTTCTGAGATGTTCTCTGTGTTAGTTCAAGTTCAGTTTCCTTGAATGCTTTATGGATGTTCTTCATTTGTTGGTACAGCAGTCCATTATCATTTCTGTCTGATCAAACGCAACTTGTTTTGTTGAACAAGTCTTTAATATCTTAACGTCATCTACTTGCTTTATCTATTTTGTCTAGAAATGCTCTAAAGTCTCCAGGTATGATTGCAAAATGTTCATTTCTTTTTTAAAAAATTATTTAATTGGAGGTTGATTACAATATTGTAGTGGTTTTTGCCACACATTGACATGAATCAGCCATGGATGTACATCTGTTCCCCATCCTGAACCCCTCTCCCACCTCCTTCTCCATAAAATGTTAATTTCTTGATGTAATTCTGTCAGCTTAAAATATATTTTGAGTCAGAATCATTATCTGCCTAAAATAACAATCTTTATCATTTCCTGGTAGATTGTTTCATTGATCATTCTGCACTGGCCCATTATGGAGGACTGTATTATTATTAAAATGTTCACTTCTCCCACTAAGGGAAGATTCTGACTTCTCTTCCCTTGACATGAAGTTTAGTTGTGTAACTTGGTTGGAGCAGTGAAGTAGAGTGGAAGTGAGAAGCACCACTTTCAAACAGAAGATCATGGCTCCTGATGCCTTTTTCTTTCCTTCTGTGCTGGGACCAGCAAAGTTTTGGATAGAGATTAACCCAGCAGCCAGGGTCCAAGAGTGAATGTATTACAAAACAGAGCTGCTCCCACCTATGATGGGCATGTTTCTAAGTGAGAAGTAAGCCTTTTTTTGAGTAAGAAGCTGAGATCTTTTGGGTCACTTGTTGCTGCCACTTAACGTAACCAATCCTGACTAATGCTTTCAAAAGAAGCTGGGATGGCTACAGTCATGATAGACAGAAATCACTCCTGTGAGTGCCTTCTACCTGAAGGTTGATTTCTGTATATCATGACTGTAGTCATCCCAGCTTCCTTTGAAATACTGTTTTCCTGGTGTATCCTCTTTAATCTCCTTCCCTTCAATCTTCTTGAGTCTTATCATTTTGGTGTGTCTCCTGCAAACCACATTTAGCTATATTTTGTTTTCTTTCTATTCTGAGATGCTCTGGCCATTTAAATTTATTGTTTCTGCTGATGTATTTCTTCTATCTTGGCTTTTGATTTCTGCTTAGAATACTTTTTGCTTTTGCTTTTGCCCCCTCTCCCATCATCTGCAAACTGATATAATGAGCTGATGGTAGCATCCAGAAAGGGGTGTTCTATTCCTAATCCCTAGAACCTGTGACTGTGTATATGGCAGAAGAGTGAGTATGGCCTTATATGGCAGAAGGTATGATTCAGTTAATCACCATCTTGGGAGAAGCAGCTTATTCCATATTATCCAACTGGGCTCTAAGTACAATCATATGTATCTTTATAAGACAGATACACAGAAGAGAAGGAGACAGATGTTGGAAAGATGTAGCCACAAGACAAGGAAGCTGGGCAGCCCCCAGAGGCAATAAGCAGCTTCTTCCCTGGACCCCCAAGAGGGAGTGTGGTCCAGCCAATACCTTTCTCTAAGACTCTGGCCTCCAGAGCTGTAAGATAGTAAGTTTCTGTTGCTTAAAGCCACCTGTTAGTTAGTTAGTTAGTTAGTTAGTTAGTTAGGTCGCTCAGTCGTGTCCGACTCTTTGCGACCCCAATGGACTATAGCCTACCAGGCTCCTCCGTCCATAGGATTCTCCAGGCAAGAATACCGGAGTGGGTTGCCATTTCCTTCTCCAGGGGATCTTCCCGACCCAGGGATCGAATTCAGGTCTCCCGTATTAGAGGCAGACACTTTAACCTCTGAGCCACCAGGGAAGCCCTGGTTTGTGGTAATTTGTTACAGCGGCCACAGAAAACTAACACACGTGGAAAAAAGGTGTTTGTATCCCTTGGGTCATCATGAGAATTAAACGAGGTAATACACATAAAGGAGTTATCCGTGTCTGGTGTACATTCAGTGCTCAATAGTTTTTAGCCATTATTCTAATTATTATTGTCAGTTGAAATATGTTTTGGGTCTGGTTCCCAGAAGAGGCTGAGATAGAGGCATTTTTTGGCTGCACCGGGTCTTCGTTGCTGCGTGCGGGGTTTCTCTAGTTGCAGCAAGCAGGCTTGCTACTGTGGTGGCTTCTCCTGCTGCGTGGACTCTAGGGCACAAGGGCTCAGCTGCCCCATGGTGGCACACAGACCGAGGTGCCCCACGGCCTGTGGGATCTTCTCAGACCAGGGGTCAACCCTGTATCCCCTGCATTGGCAGGTGGATTCTTCATCACTGGACCACCAGGGAGGTCTGGAGACTTTTTGAAGGAGTAAACCCAAGTGGACTGCAAGGAGATCCAACCAGTCCATTCTGAAGGAGATCAACCCTGGGATTTCTTTGGAAGGAATGATGCTAAAGCTGAAACTCCAGTACTTTGGCCACCTCATGCGAAGAGTTGACTCATTGGAAAAGACTCTGATGCTGGGAGGGATTGGGGGCAGGAAGAGAAGGGGATGACCGAGGATGAGATGGCTGGATGGCATCACGGACTCGATGGATGTGAGTCTGAGTGAACTCCGGGAGATGGTGATGGACAGGGAGGCCTGGCGTGCTGCGATTCATGGGGTTGCAAAGAGTCGGACACGACTGAGTGACTGAACTGAACTGAAACCCAAGAGATAGTGAGGGGAACAGGGTAGGGCAAGGGGAGCATTTAGAATCTAGTCACTAGATGCGAGCTGAAGGCGAGTCTCAGCCTGACCCTATGAGAGTCTATGAGCAACTTTTGGAGTTGTCCACCTGGAGGCAACAAAGCTAGACTTTCCTTTCCCTGTATTGGTCACTCACTGGATGGGCACCAGGGAATGGAGTGGGAGGGGGTGGTGAGGTGTGCAGGCAGCGTAGCCTCCTTCTCACTTCAGGATGAGCCAGCTTTTCCCGTCCCAGGGCCGATCTCTTGAGAAGGCTGCAACCATGAGCCATGGGCATCCAGTCCTCACAGCAGCTGGGAACTGAGCAGAGCCCAGCTGGGGGTGTGTGGCTAGGACACCCCCCTACAAAAAAGCTGGAAGACAGTAGTGTAGTGGCTCCAGAGTGCTGAAGAAAAATGACTGTCAACTCAACTCAGAGTTTTAGCTGCATTTCAAATATTATTCAAGTGCTATGAAAAACACTGTAGCATTTTCAGACAATAGAGTTTTCCACCCATTGGCCATTACAAAAAATAAATTAAAGGATGTATTTCAGCAAGCAGAAAAGTGAATTCAGCAATGAACAAGTGGAATGTGAAGTTAAAAACACATTAATAGTTACTTAAGCAACAAACTGTGGAAAATTCTGAAAGAGATGGGAATACCAGACCACCTAACCTGCCTCTTGAGAAATCGCTATGCAGGTCAAGAAGCAACAGTTCAAACTGGACATGGAACAACAGACTGGTTCCAAATAGGAAAAGGAGTACGTCAAGGCTGTATATTGTCACTCTGCTTATTTAACTTCTATGCAGAGTACATCATGAGAAACGCTGGACTGGAAGAAACACAAGCTGGAATCAAGATTTCCGGGAGAAATATCAATCACCTCAGATATTCAGATGACACCACCCTTATGGCAGAAAGTGAAGAGGAGCTAAAAAGCCTCTTGATGAAAGTGAAAGAGGAGAGTGAAAAAGTTGGCTTAAAGCTCAACATTCAGAAAACGAAGATCATGGCATCCGGTCCTATCACTTCATGGGAAATAGATGGGGAAACGGTGGAAACAGTGTCAGACTTTATTTTTTGGGGCTCCAAAATCACTGCAGATGGTGACTGCAGCCATGAAATTAAAAGATGCTTACTCCTTGGAAGAAGTTATGTCCAACCTAGATAGCATTTTCAAAAGCAGAGACGTTACTTTGCTGACTAAGGTCCGTCTAGTCAAGGCTATGATTTTTCCTGTGGTCATGTATGGATGTGAGAGTTGGACTGTGAAGAAGGCTGAGCGCCGAAGAATTGATGCTTTTGAACTGTGGTGTTGGAGAAGACTCTTGAGAGTCCCTTGGACTGCAAGGAGATCCAACCAGTCCATTCTGAAGGAGATCAACCCTGGGATTTCTTTGGAAGGAATGATGCTAAAGCTGAAACTCCAGTACTTTGGCCACCTCATGCAAAGAGTTGACTCATTGGAAAAGACTCTGATGCTGGGAGGGATTGGGGGCAGGAGGAGAAGGGGACGACTGAGGATGAGATGGCTGGATGGCATCACGGACTCGATGGACATGAGTCTGAGTGAACTCCGGGAGATGGTGATGAACAGGGAGGGCTGGCGTGCTGTGATTCATGGGGTTGCAAAGAGTTGGACACGACTGAGCGACTGAACTGAACTGACTCTAGGAGGTGGGTCATAGAGGATCTTGCTTTGATTTTTGTCATCAAGTGTTCTGCTATGTTTTCCTGTAAGAGTTTTATAGTTTCTGGCCTTACATTTAGGTCTTTAATCCATTTTGAGTTTATCTTTGTGTATGGTGTTAGGAAGTGTGCTAATTTCATTCTTTTACATATAGCTGTCTAGTTTTCCCAGCCCCATTGTATATTCTTGCCTCCTTTGTCAAAAATAAGGTACCCATAGGTGCATGGGTTTATTTATGGCCTTTCTATCTTGTTCCATTGGTCTAGATTTCTGTTTTTGTGCTAGTACCATACTGTCTTGATGACTGTAGCTTTGTAGTATAATCTGAAGTCAGGAAGGTTGATTCCTCCAAGTCCATTCTTCTTTCTCAAGACTGCTTTGGCTATTTGGGGTCTTTTGTGTTTCCATATGAATTGTGAAATTTTTTGTTCTAGTTCTGTGAAAAATGTCACTGGTAATTTGATAGGGATCACATTGAATCTGTAGATTGCATTTGGTAGTATAGTCATTTTCAAAATATTGATTCTTCCTACCCAGGAACATGGAATATCTCTCCATCTGTTTATGTCATCTTTGATTTCTTTCATCAGTGTCTTATAATTTTCTGTGTACAGTTCTTTTGTCTCCTTAGGTAAGTTTATTCCTAGATATTTAATTCTTTTTGTTGCAATGGTTAATGGGATTGATTCCTTAATTTTACTTTCTGATTTTTCATTGTTAGTATATAGGAATGCAAGTGATTTTTGTGTATTGATTTTGTATCTTGCAACTTTGCTAAATTCACTGATTAGCTCTAGTAATTTTCTGATATTATCTTTGGGGTTTTTGATGTACAGTATCATGTCATCTGCAAACAGTGAGAGCTTTAGTTCTTCTTTTCTGATCTGGATTCCTTTATTTTTCTTCTCTGATTTCTTTAGCTAGGACTTCCAGAACTATGTTGAATAATACTGGTGAAAGTGGACAGCCTTGTTTTGTTCCTGATCTTAGGGGGAATGCTTTCAGTTTCTCACCATTGAGAATAATGTTTGCTGTAGGCTTATCATATATGGCCTTTAATATGTTGAGGTAGGTTCCTTCTATGCCCATTTTTGAAGAGTGTTAATTGTAAATGGGTGCTGAATTTTGTCAAAGGCTTTTTCTGTATCTATTGAGATTATCATATGGTTTTTATCTTTCAATTTGTTACTATGGTGTATCACATTGATGGATTTGGGTATATTGAATAATCCTTGCATTCAAGTTGGAATAAACCCAACTTGATCATGGTGTATGAGGTTTTTGATATGTTGCTGAATTTTGTTTGCTAAAATTTTGTTGAGGATTTTTACATCTGTGTTCATCAGTGCTATTGGCCTATAGTTTTCTTTTTGCATGTTATCTTTGTCTGGTTTTGGTATCAGGGTAATGGTGGCCTCGTAGAATGAATTTGGAAGTATTCCTTCCTCTATAATTTTTTTGAAAGATTTTTTAGAAGTATAGGCATTAGCTCTTCTCTAAATGTTTGATAGAATTCTCCTGTGAAGCCGTCTGGTCCTGGGCTTTTGTTGTTTGGGAGATTTTTGATCACAGCTTCAACTTCAGTGCTTATAATTGGGTTGCTCATAATTTCTATTTCGTCCTGGTTCAGTCTTAGAAGATTCAACTTTTCTAAGAATCTGTCCATTTCTTCCAGGTTATCCAATTTATTGCTATATAGTTGTTCATAATACTCTTTTATAATCCTTTGTATTTCTGCATTGTCTGTTGTAACCTCTCCTTTTTCATTTCTAATATTTTTTATTTGATTCTTCTCTGTTTTTTTTCTTGATGAGTCTGGCTAAAGATTTGTCAATTTTGTTTATCTTCTTAAAGAACCAGCTTTTAGTTTTATTAATCATTACTATTGTTTCTTTCATTCATTTTTCATTTATTTCTGCTCAGATCTTTATGATTTCTTTCCTTCTCCTAATTTGGGAGGTTTTGTTCTTTTTCCAGTTGTTTTAAGTGTAACTTTAGGTTGTCTATTCGATATTTTACTTGTTTCTTGAGGTAGGATTGTATTGCTATAAACTTCCCTCTTAGAACTACTTTTGCTGTATCCTATCGGTTTTGAGTTGTGTTTTCATTGTCATTTGTTTCTAGAAATTTTTTGATTTCCCTTTTGATTTCTTCATTAAGAAATGTGGTTATTTAGAAATGTGTTATTTAATCTTCGTGTGTTTGTGTTTCTTACAGTTTTTTTCTTGTAATTGATATCTAGTCTCATAGAGTTGTGGTCAGAGAAGATGCTTGATATGATTTCAATTTTCTTAAATTTACTGAGGTTTGATTTGTGACCCAAGATGTGGTCTATCCTGGAGAATGTTCCATGTGCCCTTGAGAAGAATGTGTATTCCTCTGCATTTGGATGGAATGTCCTGAAGATATCAATGAGATCCATCTCATCTAATGTATCATTTAAGACTTGTGTTTCCTTATTAATTTTCTACTTTGATGATCTGTCCATTGGTGTGAGTGTGATGTTGGGGTGTTAACATCTCCTACTATTATTATGGTACTGTCAACTTCTCCTTTTATGTCTGTTAGTGTTTGTCTTATGTATTGAGGTGCTATGTTGGGTGCATCAGTCAGTCAGTTCAGTCGCTCAGTTGTGTCCAACTCTTTGCGACCCCATGAATCGCAGCACGCCAAGCCTCCCTGTTCATCACCATCTCTCGGAGCTCACTCACACTCACATCCATCAAGTCAGTGATGCCATCCAGCCATCTCATCCTCGGTCGTCCCCTTCTCCTCCGGCCCCAATTCCTCCCAGCATCAGAGTCTTTTCCAATGAGTCAACTCTTTGCATGAGGTGGCCAAAGAACTGGAGTTTCAGCTTTAGCATCATTCCTTCCAAAGAAATCCCAGGGCTGATCTCCTTCAGAATGGATTGGTTGGATCTCCTTTCAGTCCAAGGGACTCTCAAGAGTCTTCTCCAACACCACAGTTCAAAAGCATCAATTCTTCGGCAGTCAGCCTTCTTCACAGTCCAACTCTCACATCCATACATGACCACAGGAAAAACCATAGCCTTGACTAGACAGACCTTAGTCGGCAAAGTAATGTCTCTGCTTTTGAAAATGCTATCTAGGTTGGAC
>SJYT01045816.1:196998-217405 GCA_006410635.1 Cephalophus harveyi | reverse complement strand
GGCTGGATGGCATCACCAACTAGATGGACATGAGTTTGAGTGAACTCCAGGAGTTGGTGATGGACAGGGAGGCCTGGCATGCTACGATTCATGGGGTTGCAAAGATTTGGACACGACTGAGCGACTGAAGTGAACTGAACTGATAGCTGTCTCAGGTGGGATTACTGTGGATAATGTGCTAGTTCCCTGAAGTGGTTGTTGCAAACTGTGGGTCAGAGTTCTATTTTTATATTTAATCCGGTCATTGTGTGTTTGAATATTCAGTCTCTCACTGCTACAGCTGAAAAAGCAACTCAAACTACTGATATACTTCCAAAATAAGCTCCAATGTGCCCTCCCTACTACTCTTCTGGACCTCAGAACTCCCCATGCGACAAAAGGATACATGTCTGACACAGCTGATGCCCACCAAGATCCTACTCTTACAGTAGCCAATGTCAGTTCTGATTGGTGGGTGCCAGTGCCTTAATTAAAAGATTGAAGGTCAGCAACGGCGGCAGTAAGGAGATACCCCTCTCTAGAGATGAGTTTTCTCTAGGGCTCTGGTTGCCAGGAAAACATCAAATGGCCCTGACAAAGTGCTGCCGCCTTGTGGACACTTCTAATAACAACAGCTTAAAAATAAATGCTTCAGAGCACTTCAAATTCACAAATTTTGAAGTGTGGGGCTGTGGGGACCCCTCTGCTGAAACAGTGCTTTGGGGTGGATAATCAGAGAGCATATCGAAACAAAGGGAACCTTCAAGAAGACGATCTCAAGAACTCACTTTAAGGCACAACAGTGTTTTTGTTTGCTTGTTTGTTTGGAAAGAACAAGAAACAGGCTCCAGACTGTTAATTAGTAGAAAACTGCACATCAAAATCATAATGAGGTATCACCTTCTGCCACTCACAACGGTCATTCACAAAAACACTACTGACAATAAGTGTTGAGGAGGGGCTGGAGAAACCAGATCCCTCCCACATTTCCTTGGGAAACATCAACTGGGGACGACAGCAAGGACAAAGTACAGGAGAGAGCTTCCTTCAAGCAGTAAATAGGAGCTACAACAGTATCTATCCTTCTCAGCGCTGGGACTCTGCAGGTGGAGAACAATCATCCGATAAGATACCTACACCCCAGTATGTACTGCACCAATATTTATCACAGCCCAAGATGGCATGCACACAGAGTCCATTTTCAGAGATGGATGGATGAACACGTGATACACACATACACACACATTCATATACACATATTCACTGGCATATGACACAGCAATCAAAAAGTATGCAAAATACCCTTTCCAGCAAGATGAATGGACATTTTGATGATCCTAATGGTAGCTAGTCAGACAAGGAACAGTTGCCTAAGAAAACTCCATTGGGTACAATGAGAAAGTTGATACCAATGATCACATTTATCAACCAAGTTTTATAAATTACAAGGTTGGGATTGATAGAGGGACAGTCATATACATCCAATAAAAAATGCACAAGGACCTAGCATATTGTACATGGGTTTCTACTCTGCAGCCTCTAACTATCTATCTAGAAAAACAGTTCCAAGAGCAAGACATTTATGCATAAGTGAGTCCAATGGCGGTACACCCAAAAGAAATGGACACTGCAAATGAACTGCATCCACCATGCAAGAAACATTAACTTTCAAAAGAAACCAAACATGACTGGCCTTCCACCCAGTCCAGCGGCCCCTCGGCTCTGACAGTCCAGGAGTCTGAGCACCCCTGGGACCCAAGGCCGGACTGGGCTGGAGCTGAGGTAACTGGGGACGGTGTGCCAAAAGGAAGCCCCCCTCAGACCTGGAGTGCCTGGACCCGGGGCAGGGACTTCACGCTAGAGATCCAGGCAGGCCGTCCCACAGCTCAGCCAAGCCTAGTACACCCCAAAAACGGTGGACCCTCTAGGAAGAGAGAGCTCCAAACAGGCTGTTGGTTCCAGTCTCCCTGAGACGGGTTCCCACCACAGCCTCTTACCTTGGCATGTCCCCACGTGGCCACCACAGCCTCCCCAGACTCGCCTTCTTCCCAGGCTTGGGATTTGTCTGGAGTGGTACAGATAAAGGGGAAGATGTACGGAGACCCAGGCCCTGGCACATTCCACTCATCTACAACCCAGAAACACAACTTGTCTCTAGGGCTCTGGTTGCCAGTGAAAGTTGCTCACTCATGTCTGACTGTTTGCGACCCCATGGGCTATACAGTCCATGGAATTCTTCAGGCCAGAATACTGGAGTAGGTAGCCTTTCCCGTCTCCAGGGGATCTTCCCAACCCAGGGATCAGACCCAGGTCTCCGGCATTGCCAGCTGAGCCATAAGGGAAGTGTCCACAAGACGGCAGGCCTTCTAATGGGCCTGAGAAAGTGCTGCCGCCTTGTGGGCACTTCTGGTAACAACAGCTTACAAATCAGTGTTTTGAAGCACTTCAAATTTACAAAGCTTGTGGGGCTGTAGAGATCCCTCTCCTCAAGCAATGTGCTGGGGGAGGTAATCGGAGAGCATATCAAAACAAACGGAACCTTCAAGAAGACACTCTCAAGAGGTCACCTTAAAGCACAGGAAACAGGCTCCAGATCGCTCATGAGTGGAGAACTGCATATCAAAACTCCAATGAGGCACCACCTCCCACCACTCAGAACAGCCATTCACAGAAACACCACCAACAATAAATGCTGCAGAGGGCCTGGAGAAACCAGAACACTTTCACATTTTCTTTGGGTAACAACAACTGGGAAACAGCCAGGACAGAGAACAGGAGGAAGCTTCCTCCAAAAACTAAATGGGAGCTACCACAATCTCTGGCCTTCTCAATGCTGGGCCTCTGCAGATGGAGAACAGACCATCTGATAAGACACCTATGCTCCAGTGTTCACTGCACTGATATTTATCACAGCCCAAGACTGCATTACTTTGCCAACAAAGGTCCGTCTGGTCAAAGCTATGGTTTTTCCAGTAGTCAGGTATAGATGTGAGAGTTGGACTATAAAGCAAGCTGAGTGCCGATGAATTGATGCTTTTGAACTGTGGTGTTGGAGAAGACTCTTAAGAGTCCCTTGGACTGCAAGGAGATCCAACCAGTCCTTCCTAAAGGAAATCAGTCCTGAATACTCATTGGAAGGACTGATGCTAAAGCTGAAACCCCAATACTTTGGCCAATACTGATGCAAAGAACTGACTCATTTGAAAAGACCCTGAAGCTGGGAATGACTGAAGTGGGAGGAGAAAGGGATGACAGAGGACGAGATCATTGGATGGCATCACCAACTCGATGGACGTGAGTTTGAACAAGCTCCAGGAGTTGGTGATGGACAGGGAAGCCTGGCGTGCTGCAGTCCATGGGGTCACAAAGAGTCGGACACAACTGAGCAACTCAACTGAACTGAAGAATGCGTGCACAGTGTCCACTTTCAGCGAAGGATAAACACATGGTACACATACATATATACACATACACATTCATATCCATATATTCACTGGCATATGATGCAGCAATCAAAAAGTATGAAAAAAGTCTTTTCCAGCAACATAAACAGACATGCTGATGATGATCCTAAGGGAGGTCAGCTGTTTAACTCCATTGGGTACAATCTAAAAACTGATACCAATGAACATGCTTATAAATTCAGTTTTGTAAATTAGGAAGTAGGGATTATCATATGGACAGTCACAGACATACAATAAATAATCCACAGGGACCTAGCCTTTAGCACAGGGAATTCTACTAAGCAGCCTGTAATTACATACAGGTATAAGTGAATCAGCTGACTACACCTAAAACAAACACTGGAAATGAACTGTATCCACCATGCAAGGAAAATTAACTTTCAAAACAAACCAAATTGAACGGTCTTTCACTCAGGCCTGGGGACCCTGGGCTGCTTTCACACCACAGAAACCTGAGCAGACTTGGGACCTAAGGCCAGACTGAGCTGGAGCTGAGGGAGCTGGGGGCAATGTACCAAAAAGAAGCCCTCCTTGGNGCGTGCTGCGATTCATGGGGTCGCAAAGAGTCGGACACGACTGAGCGACTGAACTGAACTGAACTGAGTGCCTTAATGTTAGTCCCTCAGTTGTGTCTGACTCTTTGCAACCCCATGGACTGTAACCTGCCAGGCTCCTCTGTCCAAGGACTTCTCAAGCTAAGAATACTGGACTGGGTAGCCATTTCCTTCTCCAGGGGATCTTCCCGGCACAGGGATCAAGCCTGGGTCTTCTGCATTGCAGACAGATTCTTTGCCATCTAAGCCACCTTTTCACAGTTTTTTTCTTCAGTGCCTGGTGTGTGTGTTAGTCACTTAGTCGTGTCTGACTCTGCAACCCCATGGACTGTAACCTGCCAAGCTCCTCTGTCCATGGAATTCTCTAGGCAAGAATACTGGAGTGAGTAGCCATTCCCTTTTCCAGGGGATCTTCCTAACCAAGGGATCAAACCCAGGTTTCCTGCATTGCAGGCAGATTCCTTACCACCTGAGCCACAAAGAAAGCCCTTGCCTTCCTTCCCCAGTGCCTTGCTGCTGCTGCTGCTGCTGCTAAGTCGCTTCAGTCTTGTCCGACTCTGTGCGACCCCACAGACGGCAGCCCATTGGGCTCCGCCATCCCTGGGATTCTCCAGGCAAGAACACTGGAGTGGGTTGCCATTTCCTTCTCCAATGCATGAAAGTGAAAAGTGAAAGTGAAGTCGCTCTGTCGTGTCTGACTCAGTGACCCCATGGACTGCAGCCCACCAGGCTCCTCCATCCATGGGAGTTTCCAGGCAAGAGTACTGGAGTGGGGTGCCGTTGCCTTCTCCACCCCAGTGCCTTACTGGCTGTTAAATAACATTTCTAGTATCACTCCTGCTTCTACTTCCTCTCACTTTCTAGCCCTGTTTTCCTTTTTCCAACCAAAAAATTTCATATTATTTGCTTAGTCCTTTTAGCGTTCACTTTTATATTGTGGTGGGCTTCCCTGGTGGCTCAGATGGTAAAGAATCTGCCTATAATGCGGGAGACCTGGGTTTGATCCCTGGGTTGGGAAGATCCCCAGGAGAAGGGAATGTCTACCCACTCCAGTATTCTTGCCTGGAGAATTCCAAGGACAGAGGAGCCTGGCGGGCTACATTCCATGGGGTCACAAAAAGTTGGACACAACTGAGTGACTTTCACTTTTATATTATGATAGATTGAATTCCAGACACCAATTCTTCACCTCCCTCTGCAGGCATTCCCTTTGCCCTGAGATTCTACAGTACCCTCTTCATAACGGGTAAAGTCTCCTCCCCTTGAAGCTAGGGTTGGCCATGTGACTTACTTTAGCCAATAGAATGTTAGCTCAGTTGATACAAGTAGAGACTTGAAGAAGCACTTGTGATCTTCTGTGCTGTCTATTGTTTTTTATTTACTTACCATAAGAACATGTCCAGTCTAGCCTGCTGGAGGAAGTGACAGTGCATGCTGGTGAGCTGAGTCACCCCAGCCAAAGTGACTGTAGACCAGCCAGCTACCCGCCAGCCAGCTAGTCGACCAGAGATAACACGAGAAAGCCTAGAGTAGCTCAGATCAGCAGAACAAATCAACCAATGCATAGATTCATGAAAAACGGTAAGTGGTTGCTTTAAATCACCAAGTTTTAATCTGAGATTAAATCTCTAAATTGTATGGTAATATGTTGCACAGCAATAGTTAACTGATACACATGCCTTTACAAGTACTCAGATGGTTTTTCCTGAATTTTTAATATATCTTGATGCTTACCTATAAAAAATAACAATTATATCTATAGCACCTCCCACCTTTTCTTCTTCAGCCTTTGTCAGTTCAATTATTCTACAAGTTTCACATCACCCTCTACATCTACATCTTCCTTAAATGCTGGTGTTTTCTTTGAGCATTGTGAGTAGTTGAGTAAGTTCTTTGAATTTTTCGTGACATGTTTAATCACTATTTTTATCTGGTTAGGGCCAACATTTTTCTTGGGAGGGTCTTCATCTTTCATTAGTTTTTCCTCACCTTTTACTTGTAATATAGGTTGTGTACTAATCTCACTCTGGGATAGTCCTTGTCATAAATTAGCATCACCGACTCGATGGACATGAGTTTGGGTGAACTCCAGAAGTTGGTGATGGACAGGGAGGCCCGGCATGCTGCGATTCATGGGGTCGCAGAGTCGGACGTGACTGAGCGACTGAACTGAACTGGCTTACATGCTTTAAAAGTAGCAAGGTTTTATTTATCCTTAAAGGCCTTTTCACTCTTTGGGAACAAATTAAGATGCTTCCCCCTTCCTGAAGGCTTTTCCAATGCTCTCTTCTTCCTCTCAACTCTAGAGCACTGGCTCATTTGACAGATGCAGCCACCTAGCTCACTCGACCCAATATTTAGGTGTTCTAGACTGTACATCCCCAAGAACAAAGAACAAGGCTTCAGAAAAGCCTCAAAAACTGGAATACCATCACCTAGTCACCCTTGGACAAGTTATTTAACTGAGGCATAGTCTTCATCTTAAAGTTGAGATCGGGATGTTTCCTTGCAAGGGTATTAAGTGAGAAAATATGTACAAAGTGCTTAGACTAATGTCTGGAATAAAATGGGTGTTCAACAAGTGTCAAATAACTCCTCGTCAGCATCTGCATTCTCTGAAAAGCCCAGTGCAGTGCCTTGCATACTTAGAGCTCAATAAATATCACAGTTGGGTTGAAGTAAAATTGCTGAATCACCCTCTTGTCTGTTCAACTTCATCTCACATTAGATTCAACCAGGAAATTATTAATTATTCTGACTTCACATGCAATGACATCTACAAAATGATGATTCTTCTAAAAAATTGAGATGAAGTTTAATATTTAAATTTATGTTTCTATGTCTATTACATATGCAAAAAAAATGTTTGAATGGGTAGCATGCTAGTTTTCTAGGTGAATGGTATGAATATTCCAAAATGATACACTAGAAGCCATTCAAAGGGCTTCCCAGGTGGCACCAGTGGTAAAGAACCCATCTGTCAATGCAGGTGATGTAAGAGACACGAGTTTGACCCCTGGGTTAGGAAGATCCCCTGGAGAAAAGCATGGTAACCCACTCCAGTATTCTTGCCTAGAGAGTCCCATGGTCAGAGGAGCCTGGCAGGCTATAGTCCCTAGGGTCACAAACAGCTGGACATGACTGAAGCAACTTAGCATGCACGCACTGGTTCCTTTCTTGTGGTTATTCATTTTCAATGACTGAGTTCTTCCTGGCTTAGCAACTTTCAGGGAAGTTTAGTTGGGGAGGTTCCAGGGCTAACAGGTATTTGCCCTGAATCTTAGTGTAGCTTCCTACAACACAATGTGTGTGTGTGTGTGTGTGTGTGTGCACACGTGCGTGCGTGTGCATGCGCGCACATGTGTATTGCCCACAAGAATGCACTGTCTGTATGTTTCCTATTCAATGCCATCTCCTCTCCCTTCTTTCCCACCACAGCTGCATACATTCACACTGTGGTACCAACAAGGTCCTGGGAGGTACCTCTCTCCAACTGTGGCACCCTATTTCCATTGTCCCAAACTAGCATGGTTGGCTTTTGCCTTTCATGTGTCCCAGCTACTTTGGAAAACAGTTTTTGTCTGAGATCTATAGCTGGATGCATCCTATTTGAGGACCTTTCTGGATACCTATACATATTTTAACCGAATGTGCTTCTAACTTAAATTTGTTGAGAATCTGATACATTTGTTATTAATTCCATTATTTTATTTTATGCATTTATTTGTTTCCGTTTCTCTGTGTTTCATCTGTTTGAGATTTTTTCCCCTCACTTCTTTTTTTCCCTCTACTGATTTTGAAACAGTGTACTCTATTTCATTCCTTTAGTAGTTAAATTTAAATTTTTTTATATGCTCCTTAACAAAGCCAATGTCTCCATCCTTTTTCTGAACACGATATTAGAATACTTTAATTCCAATCACTCCTTACACTTCAGTTGCTATTATAGTCTGGCATTTTCCTTTTTGCATTTCTTTAACTCCAAATATTAAACAATTTTATTGTTTTATATAATTGATGTCCATTTAGAACAACCTACCTGACTTTCTTGGCTCAAAATTCGTTCTTGCAGAACTTCCTTTTCAGGCTATTTTCTTTTTCATGAGTATACCCCTGGGAAGTTTCTTTAGTGAAAACCTATTGATGTTAAGTACTCAGTTTTTGAGTGTCTGAATATGTCTTTTATTTCACCTACTTCACCCTTAATTTTGAAAGACTATTTTCTGGGATATACAATTCAAAGTGGATAGTGATTTGCTTTCAGCACTTTGAAGATATTCTGTCATCTCTGGCTTCCACTGATGTCAGGTTACAATCTGTCATTTCCTTGTATGTGATTTGTCTTTTATATCTGGCTGTTTTTAAGATCTTTACTTCATGGTTGGTGTTCTCAGTTTTACTAGAACATGTCTAGGTATTATAGACTTAATTTTACTTATTCTGTTTAAGATTGGTTATAATTCCTGAATCTGTGAATTTATATCTTTAATTCTGGAAAACCCATTCTCTCTTAACTTCCATTATCTCTATTTTCTTTTGCTGGGACTCCAGTTAGATGCACAATATACTTACCCTTTTAATCTTAAACTCTTTCATACTGTCCATATCTTCACTTCTCTGCAGATTTTTGGGTAATTTCTTTAAGTCTTTTTTCCAATTCAGTAATTTTCTACATCTGTGTCTAAACTTTTTTTTTCATTTATATTTAGCATTCCATTTCAATTGCATCTTCTTCTTTAAAGAAAAATATATAATTTGATTCCTCTTTAAGTCTGGTCAATTTTTAATAGTCTCTTTCTCTTCATTCACATTTTTAAATTTTTCTTTCATTTCCTCAAAAATACTAGACATTCTTATTTCTGCCTCTGATGTTTTCAATATCTGTTGGTCTGATCTTACATTTTGTTGTTTTTGATGACTCTTGTTCAGAGACTGGTTTTTGTGTGTGTTTAATGATTTGTGTGAGTTCATTATTCACTGGAAATTTATCTCTAGACTGTTATGCCCATGATTATAATTTATTATAGCTAAGGATAGAGATTAAAATCAGCAAAGGTCATATGGCTGGCCTTGGTTACTCAACTCCCAGTCCTTTCAGATATCAAACTGATACTACATGTCCCAACACACTCGCCATAAAACACATTTTCAGTATAAACTATCTGGTGTGGCTTTAAGCCCCACATAAACAAAGACAGGCAGGATGTGTCCAACTTGTCCGAAGATCAACAAGAAAACAGAGACCTCAAACAACATTATAAGCCAACTAAATATATCAGATACCTATAAAACATTCCACTCAACAACAGCACAATACACGTTCATCCAAGTGCACATGAAACATTCTCTACGATAGAATATATTATGGGCATACTAATTTTATTATGTTTCATTTTATTGCACTTCATAGATACCAGGTTTTTAACAAATTGAAGGCCTGTGGTAACCCTGCATTGAGCAAGTTTATCAGCATCATTTTTCCAACAGCATTTGCTCAGTTAGTGTCCGTGTGTTACATTTCTGTAATTCTCACAATATTTCAAAATTTTCACTATTGTTACATATAATCAGTGATCTTTGATGTTACTATTGTAACTGCAAATGAAGTAGAAATAGCAAAAGTGAAAATTAGAAGTGAAACCTGAAAATGGAACTGAATTGCTACAACCTCAAGATAAAATTTTAATAGATACAGAGCTGCTTCTTATGAATAAACAAATAAAGTGGTTTTCTGAGAGGGAAACTACTCCTGGCGTGGCAGAGTTTGAGAAGATTGACTCCAATTTTGAAAGAAATTCCATTGTTGGTAAAATGTTATGAAATAGCATTGCATGCTACAGAGGAGTCATTGGTCCATGGGATTTTCCAGGCAAGAGTACTGGAGTGGGGTGCCATTGCCTTCTCCGCATTCATGAAAGGAAGAGTCAGTTGATACAGCAAACTTCAAAATTTCTTATTTTAAGAAATTACCACAAGCACCCCAGTCTTCAGCAATCACCACCCTGATCACACAGCAATCATCAACACTGAGGCAAGACCATCCACTTAGCAAAAAGAACATTCCAACGGCTCAGATAATGGTCAACATTTTTTTTTATCGATAAAGTATTTTACAATTAAGGAATGAACCTTGATTTTTTTTAAGACACCGTGTTATTGCACACTTAACAGATTACGGGATAGTGTGAAGGTTGTGCACTGAGAAACCAAAATATTTGTGTGACTCACCTTTTGTGATACTTACCTTACTGCAGTCATCTGAAACCAAATCTACAATATTCTGAGGTATGCATGTATGTCACAGAACAAGCCTCAAAAATATAAAGAGATTGAAATTATAACAAGTATGTTTCCTTACCACAGTGAAATTAAGTTAGACATCAACACACCAGGAAATTTGGGGAACTGACAAATATGTGGAAATTAAATAACATACTCCAAAATAACCAATTTAAGTCAAAGAAGATATCATACGAGAAGTTAGAAATACCTTGAGATGAATGAAGATGAAAAATCCAATATATGAAAACGTATGAGACACAGTTTAAGGCCGTGCTCAGTGGAACATTTATAGCTGCAAATATCTATATTAAAGAAGAAGAACGATCTCAGATCAATCATCTAACATCTGGGCCACCAGCTCCACCTTCGAGGCCCAGCTCTGGCTTTGTTGGCCTGTGGACACACAGCAGCAGCCCTGCTGGCCTCTGTGCTGCCTTCAGTGACCTCATTTTTCCTTTTCCATGATGAATAACATTTGCAGTTGAGTAGTCCTATTAGCCTGTTTCCCCCTATAGAGTTTTTGAAGACCTATAGCCTTCTCTCATTTTGTCCTGTCTCTGTTACCTTCAATCAAGTTGGAAGTGCTTTCTTCCAGGACAACATCCTCAAAAGCCTTGTGGACCTCCTGTGTATGTCGTGGGGATCAACACTATTAGATAAGAAGGTCTCTACAGATCCTTCCTGGATAACCTCACCTCTGCTCCTAGTTTCAGCTGTTATGATTGATTGGGATCCATGAGTCACACACTTATTCTCTTTTACAAAATGTTGCCCAGTCACATCCTTGGCCTTCTCTCCAGGGCAGACTTTTCCAACAATAAATTTTCTAATTTCAGCATCCTTTGCACTCAAGATAGGTCAAGAACATCTCATATCAAGTGCTGGTTCCACTTTGCTTAATAAATCCTCAATTTATTTTATTCTTCTCATTTTTCTATAAATAGCAAGGAGAAACAAGGCTACACCTTCAATACTGTGCTAAAATCTCCTCAGTTCAATATCCAAGTTCATTGCTTATACTTTCTGCACTCTACCCAATAGTAGAACACAATTCAGCCAAGTTTTCTCCCACTCTGTAACAAAGATTGCTTTCCCTCCAGTTTTCACAATATGTTCCTCATTTTCTTCTGAGATCTCATCAGAAGCACTTTTAACATTTGTATTTCTATTGACATTCTATTCACTATGATATATGTACTTGTTAAGATGAGAGAATCTTTTCTCTACTGTGCTTTTCACTTTCTTCTGAACTCACAACAGAATCACCTTTAATATTCAACCCAGAAATTTTCTATCATGCACCTCAAAATTCTTCCAACCTCTACACATCCCTCAATTCCAAACCCAACTCCACATATTCAGGTATTTATTCCAACACTACGCTTTCCAGTACCAAAATCTGTTAGTTTCTTAGGGATGCCAAAACAAGTTACCACAAACTTGTTGGCTCAAAATAATAGAAATGCATTCTTTCATAGCTCTGGAGTCTACAATCAAGGTCTTGGCAGCATTGGCTCCTTCTAGATTCTGAAGAATTCATTCCATGCTTCTCTCCTTCTTTCCTGTGGCCATTTATGCATGTGGATCTAGTTTCTCCAATACTATTGTTTATAAGGCTATTACTTCCCCCATTTAATTGTCTTGGTGTCTTTTTAAAAGTCAAGTGATCATATAAGTTAGAATTTAGTTCTGGACTCCAAATTCTATTCCATTGATTTTTATGTTTATTTTTATGACAGTGGGCTTCCCTGGTGGCTCAGAGGTTAAAGCGTCTGCCTCTGATGCGGGAAACCCGGGTTTGATCCCTGGGTCGGGAAGATCCCCTGGTGAAGGAAACGGTAACCCACTCCAGTATTCTTGCCTAGAGAATCCCATGGACAGAGAAGCCTGGTAGGCTACAGTCAATGGGGGTCGCAAAGAGTCGGACACGACTGAGCGATTTCACTTTCACTTTCACTTTATGACAGTGCCATAATGTCTTAGAGAAAAAATGGCAACTGACTCCAGTATTCTTGCCTGGAGAATTCCATGAACAAAGAAGCCTGGCAGGCTGCAGTGCATGGGGGTTGCAAAGAGTTGGACACAACTGGGTGACTTTTGCTTCACATACTGTCTTGGTTACTATAACTTTGCAATAAGTTTTGAAATTGCAAGTATTAGTCCTACAACTGTTCTTCTCATGATTGCTTTGGCTATTCTAGATTCCCTGCCTTTCTACATAAATTTTAGGATTGCCTTGTCAATATCTGGGATTTTTGATAGAAATTGTGTTGAATCTATGGAATTTAGAGTGCTGCCATTTTTAACATATATTAAGTTTTTCAGTTCATGAACATGGGATATCTATTTATCTAGATATTCTTTCATTTACTTCAATAATGTTTTGTAGTTTTCAATATGCAAGTCTTAAACACTTCTTTTGTTTAAATTATACCTGTTTTATCCTTTTGATTCTATTTTAAAAGGAAATGTTTTTGAATTTTATTTTCAGATTGCTGCTGCTGCTGCTGCTACTAAGTTGCTTCAGTCGTGTCCAACTCTGTGTGACCCCATAGACGGCAGTCCACCAGGCTCCCCTGTCCCTGGGATTCTCCAGGCAAGAATACTGGAATGGGTTGCCCTTTCCTTCTCCAATGCATGAAAGTGAAAAGTGAAAGTGAAGTCACTCAGTCGTGTCCAACTGGCAGCGACCCCATGGACTGTAGCCCACCAGGCTCCTCCATCCATGGGATTCTCCAGGCAAGAACACTGGAGTGGGATGCCATTGCCTTCTCCATTTTCAGATTACTTATTGCTAATATATTGAAATACAACTGGTTTTTATACCGATCTTTTATCCTGTAACTGTGCTAAAATTTATTATTAGCTCCACATGTCTTTAGTAGGTTCCATGTGGTTGTTTAATATACAAAATCATGATACTTGCAAATAGTTTTATTCTTCAATTCCAGTCTGAATGTCTTTTATTTCTTTTTCTTGCCTAATTACCTGCTATAGACTTAATATTTGTGTCCCTCCCTGCTCTTTGTATGTTGAAATCCTAACCTCCAAGGTGATGGTATTAGAAGGTGCAACATTTGAGAGGAGATTAAGTCATGAAGTCAGAGCTTTCATGAACTGGATTTGTACCCTTAGAAGTAAGGCCTGAGAGAGGTTCTTCGCCCCATCTTCCTTGTGAGGACACAGGAAAAGGTCTGCTGTCTGCAGGAAGTGGGCTCTCACCAGATGGAACTGCCAGTTCCTTGATCTTGGACTGAGCCTCTACAACTATAAGAAATTTATTCCTGTTATTTATAAGCTACCTATGCTCATGGTAAAGAACCTGACTGCCAATGCAGGAGATATAAGAAACTTGAGTTCAATCCCTGGGCAGGGTAGATCCTCTGGAGGAGGGAATGGGAACCCACTCCAGTATTCTTGCCTAGAGAATCCCATGGACAGAGGAGCCTGGTGGGCTTCAGCCCATGTTGTTATTGTTGCTGTTCAGTCATTCAGTTGTGTCTGACTCTTTGTGACCCCGTGAACTGCAGCATGCCAGGCCTCCCTGTCCTTCACCATCTCCCAGAGTTTGCTCAAACTCATGTCCACTGAGTCAGTGATGCCATCCAACCATCTCATCCTCTGTCATCCCCTTATCCTCCTGTCTTCAATCTTTCCCAGCATCAGGGTCTTTTCCAATGAGTCGACTCTTTGCATTAGGTGGCCAGAGTATTAGAGCTTCAGCTTCAGCATCAGTCCTTCCAATGAATATTCAGGGTTGAATTCCTTTAGGATTCACTGGTTTGATCTCCTTGCTGTCCAAGGGACTCTCAAGGGTGTTCTCCAGTACCACAGTTCAAAGGCATCAATTCTTCTTCAGCCTTTTTTATTGCCCAGCTCTCACATCTGCACGTGACTACTGGAAAAACCATAGCTTTGACTATATGGAACTTTGGGTCCAAAAAGTCAACAGGGTCACAAAAAGCCGGACATGACTGAGGTGACTTAGCACAGCACAGCACATAAGCCACATAGTTTATGGCATTTTGTAATAGTAGCCTGAATGGATCAAGACATTGTTCCTAGCTGGAACACCCAGTACAGTGTTGAATAAAAATGGTAATAGTGACACCTTTGTCTTGTTCCTAATCTTAGAAGGAAAGCAATCACTCCTTCACCATTAAGTAGAACATTAGGCATAGGTTTTCATAGATGTTCCTCATCAGTTTGGAAACCTTCTCTTCTGTTCATAGTTTGTTCAGGAATTTTATACTGAGAAAAATTGTATTTTATCAAACATGTTTACTAGTATTTTGTTGAGAATGGCTTTGCACCTATATTCATGAGAGATTAGCCTCTAGTCTTCTTTTCTTGCAATGTCTTTGGTTTTGGTATCCAGTTAAAACTGGCCTTGCTGCTGCTGCTAAGTCACTTCAGTCATGTCCAACTCTGTGCAACCCCATAGACGGCAGCCCACCAGGCTCCCCTGTCCCTGAGATTCTCCAGGCAAGAATACTGGAGTGGGTTGCCATTTCCTTCTCCAATGCATGAAAGTGAAAAATGAAAATGAAGTTACTCAGTCGTGTCCGACTCTTAGCGACCCCATGGACTGCAGCCCACCAGGCTCCTTTGTCCATGGGATTTTCCAGGCAAGAGTACCAGAGTGGGTTGCCATAAAACTGGCCTTAGAGGATGGATTGGCAAGTGTTCCCTCCTCTTCTGCTTCCTGGAACAGTTTGTGAATTGAATTCTAAATTTTTCTGATGTTAAAATTAGAACCCCCATTTTATGTTTGAATTGTCTAGTATGCTTTTGCCTATTCTTTTTTACAAAGAACTTAATGAGGTGTCATTTTATTCCAGAAAATGTGCTAAGTATTTGACTTTAAAGATTTTTTTAAGTCAAATAAAATACCCGTCTTAGACACATGAACAGGTAACTATACTACAGTATGCCTACTAACAAAGAAATTCCTAGGTATTTATGAAGACACAGAGGAAGGAAACTTATCATTTCAGTTCAGTTCAGTCGCTCAGTCATGTCCGACTCTTTGTGACCCCATGGACTGGAGCACACCAGGCCTCCCTGTCCATCACCAACTCCCAGAGCCTACTCAAATTCATATCCATTGAGTCGGTGATGCCATCCAACTATCTCATTCTCTGTCATCCCCTTCTCCTTCTGCCTTCAATCTTTCCCAGCATCAGGGTTTTTCCAAGGAGTCAGTTCTTTGCATGAGGTTGCCAAAGTATTGGAGTTTCAGCATCATTCCTTCCAATGAATATTCAGGACTGATTTCCTTTAGGATGGGCTGGTTGGATCTCCTTGCAGTCCAAGGGACTCTCAAGAGTCTTCCCCAACACCACAGTTCAAAAGCATCAATTCTTTGGTGCTCAGCTTTCTTTATAGTCCAACTGTCACATCCACACATCACCACTGGAAAAACCATAGCCTTGACTAGACAGACCTTTGTTGGCAAAGTAACGCCACTGCTTTTAAATATGCTATCTACGCTAGTCATAATTTTTCTTTCAAGGAGCAAGTGTCTTTTAATTTCATGGCAGCGGTCACCAACTGCAGTGATTTTGGAGCCCAAGAAAATAAAGTCTGACACTGTTTCCATCGTTTCCCCATCTATGTGCCAGGAAATGCTGGGACCAGATGCCATGATGTTAGTTTTCTGAATGTTGAGCTTTAAGCCAACTTTTTCACTTTCCTCTTTCACTTTCATCAAGAGGCTCTTTAGCTCTTCTTTGCTTTCTGCCATAAGGGTGGTGTCATCTGCATATCTGAGGTTACTGATATTTCTCCCGGCAATCTTGATTCCAGCTTGTGCTTCATCCAGCCTAGCATTTCGCATCATGTACTCTGCATATAAGTTAAACAAGCAAGGTGACAATATACAGCCTTGACATATACTCCTTTCCTGATTTGGAACCAGTCTGTTGTTCCATGTCCTGTTCTGTTACTTCTTGACCTGCATACAGATTTCTTAGGAGGCAGGTCAGGTGGTCTGGTATTCCCATCTCTTTAAGAATTTTCCACAGTTTGTTGTGATCCACATAGTCAAAGGCTTTGGTATGGTCAATAAAGCAGAAGTAGATGTTTTTCTGGAACTCTCTTGCTTTTTCAATGATACAATGGATGTTGGCAATTTATAAATCTGGAAATTTGCCCATTCTTTTATTTTTAACCATTTTTAAACTATTTTAAAACTGTGTCTTATACCAACATAATTGGGTTTTGTTTTGTGATCCAAACAGTTAATTTTTACTAATGGTAAAGGTTGAAAGCCAGTTTGAACAAATTGCATGTCAATTCTGAGCATTTGTGTTTGGCAGAGATTTTTCATGTTACATAGGATGTCATGTAAAACACTGACTTGGAGAAAGAGAACAGAGGAGGATTCTGTTATTTATACATACCTTTCTGTCATGAACCTGATTAAGCCACACAAATATGGAAGTGAACCCAGTGAAAACTGGGAAACTTGAGAGTTAAATAAGCTATTGACCTAGGTAGAAACAAAATAGGGCTTCCCTGGTGGCTCAGATGGCAAAGAATCTGCCTGCTTTGCAGGAGACCTGGGTTCGAAACCTGAATTGGGAACATCCCCTGGAAGATAGCATGGCAACCCACTCCAGTATTCTTGCCTGGAGGATCCCCATGGACAGGGGAACCTGGCAGGCTACAGTCCCTGGGGTCGCAAAGAGCTGGACACAACTGAGCAACTAAGCACACACAGGAACAAAACAGGGGGAAAGGAGGAGTAGGTCCTTTATATTTGTGGTAATCCTTCTAAGTGCCAATGCCTCACCCCACTGACTCATTTAATATTCCTAACAGTCTTCCCAAGTCCTATTTCACATATGAGAGAACTAAGGTTTCAATCGTTTTCTGTCCTCAAAGCATGGCTATGAGACCATCAGCATCTCCTAGGAGTTTGTTAGAAATGCAGAACCTGAGGCTTCACCAACCTACAGATGCAGAATTCACAGGTGATTTGTATGCACATTAAATTTTAAGAATCACTAGCCATTTTCCCAAGGTCAAAGCATATAAATAGCAGAAATTGAACTCCAAAGCCTGTGGTCCTTGCTCTGCAACTACCACACAGTCAAGTCAAGTCAGAGATTAAACTCCGTGCTCTAGCTGAGCAGAAGAGATCAAGTCATAACATCAGGCATCAATTTTCTCATCTGTTGAAGAGTTAATTATCATCATAAAACTGATTCCGTCTTTCAGAATAAATAAGGTGCTTTGAATGCCTAGAACAACAAATAAATTCTAAGACAATAAGAGTTTGTCATAATGAATGCTGTTTAAAATTTTAAAGTCAACTTAAGCCCCAGGTCCTTTACGCTATAAGATTTATATCTGTTGCAATGAGAGCTAAGCTTATTCCTCAGCCATGCTAATAGCTTTGTACACACTGTATGTTCATCCATGCTTCTAAGTCCATTCAGACTGGAAAGAGAATCCTACTGCACCAATCACTCAATTTATTTATTTAGATTTTTTTGGTGGCACCTCAAGGCTTTTGGGGTCATAACTCCCCAACCAGGGGTCCAACCAGGACCTACAGCAGTGAAAGCACCAAACCTTAATTGCTGGACCACCAAGAAATTCCCCCATCACTCAACTTAAATGTGGAAAACAAAGGAAAGTCTTTCAGTTCAGTCCAGTCGCTCAGTCATGTCCGACTCTTTGCAACCCTGTGGACTGCAGCACACTGGGCTTCCCTGTCCATCACCAACTCCCGAAGCTTGCTCAAAGTCTTGCAGAGAAAGTTACAGTAATTCTTCTAGACCTGGGCCTAGGCCTTTAGTGAATGCAAATTAAAACAGATTCAACTCAAATTCTGAATGAAAGTTTAATTCTTACGAAATCCAAAAGTGTCCTTCTTTTAACCATTTCTCGGACTATTCTGCACTGCATTTTTTTTTTTTTCAATTTTAGAGGAAATATTGTTTATGCTTGTTTTGTTAGAAAAGAAAGAAGTTGGTGCACTTTGGATCTAGCCCCGGTGCTCAGAGATAGGCCAGCTTGTTCTGCTCTGTGGGCTTAAAAGAGCCTCTTTTAAAAGAGTAAAACCATAAAACAATTCAGCATCATAACTGTTTCCAATGAGACCTCCTAACTTGAGAAGCCTGGATCATCTGCCTCAGAGAACATTGCATACTGTACTCTGCTCTCGTCCTTCAAAATTTTAGAACTGAGGACCACTTCAGAATAAGTTTCATAAGTAATTAATGCAGCTTCATTTCTTCAGTTGCAAAAATTAGCCTCAATTTTTGGTTACTTAATTCTCTCAGTAAAACGTACTGGTTTTTAAAGCACTGGTTTTATGAGGACACGCTGTATTCATGGATGCTATGGTGAGGTGAGGTGAAGTCGCTCAGTCATGTCCGACTCTTTGTGACCCCGTGGACTGTAACCTACTAGGCTTCTCTGTCCGTGGGATTCTTCAGGCAAGAATACTGGAGTGGATTGCCATTTCCTTCTCCAGGGGATCTTCCCGACCCAGGGATCAAACCCGGGTCTCCCGCATTGGAGGCAGACGCTTTAACCTCTGAGCCACCAGGGAAGCCCCTGAGCCACTAGGGAAGCCCTATGGGGGTCTTTGCAAATTTTCCCAGCTGGCATTCTAACAACATCCTAGGGATGAAACAATTACAGAGATCACATATCAGGATTTACACAGCAAATAAATCCTTTAGATTAGTACTTCCCCAGGCCAAGGCACCTTTCAGGGGTTAGGCTAAGGTGAGGTGAGTGGAGAAGCAGGTAAATATGAGAAATAAAATGTTTAATAGCTCTTAAATAAAACATATCTGGATAATTTGGGCCAGGCCCTCTCCCATAGATCCCTTCTGTTTATTCTCACCACACCTTTATAGACAAGGTAGGTACTATGAGGCCACTTGTAGAAGTTGGAAGTTCAGAGAGACTGCCAATCTGTCCAAAATCACACAGTCAATCAGTCACACCAGAGACTGCCGCACAGGGCTGTCTGACACCTTACAATCAGGTCAGCATACAATGCTGTATTAGGTTTACAAGTGTTTTTATTTTTGTTAGTTTGGGGTTTTGTTTGTTTGGTCAACTGGTTTCTTTTCTTTGGTTGTTGTTCCTCCCTGGGCACTATTAAGCCACAGGTATATAATCCAACTCATTTGTCTCTAAAGACTTTGGACAAGATACTTTAATTGACCTTAATACTAAATACTAAAGTAATGCTCAAAATTCTCCAAGCCAGGCTTCAGCAATATGTGAACCGTGAACTTCCAGATGTTCAATCTGGTTTTAGAAAAAGCAGAGGAACCAGAGATCAAATTGCCAACATCCGCTGGATCATCAAAAAAGGAAGAGAGTTCCAGAAAAACATCTACTTCTGCTTTATTGACTATGCCAAAGCCTTTGACTGTGTGGATCACAACGAACTGTGGAAAATTCTGAAAGAGATGGGAATACCAGACCACCTGACCTGCCTCTTGAGAAATCTGTATGCAGGTCAGGAAGCAACAGTTATGCTTCCATGTTGTTCCATGCAGGTCATGGAACAAGAGACTGGTTCCAAATAGGAAAAAGAGTACAACAAGGCTGTATATTTTCACCCTGCTTATTTAACTTATATGCAGAGTACATCATGAGAAACGCTGGGCTGGAAGAAACACAAGCTGGAATCAAGATTGCCGGGAGAAATATCAATAACCTCAGATATGCAGATGACACCACCCTTATGGCAGAAAGTGAAGAGGAACTAAACAGCCTCTTGATGAAAGTGAAAGAGGAGAGTGAAAAAGTTGGCTTACAGCTCAACACTCAGAAAATGAAGATCATGGCCTCTGGTCCCATCACTTCATGGCAAATCGATGGGGAAACAGTAGAAACAGTGTCAGACTTTATTTTTGGGGGCTCCAAAATCACTGCACATGGTGAATGCAGCCATGAAATTAAAAGACACTTACTCCTTGGAAGAAAAGTTATGACCAACCTAGATAACATATTCAAAAGCAGAGACATTACTTTGCTGACTAAGGTCCGTCTAGTCAAGGCTATGGTTTTTCCTGTGGTCATGTATGGATGTGAGAGTTGGACTGTGAAGAAGGCTGAGCACCGAAGAATTGATGCTTTTGAACTGTGGTG
>SJYT01045816.1:155798-171743 GCA_006410635.1 Cephalophus harveyi | reverse complement strand
GATCCAACCAGTCCATTCTGAAGGAGATCAACCCTGGGATTTCTTTGGAAGGAATGATGCTAAAGCTGAAACTCCAATACTTTGGCCACCTCATGCAAAGAGTTTACTCATTGGAAAAGACTCTGATGCTGGGAGGGATTGGGGGCAGGAGGAGAAGGGGACGACCGAGGATGAGATGGCTGGATGGCATCATGGACTCGATGGATGTGAGTCTGAGTGAACTCCGAGAGATGGTGATGGAGAGGGAGGACTGGTGTGCTGCGATTCATGGGGTTGCAAAGAGTCAGACATGACTGAGCGACTGAACTGAACTGAGAAGAATTGAAGAATAAACATACAAAGAAAAAAAAAAAAAAAACACAATTCCTGAAATTAAAAATACTCTAGAAGGAATCAATAGCAGAATATCTGAAGTAGAAGAACGAATCAGTGAGCTGGAAGATAAAATGGTAGAAATAACTTCTGAAGAACAGAATAAAGTAAAAAGAATGAAAAGAACTGAGGATAGTCTCAGAGACCTCTGGGACAATATCAAACACACCAACATTCAAATTACAGAGGTCCCAGAAGAAGAAGAGAAAAAGAAAGGGTATGAGAAAATTTTTGAAGAGATTATAGTTGAAAATTTCCCCAACATGGAAAAGGAAATAGTCAATCAAGTCCAAGAGGCACAGAGAGTCCCTTACAGGATAAACACGCCAAGACACATACTAATCAAGCTCACAAAGACTAAACACAGAAAGAATATTAAAAAGCAGCAAGGAAGAAGCAACAAGTAACATACAAAGGAAACCCCATATGCTTAACAGCTGATCTTTCAGCAGAAACTCTGCAGGCCAGAAGGGAACGGCAGGATATATTTAAAATACTAGAAGGGATAAATCTACAACCAAGATTACTGTATCCAGCAAGGTTCTCATTCAAAATTGATGGAAAAATAAAAAGCTTTTCAGACAAGCAAAAGTTAAGAGAATTTAGCACCACCAAACCAGTTTTACAACAAATGTTAAAGGGACTTATATAGTCAAGAAATACAAGAGAAGAAAAAAGATCTACAAAATCAACCCCAAACAATTAAGAAAATGGCAATAGGAACATATATATCAATAGTTACTTTAAATGTAAATGGATTAAATGCTCCAACCAAAAGACACGGACTGGCTGAATAGTTACAAAAACAAGACCTATATATATGCTGTCTACAAGAAACCCACTTCAGACCTCAAGACACATATAGACTGAAACTGAGAGGATGGAAAAATATATTCCATGCAAATGGGAAGCAAAAGAGAGCTGGAGTAGCAATCTTCATATCAGACAAAATAGACCTTAAAATAAAGAATATTACAAGATAAGGAGGGACACTACATAATGATCAAGGGATCAATTCAAGAAGAAGACATAACAATTTTAAGTATCTGCCAGGGTCCAGCCCCGGTGGATCCAGGGTAATTCGAAGCAGGGACTGAGTTGGCATCTAGAGGAAAATTGTTTAATTAAAGATATGGAGAGAGATTAGAAAAAAGAATAGTGTAGTAGGAAAATCAGTGGAGAAAAGAGGCTGAATAACTTGGTTTACGCGGAAAACCAATAAAACCCTGAGACAAGGGGTTTGTACCACCTACATATGCCAGAGGCATCTTCCTGGTCTCCCAGAGGTGCGGAGACACAAAGTGCCTCCCCGTTCAGATCTTAGAAGCCCAGGCAAAATTAGTAGGCTCAGCGAGCCTCCACGCTCCAGATGGGAATTCAGCCAGAAAGGAAAGGACACAGGGGAAACCAGTCTTTCCAGGAACTGGCCCGTTTCTTTATTTTCCAGGGCCGCTTTTATACTTTTGGTTATACATAGAGATAAATGGAAGATTCAAAGTCACGTGGGGTCAACAATCCTGACCCTTATTGAAACCATGCTTTCTTTCTGCATTCCTTCTGATATACAAAGTTCTCAGGTGATTTACATCATCTTCTGGCCAAGAGGCCTGCTAACATTTTGTGACACTTTCTGATGATGATTAGACAGCCAGAAGCTTATTTTCTCCAAAGGTGATTCTTAAATCAGGCACCACCCTCCAAAGGCACCAGATAAAGTTGCATTCCTACAGGGCAAAGGTGCAGTGGGCTATAATCAAGAAAAGAATTTACTTAGCCTAAGGTCTAACATGATTAATATCAAGGTTAATACTTATTTCTCCTATATGCTAGTTATATCAATTAGTGTGTATAAGGGGCAAGGGATATGGAGGCTTAGCAGCAAATATTGGCTCAACAATGAAACCCTCCACTGGTATAATTTCTAACTAACTTGCTAATATTATACTAATAATTTTCTAACTTCTCAAAAGAATCTGTATTTAGAAAGTTTATGGCATCTCGTGTCTATCACAGTTGGGAGGCTGTGAACAATCACATGTGGCCAGATAAACCTGTCAGGCAGGCTAAAGAGCCATCAGAGAAGTCTTTGGACTGAAATACTCTTGCTATGCCCAGGAGATTCGTTAACTGGAACTCTAAGTTAATTCCTTTTAGAGAAAGGTGGTGGGGGATAGTCCCCCGTAATGTCAGAAGTGTAGGTGAAAGCATAATGCAGTAAGGTAGGCAGACTCTAGTTTGGGGGGTAGATGCTCAAGAACATCCAGGGGGACCCCTGAGGCCTGATCCCGCCTTTGTGTATGTCAGGCCTCCTTCCTCATGACCTTTGCCACTGGTGGGATTCCTCATGCTGGCTCCCAGCAAGTATCTATGCACCCAACATAGGAACACCTCAATAATAAGACAGACACTAACAGACATAAAAGGAGAAATTTAAAGTAACAAAATAATAGTAGGAGACTTTAACACCCCACTCACACCAATGGACAGATCATCAATACAGAAAATTAATAAGGAAACACAAATCTTAAATGATATATTAGATGAGATGGATCTCACTAATATCTTCAGGAAATTCCATCCAAATGCAGAATACACCTTCTTCTCAAGTGCACATGGAACATTCTCCAGGATAGACCACATCTTGGGTCACAAATCAAAACTCTTAAATTTACCTTTCTTAAATTTAAGAAAATTGAAATTGTATCAAGCATCTTCTCTGACCACAATGCTATGAGATTAGATATGAATTACAAGAAAAAAACTGTAAGAAACACAAACACATGGAGATTAAACAACATGTTTCTAAATAACCAACAGGTTACTGAAGAAATAAAAAGGGAAATCAAAAAACTTCTAGAAACAAATGACAGTGAAAACACAATTCAAAACCTATGGGATGCTACAAAAGCAGTTCTAGGAGGAAGTTTATAGCAATACGATCCTACGTCAAGAAACAAGAAAAACATCGAACGGACAACCTAACTTTACACCTAAAACAACTGGAAAAAGAAGAACAAAAAAAAAAATTAGTAGAAGGAAAGAAATCATAAAGATCTGAGCATAAATAAATGAAAAAGAAATGAAAGAAACAATAGTAAAGATCAAAAAAACTAAAAGCTGGTTCTTTGAGAAGATAAAACTGACAAACTTTTAGCCAGACTCATCAAGAAAAAAAGAGAGAAGAATCAAATCAACAAAATTAGAAATGAAAAAGGAGAGGTTACAACAGACAATGCAGAAATAGAAAGGATAATAAGAGACTATTATGAACAACTATATGGCAATAAAATAGATAACCTGGAAGAAATGGACAGATTCTCAGAAAAGTTCAATCTTCTGAGACTGAACCAGGAAGAAATAGAAATTATGAACAACCCAATTACAAGCACTGAAATTGAAGCTATGATCAAAAAATCTCCCAAAATACAAAAGCCCAGGACCAGATGGCTTCACAGGAGAATTCTATCAAACATTTAGAGAAGAGCTAATGCCTATCCTTCTAATGCCTATCCTTCTAAAACTCTTTCAAAAAATTGCCATTCCAAACTCATTCTACAAGGCCACCATCACCCTGATACTAAAACCAGACAAAGACAACACAAAAAAAAGAAAACTACAGGCCAACATCACTGATGAACATAGATGCAAAAATCCTCAACAAAATTTTAGCAAACAGAATTCAGCAACATATCAAAAAGCTCATACACTGTGATCAAGTAGGGTTTATTCCAGGGATGCAAGTATTCTTCAGTATACCCAAATCAATCAATGTGATACACCATATTAACAAAATGAAAGATAAAAACCATATGATAATTTCAATAGATGCAGAAAAAGCCTTTGACAAAACTCAGCACCTGTTTATTAGTAAAACTCTTCAAAAAATGGGCACAGAAGGAACCTACCTCAACACAGTAAAGGCCATATATGATAAGTCTACAGCAAACATTATTCTCAATGGTGAAAAACTTAAAGCATTCCCCCTAAGATCAGGAACAAGACAAGGGTGTCCACTTTCCCAACTATTATTCAACATAGTTCTGGAAGTCCTAGCTACAGCAGTCAGAGAAGAAAAAGAAATAAAAGGAATCCAGATTGGAAAAGAAGTAAATTTTTCACTGTTTGCAGATGACATGATACTGTACATAGAAAAACCCTAAAGATAGTATCAGAAAATTACTAGAGCTAATCAGTCAATTTAGCAAAGTTGCAGGATACAAAATCAATACACAGAAATCACTACCATTTCTATATATTAACAATGAAAAATCAGAAAGAGAAATTAAGGAATCAATCCCACTCACCATTGCAACAAAAAGAATTAAATATCTAGGAACAAACCTACCTAAGGAGACAAAAGAACTGTACACAAAAAATTATAAGACACTAATGAAAGAAATCAAAGATGACATAAACAGATGGAGAGATATTCCATGTTCCTGGATAGGAAAAATCAATACTGTAAAAATGATTATCCTACCAAATGCAGTCTACAGATTCAATGCGATCCCTATCAAATTACCAATGGCATTTTTCACAGAACTAGAACAAAAAATTTTGCAATTCATAAGGAAACACAAAAGACCCCAAATAGCCAAAGCAGTCTTGAAAAAGAAGAATGGAGCTGGAGGAATCAACTGTCCTGACTTCAGACTACACTGCATAGCTACAGTCATCAAGGCAGTATGGTACTGGCACAAAAACAGAAATATAGACCAATAGAACAAGATAAAAAGCCCAGAAATAAACCCATGCACCTATGGGTAGCTTATTTTTGACAAAGGAGGCAAGAATATACAATGGAGCAAAGACAGCCTCTTCAATAAATGGTGCTGGGAAAACTGGACAGCTACATGTAAAAGAATAAAATTAGAACTCTTCCTAATACTATATACAAAGATAACTCAAAATGGATTAAAGACCTAAATGTAAGACAGGAAACTATAAAACTCTTAGAGGAAAACATAGGCATAACACTCATTGACATAAATCAAAGCAAGATCCTCTATGATCCTCCTCCTAGAGTAATGGAAATAAAAACAAAAATAAACAAGTGGGACCTGATTAAACTTAAAAGCTTTTGCACAGCAAAGGACACTATAAGCAAGGTGAAAGGACAACCCTCAGAATGGAAGAAAATAATAGCAAATAAAACAACTGATAAAGGATTAATTTTCAAAATATACAAGCAGCTTATACAACTCAATACCAGAAAAACAAACAGCCCAATCAAAAAGTGGGAAAAAGACCTAAACAGACATGTCTCCAAAGAAGACATACAGACGGCTAACAAACACCTGAAAGATGCTCAACATTGTTCTTCATTAGAAAAATGCAAAACTACAATGAGATATCACCTCACACCTGTCAGAATGGCCATCATCAAAAAGCCTGCAGACAATAAATGTTGGAGAGGTGTGGAGAAAAGGGAACGCTCTTGCACTGTTGGTGGGAATGTAAATTGATACAGCCACTATGGAAGACAGTATAGAGATTCCTTTAAAAACTAGGAATAAAACCACCAAAAGACCTAGCAATCCCACTCCTAGGCATATACCCTGAGGAAACCAAAATTGAAAGAGACACATGCATCCATTGTTCATTGCAGCACTATTTACAATAGCTAGAACATGGAAGCAACCTAGATGTCCACTGACAGATGAATGGATAAAGAAGTTGTGCTACATATATACAATGGAGTATTACTCAGCCATAAAAATGAATGCACTTGAGTCAGTTCTAAAGAGGTGGACGAACCTAGAACCTATTTTACAGAGTGATGTTAGAAAGAGAAAGATAAATATCATATTCTAATGCATATATACCAAATCTAGGAAAATGGTACAGAAGAATTTATTTACAGGGCAACTATGGAGAAAAGGACATAGAGAATAGACTTATTGACATGTGGAGAGAGGAGGAGAGGGTGAGATGTATGGTAAGAATAACATGGAAACTTACATTACCATATGTAAAATAGATAGCCAACGGGAATTTGCTGTATGGCTCTGGAGCTGAAGCACTCAAGACCTATTCTTAAAATAAGTTTTTTAAATAGATTGTTTCATTGGACAGTTAACTTACTTTATATGTTATTCACTTGGAGTATAAGTTTACAACAGACTTCATTCAAGACTATCCATAAGAGTTAAGGCAGAAAATATGACAAATCTTAGTTCTTCTATGACAGGAAGTCAAGCCTAGAATCACCCAGATCTGTTGCCCTTTCATTCTCCCTTTGAGGGCATAAGAAGACTCATGGAGGCCTCCATGTAAGTTCTGGTTACCTCTGGTTTTTCAGAAAGGACAACACTTTATCTCATGAGCAATATATACTGTAGTATAGTTCCTGATAGGGAGAGCCTACTTTTCCTCAGGTTAACTCATTTCTAGACTGAGTACCACAAGAGGCCAGAACATATGCCTTTCTCATTTTCAAAGGCATAAACCTTGGTATGTAGTGGGTACTCAGTAATAATGTGCTAAATATATTAATGAAAGGTTGAGATTCTGTTATTTCTTATTTCAAGTTATTTTCTTTACACCTTTTATTTAGAGTACCCAGTTCTTTGAGTTCAGGTGCCTGGTGCTAAGACAATGGTTCTAAGTACAAACTCCAAGTGAGCTGCTTAACTTGTCTCAAGAAAACAAGGTCCCCAGGACACGAAATGTCTCTAACCAAAGGCTCTTTCAAGAGTTTCATTTCCCTTTGCCATCTCCTCCCCTCACAGTTCTGAAACTAAGATGCATCAACTGTTCTAAAAGCCGTGAGAATAAAACGGTTAGAGAAGTAACTGTTAACATGCGCGGTGTCAGGCTTTCTAGTTAATTTGATCAAGCATAACTTTGCTCCTTCTAGGGTTTCCCTTTCAACTTTCTTGGATCAGTCAGTCACTAAATCTTTTTGTTTAAATCTCTGTAATTAAACTTGAAAAGAATCTGTCAAAATACTTCTAGCTTAGTTCTTCAAGACTAGTTTTTATTCCTCCCCTCCGGTGTCTGCCTATAGTGCGTGAGACCTGGGTTCGATCCCTGGGACTGGAAGATCCTCTGGAGAAGGAAATGGCAACCCACTGCAGTATTCTTGCCTGGAAAATCCCATGGACAGAGGAGCCTGGTGGGCTGCAGTCTGTGGGGTCACAAAGAGTCAGACACAACTGAGTGACTTCACTTTCACTTTCCAGTGTCTAGCATACAATGCATCCTTGATGAAAGTTTAGTACTAGAGAAAATAAAGCTACCATTGATCAAGTACTTGGCACATACCAAGTTCCTTGCTTAACAAAGCACATACATTATATCATTTCACAATATTAGGGAAAAAAACTATTATTATTGCTTTAATTTTACAGATTAGGAAACACAATAAGAGAAATTAAGTAATTCATCCAAGTTCAAGCTCCAGAGTAATATTTGACTCAAAATCCAACACTTTTACAACTACAAATCCCAAGTCCAAAACTCAGTGTTCCTTTTGTTCCTTTTGCATGAAAAAAGCAAGTCTTTCCTATCAGGCCTGAACTTCAGTTTGAAACAGCTATCCAAACACCCATCTGAAAACAGCAGTGCTGACCTTTCACTTTACTAAAAATTACCTTTTGATATAGAATATCCCAAATACTCTGGATGCAGAATATCCCATAATCCTCTTTCTGGGAAACTCTGTAACAAATTCATTCAAATTAAAATGTATGGATTAATGAATGTTGTTTACTTGATGTAAGGACCTTTAGATGAAGTAGAAATTTAGAGCTGATTTAATACCATGTTATTTCTATTAACACAAAGTTGGACAAATCCATATTCAACAATTTTATCTCCTTTTCCAGAAAATCAAATTCATTTGTATCAGTGACTTACAGTCTGTTTCAGTAAAGTAAATGCCACTGTCTGAAAACTGTAGATATTAAAGGTACTCAGACTTCCCTAGTGGTCTAGTAGTTAAAAATCTGCTTTTCAATGAAGGGGATGCAGATTTTAACCCTAGATGGGCAACTAAGCCCATCTCCTCTGGGGAGGAGATGACACGCAATGACTACTGAGCCCATGTGTCACAATTTGAGAGCCCATGAGACCCAATGCAGTCAAATAAATAATTTTTTAAAAAGAAGATGTTTAACATCTGATAGAGTAACATTACTTTCCTCAATGTGCTAGGCTGCTTCACTCATGTCTGACTCTTTGCGACTCCATGGACTATAGCCCACCAGGATCCTCTGTCCATGGGGTTTTCCAGGCAAGAATACTGGAGGGGTTTGCCATTTCCTTCTTCAAGGGATATTCCCAACACAGGGATCGAACCTGCATCTCTTATGCCTCCTGCATTGATAGGTGGGTTCCTTACCACTAGCGCCACCTGGGAACTCCTTTACTTCCCACAGGCTCCCACTTATATACATTTTACAATCATTTCAGTAGTTTTCAAAATTCAGTGAGTAATCCTGATGGGAAGATGGCTAAGAGCTGGGTTTCTGAGACTATCCTCAAAGAATTCTAATTAATGACTCTGGTTTGAAGCCTTTAAAAACCTAAGGGAATTCTCTTTTAAGAATTTCGTGACATTTAATTATACCAGTATATCAACAGTATTATCATTTCATTGTGTAATCAATATTAGAACTATTGAGTTACTTTACATTTTGCACCAAGTCTTTGAGATATAGGATATATTTTATAAGATAGTATACATTAAATATTTATCTTGTAGTTGATAAACTATGTTGAGTTAGTTTTAGGTGTACAGCAGTGTAAATCAGTTACACATACATGTTTCTACTCTTCTTCAAAATTATTTTCCCGTTTAGCTTATTACAGAATATTGAGCACAATTCCCTGCGCTGCACAGTTTTGTTGGTTGTCTATTTTAAATACAGCAATATGCGCATATCAATCCCAAACTCCAAGTCTGTCCCTACCCCACACCCTTCCCTTCTGGTAACCATTAATTCATTCCCAAGTCTTAGTCTGTTTCTGTTTTGTAAATAAGATATCTGGATGCAGAGTTCCAGAGAATAGCAAGAAGAGATAAGAAAGCCTTTTTATTCGAACAAGGCAAAGAAATAGAGGAAAACAATAGAATGGGAAAGACTAGAGATCTCTTCAAGAATATTAGAGATACCAAGGCAACATTTCATATAAAGATAGGCACAATAAAGGACAGAAAAGGTATGGAGCTAAGAGAAGCAGAAGATATTAAGAAGAGGTGGCAAGAATACACAGAAGAACTGTATAAAAAAGATGTTAATGACCCAGATAACCATGATAGTGTGATCACTCACCTAGAGCCAGAAATCTTGGAATGTGAAGTCAAGTGGACCTTAGGAAGCATCAACATGAACAAACTGTGGGAAATTCTTCAAGAGATGGGAATACTAGACCACCTTACCCGCCTCCTGAAAATCTGTAGCAGGTCAAGAAGCAAGTTAGAACCGGAAATGGAACAACAGACTGGTTCAAAACTGGGAAACAAGTACATCAAGGCTGTATATTGTCACCCTGCTTATTTAACTTATACGCAGAGTACATCATGTGAAATGCTGGGCTGGATGAAGCACAAGCTAGAATCAAGATTTCTGGGAGAAATATCAATAACCTCAGATATGCAGATGACATCACCCTTATGGCAGAAAGCAAAGAGGAATTAAAAAGTCTCCTGATGAAGGTGAAAGAGGAGAGTGAAAAGGTGGCTTAAATCTCAACATTCAAAAAACTAAAATCATGGAATCTGGTTGCATCACTTCATTGCAAATAGATGGGGAAACAATGGAAACAGTGACAGGTTTTATTTTCTCAGGCTCCAAAATCACTGTAGATGGTGACTGCAGCCATAAATTAAAAGACAGTTGCTTCTTGAAAGATAAGCAATGAAAAACCTACATGGCATATTAAAACGCAAAGGTATTACTTTGCCAACAAAGGTCTGTATAGTCAAAGCTGTGGTTTTTCCGGTAGTCATATACAGTTGTGAGAGCTTAACAGTAAAAAAGGTTGAGTGCTAAAGAATGATGGCTTTGAACTGTGGTGCTGGAGAAGACTCTTCAGAGTCCCTTGGATAGCAAGATCAAACCAGTCAATGCTAAAGGAAATCGATCTTGAATACTCGTTGGAAAGACTGATACTGAAGCTCCAATACTTTGGCCACCTGATGCAAAGAGCCAACTCATTGGAAAAGACCCTGATGTGGGGAATGATTGAAGACAGGAGAGGGGACAACAGAAGATGAGATGGTTGGATGGCATCACCAGCTCAATGGACATGGGTTTGAGCAAGCTCTGGGAGATGGTGAAGGACAGGGAAGCCTGGCATGCTGCAATCCATTGGGTCACAGAGTCGGGCACAACTGATCAACTGAACAACAACAATATATATTTCCCTGGTGGCTCAGATGGTAAAGAACCCGTCTGCAATGTGAGAGAACTGGGTTCAGTCCCTGGGTTGAGAAGATCCCCTGGAGGACAGAATGGCAACCCACTCCAGTATTCTTGCCTGGAGAATCCCCATGGACAGACAAGCCTGTTTGGCTACAGTCCATGGGGTCATAAAGAGTCGGACATGACTGAGCGACTAGCACAGCACATATAAGTGACACGATATTCCTCTTTCTCTGACTTACTTCGCTTATTATGATAATCTCCAAGTCCATCCATGTTGCTACAAAGGACACTATCATTCTTTTTAGTGGCTGAGTAATATCCCATTGTATATGAGCACATTTTCTTTATCCATTCCTCTGTCGATGGACACTTCTGTTGCTTCCGTGTCTTGGCTACTGTAAATAATGCTGCAGTGACCACTGAGGTATACATATCCTTTTGAACCATGTACTTCTCTTGAAATATGTCCCAGAGAGGGATTGCTGGGTCATATGGTAGCTCAATTTCTAGCTTCTTAAGGAACCTCCATACTATTTTCCATAGTGGCTATACCACTTTACAGTTCCACCAACAGTGTAAGAGGGCTCCCTTTTCTCCACACCCTCTCCACCATTATTGTTTGTAGACTTTTTGATGATGACCATTCCGATTGAGGCTTCCCTGGTGGCTCATATGGTAAAGAATCTGCCTGCAATGCAGGAGATCCAAGTTGAATCCACTGGAAAAGGGAAGGGCTACCATTCCAGTATTCCTGCCTGGAGAATTTCATGGACCAACATACCACAGACAGGCATTCTGATTGGTGTAAGATTATATCTCATTGTAGTTTTGATTTGCATTTCTCTAAATTAGTGATGTTGAGCATCCTTTCATTTGTGTCTTGGCCACACGTACGTTTTCTTTGGAGAAATGTCTATTCAGGTTTTCTGCCCATTTTTAATTAGGTTTTCCTGGTATTGAGCCACATGAGCTCTTTGTAAAATTTGGAGATTAACCCCTTGTCAGTCACATCATTTGCAAATTTCTCCCATTCTGTGGGCTTATTTTATGGTTTCCTTTGCTATACAAAAGCTGTTAAGTATGTCCTATTTAGTTTTGTTTGTATTTCCATTACTCTGTATTGTTGTGATTTATGTCAAAGAGTGTACTGCCTATGTTTCCCTCTAAGAGTTTTATAGTATCCTTACATTTAGGTCTTTAATCCATTTTGAGCTTATTTTGTGTATGGGATAAACATCTAAGGTAATTCTAATGCAAATGGTCCTTAACCACATTTCAAAACTTTCAATTAAATGCTTGAAATTAAAAATTCAAGTAAATATTTGAAAAATGTTATACAGTAGTAAGTGAAAAACATATAATGGAGATATAAATATTTATGAAAACTACATGCATTACTGCCTTCTGAGATGGAGGCCTTTAGTCACCGTATTCAAATTTTTGAAAGATTTGTCCTTTTTTTTTGGCCCAGCCAGGTAGCCAAGAGTTTGTTCTTTCCTGAAAGCTTGGTAGAAACATTGGTATAATTATTTACAAGTAATATATTGGTCAAATGGTAAAACTTCCAACAGTAAGATGATTAAATTCTGGGGATCTAATGTATCAATATAACATGGTGACTATAGTTAATAAGTGTATTGAATACTTGAAAGTTGCTATTGTATTAGATCCTAAGTGTTCTCACTACAGACAAAAAAGGTACTACATGAAGTAATGAATGTATTAACTAACCTGTGGTATCATTTTGCAATATATACATGTATCAAATCATGTTGTACACCTTAAACTTACAGAATGTAATATGTCAACTATATAGAGAGAGCTAGAGAAAAAAAAAAGAGAGAGATATTACTTTGCTGACAAAGATCTGTATAGTCAAAGCTATGGTTTCCCCAGTAGTCATTATGGATGTGAGAGCTGGACCACAGAGAAGGCTGAGCACTGAAGAATTGACGCTTTCAAACGGTGGTGTTGGAGAAGACACTTGAGAGTCCCTTGGATAGCAAGATCAAACCAGTCAATCCTAAAGGAAATCAATCCTGAATATTCATTGGAAGGACTGATGCTGAAGCTCCAATACTCTGGCCTCCTGACGCAAAGAGCTGACTCACTGGAAAAGACCCTGAGGCTGGGAAAGATTGAAGGCAGGAGAAGGGGACAACAGAGGATGAGATGGTTGGATGGCATCACCGACTCAATGGCCATGAGTTTAAGCAAGCTCCAGGAGATGGTGAAGGACAGGGAAGCCTGGCGTGTTGCAGTCCATGGGGTCCCAAAGAGTCAGACATGACTGAGAGACTCAACAACAAGAAAAAACAAACTCTTCTTGGATATTGATTGAAAATTCATTGATGCAAAACATACATTTGGTTATAATTAATCTTAATAATATTGAGGCTTTTAACTCAGTAATATGGTATATAACTCCATTAACTGGCATCTTAATTTCACTAAGCATTATTTTTGAATTTTCAGTATACCAATAATGTATGATTTTTACAGTTCACTTCTAAGTAGTTTATGTTTTATTTTTTTAAGATTTACTTTTTGGCTGTGGTGTCTTCATTGTCTCACACAGGCTTTCTCAGTTGTGATGAGCGGGGGCAGATTCTTAACCACTGGACCACCAGAGAAGTCCATGGTTTATGTTTTAATACTGCTTTGGGTGGTATCATCAACTTCAATTTCCAATCATTAATTACAAGTATGTAGAAATAAAATTGAACATTGTATATTAACTTTGAATACTGCAAGCTTGCTGAATTTATTATTCCCAATGAATTTTTAAAAATATTTTTAAGGATTTTCTAGATAATCATGCAATTAACATAGAAAACTTCATTCTTTCCTTTGAGATCTGAATGCTCTCTGCACCTTACTGCACTGTTGAACGGAGAAGGCAATGGCACCCCACTCCACTACTCTTGCCTGGAAAATCCCATGGATAGAGGAGTCTGGTGGGCTGCAGTCCGTGGAGTCATTACAAGTCAGAAACGACTGATTGACTTCACTTTCACTTTCATGCATTGGAGGAGGAAGTGGCAACCCACTCCAGTGTTCTTGCCTGGAGAATCCCAGGGACAAGGGAGCCTGGTGGGCTACCGTCTATGGGGTCGCACAGAGTCGGACATGACTGAAGTGACTTAGCAGCAGCAGCAGCAGCACTGTTGAAAATCTCCAGTATGAAGATGAATAAAAATAATTACAGCAGACATCCTTGCATTATTCTCAGTCTTGAGGGCAAAGTATTCAATCTTTCACCATCAGGTATGACATTAGCTGTAAGTTTACTGTAGACATCCTTTATCAAGCTGCTGCTGCTGCTGTCACTTCAGTCGTGTCCACCTCTGTGAGACCCCGTAGACGGCAGCTCACCAGGCTCCCCCGTCCCTGGGATTCTCCAGGCAAGAACACTGGAGTAGGTTGCCATTTCCTTCTCCAATGCATGAAAGTTAAAAGTGAAAGTGAAGTCACTCAGACGTGTCTGACTCTTAGCGACCCCATGGACTGCAGCCTACCAGGCTCTTCTGTCCATGGGATTTTCCAGGCAAGAGTATTGGAGTGGGGTGCCATTGCCTTCTCCTTATCAAGCTGAGGAAGTTCTTAATCTATTCTTTACTCTTAGAAGATTTTTTATCTTACATGGGTGTCAAATGTGTTTTCCACATCTATTAAAGTGTTTATATGATTTTATTATGCCATGAGTTAAATTAATTGATTCTTTTATTTTTGGTATAGTTTACACACATATTGATTTTAGGTATACAACATAGTAATTCAATATTTTATATAGTATAAAAATTTACAATGGTAATCGGTCACCATGCAAAGTTGTTACAGTCTTATTGACTGTATTCTCCATGTGTTTATCACTGTGATATTTATCTTATAGCTGAGTTAAGTGAAGTCGCTCAGTCAGTTCCAACTCTTTGCAACCCCATGGACTTAGCCCACCAGGCTCCTCCATCCATGGAATTTTCTAGGCAAGAGTACTGGAGTGGGTTGCCATTTCCTTCTCCAGGGGATCTTCCCGACCCAGGGATCAAACCCAGGTCTCCCGCATTGTGGGCAGACGCTTTATCACTTTTCTGAGCCACCAGGGAAGTTTTCACTTAATTCCTCTCAATCTGTTTCATCCATTCCCCACACCACTTTCCCCTCTGGCAACCACTGTATCTGAGTCTTTTTCTGTTTCGTTTTGTTTGTTCATTTGTTTTTTAGATTCCACACACAAATGAAATCACACAGTATTTATTTTTCTCTGGCTGTTTCTTACATGTTAACTAAGTTTGCATTCCTGAGATAAAATACACTCACAGTCACTATAATATTATTTTCATGTTACCAAATTCAATTTGTTAAAATTTTCTCAAGAATTTTTGTATCAGTGTTTATCAGGAATATTGGTTTGCCATTTTTCTATTACTGGGTTTTTCTGAATTTTTTTCAGTTGTGTTTCATCTTGGTGTGGTATCAAGATAATGTTGGACTCAAAACCTGAGAAATGTTCCTTACTGTTCTATGTTTTATGAATCTGTATGAAATTAGTATTGTTTCCTTGTTTGTTTCCTTCTTAAATGCTTGTTAGAATTTACCAGTGAGGTCATCTAATTAAGACAGAAATTTTCTTTGTAGGAGGTACTTAACTTTAATTCCTTTAAAAGATATGACTACTTTCCCAGTTACCTAGTTTCTTGAGTGAGCTCTGGTAGGTGTGTCTACCCATTTCACCCAAGTTGTCCAATTTACTGGCATAAAATTACAAGTTTAATTATTTTGGTATCTAAATGGTCTGTAGTGATGTCCCCTCTGTCATCTTACAACTAGTTATCCATGTCTTCACCCTTTTTTCTGACCTATTTGGATAGAAATATATCTATATTGCTTCTTCACAAAATCCATTTTTATTCCATTTATTTTTGTTTGTTTTCTGTATCACTGAGTTCTGCTCTTATCTCTGCAGATAAGATCTTTATACTTTGGATTATATAGAAACGAATTGCTTTAATGTAGATGAATTTGGTACTGCTTGCTGTTATAATAAAATTATACTAAATTTAAAAAAAAGTACAAAGTATCTATATTTTGTGTTACTTTGCTCTTTCCTTTCTAGTTTTGAAAAGTAGAAGTTTAGGTTATAAACATGCGATCTTTTCTATTTTCTAAAAAAGCATTCAAATTTTTCTCTAAGCACTGCTTT
>SJYT01045816.1:96639-155738 GCA_006410635.1 Cephalophus harveyi | reverse complement strand
TTTAAAAGCATGCTTTTTTTTAATTTTCAAATATTTGAAGTTAGTCCAGAAACTTTATTAATTTTAGTTTAATTCTACTGTGATCAAAAAAAAGATTTTTTAATGACTACCTTTAATCTACATTTTTCATAGTTGTTTTGTCTTATGTGGTCTTTGTTCCTTTCCTCTTTCCCTAATTTCTGGGTTCACCTGGATTTTTTGTTTTAATAATTCAATTTACTTGCACTATTGGTTCATTAGCTATAACTCTTTGTTTTGTTATTTTGTCTTAGTAGTTGCTAGAGTTTACAACTTACAGCCAATCTTCAAATAACATTATACCATGTCACACATACTCTAAGAATCTTACAAATGCATTCTGCCCATTCCCCATTTTCACACTGATATTATTTTTAGATGTTTTACTTCTATGTATGCTATTGGCCCCAAATACATTTTAGTTTTATTCTCTTGCTGGCTCTGATGAAGTTGCCATCAGAGGAACTTAGACAACAGGAAGCCTAGACAACAAGGAACTTCTGGCCTGGCAGGAAGCTACAGATCTAAAGCCTTAGTCCAACATCCCTAAAAGACTCGATCCTGCCAAAACCACTCACATGAGCTTAGAAGCAGACCTTCTTCAGTCAAGCTTTCAGATGAGACTCCAACCCTGACTGACACTTTGAATCCATATGAGATACCAGCTTATGAGGCAGATGACCAACCACTTAAGCTGTGCTCAGATTCCTAACCCACAGAAAATGTGAGATGATAAATAGGTTTAGCTTTAAATTATTATTTTTGTTGTAGTTAGTTATGCAGTAATAAGTAACAATACATCCTAGTAGGATTACCTTGGACAAACATTATAGGTGTAGAACATTCAATTGAGCCAATGTTTTCCCCCCAAAAAAGCAACTAACTATAAGCCAGAATACTCTAGCATTCTCGAGAAGACAACTGTATTGTCACGGCAAACTGATAAAGTGGCCTTATTTTAGGAGGTAAAAGATGAAAGTAACCTAGCCTATGACTTCATTATAATATGCCCCCATTATCAAAAGATGTTAAAGAAACAACTCAGGTAAACAAAACAAAACAACCCAGAAGATGATAAAATAGAAGCAGTCAGTGAAGAAATATTCAAAGATAAGAATGAATTAAGCCAAAGAAGAGTAGTTGGGGTTGATGGGTAAGGCAGTTGAAAATGATTTCAAGTACATAGAGAAAAATGAATACATACGTATTGTTAGGTAAACTTATAAAGCTTCCCCCTGGAGATCTTGCAGAAATAAAGAACAGGTTATTCTCCATAACCCAGCTAAGGTCGATGCTTCCAGAATCTACATACCAATTCAAAACACCACAAAACAGTGATGTCACAAGTTTGAACACTCTCACTTGGCAAAAATATGAGAAGTAGCACTGAGCAAGTACAGCCACATGTCCTGATAATCCGTAATAGAGAGAGTATGGGTTAGCAAATGTAATCAAGCTTAGAAGCAGACTATCCAAAGGAGTATTAATCACTACTTCAATTACTGCTGCTATAATCTTTGGTTGTTCAGACAGCTGTATCTTGACTCAACAAATACTGTATACAGATTTAACATAAATTTAAATATCACAAGAAAATCTTCCGTTTCACTCACAAGTTAACTCTGCCAGAAAGGTACTAAGGAAAACATGTCAATAAATGGTCACCACTCAAGCCTTTTACAGTATCACTGCAAAGTGGCTAGAATACCAACAGGTTGTTACTATATTAACCACATAAATGCACTAAATGCCCCCTTTAGAAGACTCAGCTTTTCTCAAATCAAACCACTGCAACCACAGTCTTGAAGAACCAGAACTTGTTTCACTTTTTAAGAGAGGCTTTAAGGACATAAAAAGAAAATAGAGGAAAAAATAGTATAGTTAAGCTGGGTGGGTTCTTTAGTTTTTTTACATAGTCTAATTCCAGGTAACGGTTGTATTCCAGGTAAGTCTCACAGAGAAGAGTTTAACTCTTCAGAGTTCTAAGTAAACAAGCAAAAAAATAACTTTACAAGGTTTTAAAAAAATTTTTTTCTCCTGGCGAGTTATCGCTTTGGTTAAGGTCTTAACATAGAAGCACCATATAGCAGTAGTATCAGTGAGATGACAAAATAGGAAGCCTTCCCCAACAAACACACCAATTCAACAATTTATGGATAAATTCCCCTTGTGACAAATTCAGAAACAAGCAGCAAAAATCCAAAACCAAATGCTGGGGAGGAAAGGACCAACAAGAACTCTTATTCACTGCTGCTGAAAATGCAACAGCAACAGTAAAGTCACATATATTAAGCTAGCTATGCATTCCAATATACTGTAGGTACAGACAAGTACTACTTGATTCCACTTACATGAGGTACCCAGAATAGTCAAATTCATAGAGTCAGAAATTACCCTGCTAGATGCCAGGGTGAGGACAGGGGCTGGGAACTTAAGTGTTTAGTGGGGACAGAATTTCAGTTTAGGAAAGTGAAAAATATGGGAGATGGATGATAGTGGAAATCACACAAAAATGTGAATGTACTTAGTACCACTGAACTGTAGTTAAATATGGTTAAAGTAGTATGTTTTATGTGACTTTTATCACAATAAAAAAATTAAAATAATAGTACAGTCACTTTGGAAAACAGTTTGGCAATTTCTTACAAAACTAAACACACCCTTACCAAACAATTCAGCAATCACACTACTTGGTACTTACCCAAATGAGCTGAAACCTTACATTCACATAAAAACCTTTACAAAAATGTTCATAGTAGCTTTATTCAAAATTGCTGAAACTTGGAAACAATCAAAACGTCCTTCAGTTGGTGAATGGATGAATGAACTGTGGTACATCCAGGCAATGGAATATTAGCACAAAATAGAAGTGAGCTATAAAGCCATAAAATGACCTGAAGGAAACTTAAATGCACATTAGTAAGTGAAAGGCACCAATCTGGAAACATTATCATAGCTTATGATCCCAATGTATGACATTCTGGAAAAGGCAAAACTATGACGACAGTAAAAGGATCAGTGATGGTCAGGAGTATGCAGGATGGTGGAACGAAGGCAGAGGCATATAAGAGTTTTAGAGCAATGAAACTATTCTGTACGATACTGTAATGGTGGATACATGTCATTACACATCTATCAAAACCCACTGAAGGCACACTGTGTAATTGCTGTAAACTGTGGGCTTTGAGTGATAACGTGTCAGTGCAGGTTCATGGATCTTAACAAATATACCACTCTGATTCAGGCCACGATAGTGGGAATGGCTGTGCACATGTCAGGAGAGGGGTATACGGGAAATCTGTACTTTCTCTTCAATCTTTCTGTGAACCTAAAACTGCTCTGAAAAAGTCTATTTTAAAAAAAATTGAATCAAATTAAATTCCAAAGGTACAGGTGATCTGACAAAAACCTAATTTATTAATTATTCCAACATATTTTGTATCCTTCTTAAGGCTTAAGGTGATCACTGAGAAGAATAAAAATGAGTATCTCACAAGTCGTGAAACAGTTACAGAAAGTGCCAAAGTGCTGACAGGCAGTCAGCTACCCAGATACTACCACAAGGGCAGCAGCTGTCTGTGTACATGATTTCTGCTAAGCTGGTAGAAAGACAAAGGTCTCCTCAGTTGATAGGCATAGCTTATTCTAGGGGATCATCACATTGTATCCAAATTCATTCTGACTCAAAGTCTACTTTTGTATATTGTTTACATTGTTATGCAGACTTTATTTTAAACAGTACTTTCTATGATGAGATTTGACCTATAATATAGCTTCAAACTGGCTGAATATTACAAGGTTATAATTTTCCATTACTAGGTATATAATACGGAGAAGGCAATGGCAAGCCACTCCAGTACTCTTGCCTAGAAAATCCCATGGATGGAGGAGCCTGGTAGGCTGCAGTCCATGGGGTCGCTTGGAGTCGGTCGCAGGTGGGCGACTTCACTTTCACTTTTCGCTTTCACACAATGGAGAAGGAAATGGCAACCCACTCCGGTGTTCTTGCCTGGAGAATCCCAGGGACGGGGGAGCCTGTTGGGCTGCCGTCTATGGGGTCGCACAGAGTCGGACACGACTGAAGCGACTTAGCAGCAGCAGCAGCAGGTATATAATACACTCAAAAGGTTCATCAAATGCTTTTATCAAAAATTTATTTAAATGCTATGTGAACATTTTAAAAGATGGAAAAAGTAATCTTAAGAGTATTGCCAAGAAAGAACTGCTTAAGAACACTGTTATTTTAAAAGCACAGCTAAGTTTTAAAATGACATTACTTCCCTGAGAATCACAGCTGCACATGCCTTGATTCTTGTGCCAGATTAAAGAACATTAAAAAAAAAAAAAAAACCTCAAGGACTTCAAAACAGCTATCTCTTAAGTTTTAATGAAGTAAAAGTTTTCTATATTAAAATTACTAATTCATATTTCCCCAACTTTCACAGTGGTTCTAAGAAATTCAATTGAAAAAAACTTGAAGCTTCTGCATTTTCAAAAACTGCATTTTTATACCAGTTATTAATTTTCACTGGTCTAGGAGTTTTCATACACATAATTCGCTAATGATTTAAGTAATTTGTATTATGTTATATGGGCTTCCCTGGTGGCTCAGTGGTAAAGAATCCACCTGCCAATGCAGGAGCCGCAGGTTCGATCTCTGGTTGGGAAGATCCCCTGGAGGAGGAAATGGTAACCCATTCCAGTATTCTTGCCTGGGAAATCCTATGGACAGAGAAGCCTGAAGGGCTACAGTACGTGGGATGGCAACAGTCAGACATGACTTAGCGAATAAACAACTGTTACATTATCTATAGGCCATCTGTCAAGTTAATATTTTTACTATCCTTCTCAGAGAAATAAGTTTAGGGTAAAGCAATCCCTGGTGGCTCAGTGGTAAAGAATCCACCTGCCAAAGCAGGAGACCCAGGTGTGATCCCTGGATGGTGAAGATTCCCTGGAGAAGGAAATGGCAACCCTCCAGCATTCTTGCCAGGAGAATTCCATGGACAGAGGAGCCACGGGGGCTACAGTTTACACAGGACTTAAGTGACTAAACAACAATTATTCCAAAACTTTTGTTTTGAGGCATATTCTCTTTTGCTTCCCTCCCCCGCTCCAGCCCACACTCCCTACACACACCACACAAAAGGCCTTGTGGCATTACCCTTAATAATGAATTCTACAGCTTCCCTGGTAGCTCAGTGGTAAAGAGTCTGCCTGCAATGTGGGAGACCTAGGTTCGATTCTTAGGTGGGGAAGATCCCCTGAGAAGGGAATGGCAACCCACTCCAGTATTCTTGCCTGGAGAGCTCCATGGACAGAGGAGCCTGGTGGGCTACAGTTCATGGGGTCACAAAGAGCCAGAAACAGAGTCCCCTCCCACACACCCACAACATACACCACACAAAAAGCCTTGTGGCATTACCCTTAACTATTCATTCTACAATCTCACTTCAAACTAAAAAAAAATTTTAAAGGACTTTCCCTAATCTTTGAAATTTTTCCTGGGCAGAACCTTGCCTACACCATTCTTGATGAAGCTACGTCATTTTCTTCACCAAACCTTCCCGTGACTGTGTGTTCTGTTATGCTCCAGAAGCTACCCAAGTTTTTCCTGGGTCTGGTCTGATTCATAACTGTTTAAAACTAGCTACTGACTAAAACAAAAGCACCTCATCATCTTCCTACTAGAGATAGTCAGATACTAGTCACTCATCCAGATGCTACTAGTCAATCCTGACTTCTTCACCCTCCTATTTAACAGTTTTCTTGTATCTTCCTCCAATTTTTATTTCCTCAATTAAATGTGACCCTTTACTCTTAATTTTTCTCTTTTTCCATGGGAGGAGTCCAAAATCAAGCACAAAACTCTTAAAAATGTTTAAACAATGTGTAAGGACTCTGCAAAACAGGTAAGATGGCCATTCTTCTCTCACTGAACATATGATGCTGTACTATAAGTGGATGGCAATAAGCAGATTCAATTTCCAGAATTATTTTTTGTTTCTTTTTGCCCAGTGGGGGATGGGGCGGGGCTTGCTTTCCTGAGTCCCTTGAAACTGAAACCATCCAAGAGGCAGTTTTAAGCAGCCTGCCACCCCCAGGGCACTGCAAGGACAGCCAGCTGAAACACACATCCACCTTCCTGACAAAGAGGCCTATTTGCTTGTCCTGTAACTTCAGCCTGAGGGGCAGGTTTCTGCCTGCCACACATCTAGACTACAGAGGTCCGCCGAGAACAGGGTGTCATCTCTGCACTCTCCATCTGCTTGCTAGAGCTCTCACGTATCTTCTAGAATGGAGCTTATATACTCGTCTGGAGCACAGATTTGTGTAATCGTTGCCTAGAGAACACTTCCAGATTGCCTAGGTCTGGTCTCCAACAGGGTTTATGCTTGCAGTCCCATGGGATTGTATATGTTTACATGCTTCAAAAACTGCAGCCTGAGGGTTTAGCTCGCAACCAGCCTGAATCTAGGTGCTAAAATACTCCGCTTTGGGACACTGACAAGTCTTGGCACACCCTCAACTATTGGAGGTTATTAAAAATAAAACAGGCTACATGAAAAGTTACAAAGGCTTGAGATATAAGAGATAGGGCAGGGTTGAATGATAAGGTTTATCACTTACACAAGGCAATTCCTTCAAGACTGGAAGAGGTGGCCAGTTTATCTAATGCAGAGCAATGGGCAGAGATCAAACTGCACCACTCTCTTACACCATATCAGAAACTTACTCAAAATGGATTAAAAATTTAAATGTTAAGACTTCAAACCATAAACCTCCTAGAAGAAAACATGCATGGTAATCTCCTTGACATCAATCTTAGCAATGACTTTTTGGATCTGATTCAAAAAGCAAAGACAACTAGAGCAAAAATAAACAAGTGGGATTCTATCAAAAGTGGAAAGCTTCTGTACAGCAATTAACAAAATGAAAAGACCACATACAGAATGGGAGAAAATATTTGAAAACCACATCACTGATAAGGGGTTAATATCCAGAACACATAAAGAACTCATACACCACAAGAAAAAAAAAAAAAATCCAATTTAAAAATGGACAGAGAGAAAAAAAAAATGGACAGAGAACATGAAAAGACATTTTTCCAAAGAATACATGCTCATGGCCAACAGGTATGTGAAAAGATGCTCAACATCACTAATCATCAGGGCAATACAAATCAAAACTGCAGTGAAACATCACCTCACACCTAGTGGAATAGCTATTATCAAAAAAGTCAATAAATAAGAAGTGTTGGAAATGACTTGGAGAAAAGGTAACCCTCGTACACTATTGGAGGGGATATAAACTGGAATGGTTACTATAAAACAGAGCTCCATCTTTCTGAGAAAGAGGCCAACTACTGTATGGAGTTTCCTCAAAAAATTAAAAACAGAACTACCATATGATCTAGTAATTTCACTTCTGGCTATTCATTCCATTTAAAAAATGGAAACATTAACTGAAAAAGATATATGCACCTCTATGTTCACTGCAGCATTATTTACAGTAGCCAAGATAGGAAAACAACCTAAGAATCCACCGATGCATGGATAAAGACGTAATGACATAATGACATGAGTATTTATTATTCAGTCATTTTTAAAGTATAAAATCTTGCCAATTACAACAATGTGGATGGACCTTGAGGACATTATTCTAAATGAAATAAGTCAGAGAAAGGCAAATATTGTAAGATCTCACTTAAAGGTGGAATCTGAAAAAAAAAAAAGCGCAAACTTTTAGCTATAAAACATATAAATAATAGGGGTAGTAATGTACAACATAGTGACTATAGTTAATAAAAATGTACTATATATTTGAAAGCTGCTAAAAGCAAGATCTCAAATGACCTAATCACAAGAAAAAATATTATATTACTATATGGTGACATGTTAACTACACTTATTATGGAGATCATTTTGCAACGTATACTAATATAATTTGTCAGTTATGCTTCAATCAAAAAAAGAAAAATGACATTCTTTCTAAGATAAAGGGAAAACAGAGACAACAGTTGAAAAATGACAAAACAGAAAAAGGTGTATCCCTTCTGATATCATATGATAAAAGAAACTCAGATTTAAGTGTTGTTTTAGGCTTGCAAAATTTGCCCTACTATATACAAAGGAACCTCATTCAAGAAGAAACTAAAAATCCATTTTTATTAATGATTTTTGGAGGTAAAGAAAACAACATATTTACATACATGTTTACAAACATTTGCATAAAATTATTTTTTCCCTTTTTGTTTAAAAGATTGTTTTTCATTTGGCAAAAGATTAAAACATTAAATACCATAAGCAATGAAACCCAGTAACATTATAAATTATTATTTCTTCCCTTTATCCCTTTCCCTATGTTCAATACACTTAAAGGTGATCCAAACTGACACTGATATTTAGAAGGACAATGAACTACCGGAGCATGAGTAATGGTGAAACTGCCTTGTTAGGAGATAATGCTGAAGTTATGACTGCTATTTAAGAATATGAAACACAGTAATTGCATACTTACAGGGTCCTGTTTCCCTTGATGTGTTCCTTGAAAGGAGGAGAAACAGAAAGGGAGAGAGAGGGAAAAGGGGGAAGAAGAGGGTCATGCTGGTGCTGCTGCTAAGTCGCTTCAGTCGTGTCCGACTCTGTGCGACCCCACAGATGGCAGCCCATTGGGCTCCGCCATCCCTGGGATTCTCCAGGCAAGAACACTGGAGTGGGTTGCCATTTCCTTCTCCAGAGGGTTATGCTGGTGGGGTGTTATTTTGGGGGGCTGGAAAGCTCCTTGGAGGGAACCATAAAAAAGCATCTGAGACATCCCCTACAATGGAAGAAAATGCCTAACACCATTCTTGCACACAAACTTGGGCTGCTGGATATATATTATCTCCTGAGTTCCAGTCTTCATTAAAAACAGGGAGCGGGGTTCAGGATGGGGAACACGTGTATACCTGTGGCAGATTCATGTTGATGTATGGAAAAACCAATACAATATTGTAAAGTAATTAACCTCCAATTAAAATAAATAAATTTATATTTAAAAAAAAAGTCATGGCTAAGGATACAAGAGGATGAATACATCATCTATGACCAGAAGTCACAGGTTTTGAGTTATCTTGAAAAAGTTTCTCCTGGGTAAAAGCAGCCTCTTCAGGCCTACAGAAGTAGGCTGTTATCACTGTTGTTGTTTTTAATATTGAGGGGGTGAGGGGATACAATAGAGAGAAAAGAAGGATGGATACAGATCAGTATCTTTTCTCTCTCTAACAACATCTTTTATCTTGGAGGCAATGTCTTTTTAAATGTTAGGAGATAATAAGCATTATAGAATTAAACCAGTTAATACTACTATTGAACTACTTGGTTGTGTCAACCAACTAAAAGGGGAAGAGAAACAGATAAATCTTGGCATTTACTGCTTTGTTTCCAAATACATGAAAGATACCCTTTTCCTAGAAATAACCAATTTATTTTGTGTTCAAGAGTTAGTTTTTTAAAAAATATTTTGACTAATCATATTATTTTCTACTTATAATCTTCATTACCTTTATTTAAAAGATTATTTTTTTTCAGTGAACATGATAAAATCCCCACGATCAATAATCTCTGTGTCTCCATTTTCTACACAATCCACCTACTGCTTTCTTGAGGGTGTTCCTAGGCTGATCTGCAAATAAGTACAAAATTTGATTTGGTAAAGGTTTATTCTTTAAGAATATTAAAAAATGTAAACTCTGTTACAAGAGAGGGAAGTTAATTATATCTTCCTGTCAGTACTGCTTATTTCAGGCACAAAGACTAAAATTCAGTGAAAATAACTCTACTGTCAAATATCCAGTTTTCCTAAAGTTGTAGAGAAGGTACTGGCAATGTAGACTTTTTTTTTTTAAGGAGGGGAAATAATAGGATAGAAACTAACAAGAAAGGCTAAAAAGTCAAGCCAGATAGCTTTTTGCTATCATACAGTATTAAAGTTAATATTCAGTTTGCTAAAAAATAATTTTTCTAACTCATTTTGTATCAAGAGTCACTTCAATCATGTATGAATTGGTCACAGAAACCTGAAGCTATTAAGGACAAACATCACTTCAGTTAAAGAGGTATTTCTAGTGAAAAAAAAAAGGAACAAGTAGTCTTACCACATAAAAGCTATTATTGCACACTGAACCAAAGTTCAAGTAATAAACTAGCAGTAACTTAAATACTACATATTTACCTAAATTTCTATTAGCTAAAAAAATTTTTTAATCTTCATTTTAAAAACAAGCTTAAATGAAGGTAGAAATTTAAAATAACACTAATCAAGTAGAATCTGTATATTACACTTGAAATGCAAATTATAATCAAGTGATTTGGAATCCAATATTAATTCTAATGCATAAATACCTGAGTGGAAACTGACATCCTTTAGATATTCAATAACAAAACTCCACGCAGAACACCAAATCTAAATTTCAGCCTGTTTTAGTCCTTACCATGGTTCGACTTTCCTCATTCAATAATGTAAACATTTAGCTAAAAATTACTTCTGTTAAGAGATAATAAATGTGAAGATTTTTAAAACAGTAAAAAAATACAACTCAAGCACTGCGAGGTACAATATTTTCCTAACACAAAAACAACTACCAGAACCAGAATCACAAAATTATCTGTGGCAATTATGGAGATCTACTCCTTATACAGAAATTTTGAAATATTTTAACTGTAAAACATGCATCATTGTTCTATCCAAGTTAATTTTCTCGGACACTGTACCAAGTAGAACTTTGAAGAACAGACTAATGCTGTTCATCAAATTAACTAACATCCAGAAATATAACATTGCTAAATACAAGTACTTAACATTAATGCTTTGGCCACTTCATGCGAAGAGTTGACTCATTGGAAAAGACCCTGATGCTGGGAGAGATTGGGGGCAGGAGGAGAAGGGGACGACAGAGGATGAGATGGCTGGATGGTATCACTGACTCGATGGACATGAGTTTGGGTAAACTCCGGGAGTTGGTGATGGACAGGGAGGCCTGGCATGCTGCAATTCATGAGGTCACAAAGAGTCGGACATGACTGAGTAACTGAACTGAACATTAATGTAAGCAGGGAGCAATTTTTAAACCTTAACAAAGTCAGGTTGTACTTAAATACTCAGTACAGAGGTACTGTATAAATGGCCTACTGGTGATGAAAAATATGTAAACTCTGAAGAGAGAAATTTTTCAAGCTTGTTTTACATCAAGTTATCGTAAGACTGTTCACATTTAGCACAAGGAATCAGCTTCCAGTAAGGACAGTAAAATGATATTCCACATTTTTTATCTAACATTCCTTATAGAAAATATTTGGTCTTTAGGAAATGAGAATGCCTTCTTGATACATTTTAAAACCATCTCTGGTTCTTATTCCAGCTTTTGAACCTATCATACTGAGATATTTCAAATGTCAAAGCCTTGACTCGATTTGATAAACTAGGTAGTTGTTGGGATATAACATGACTAAAAAGTAACAAGATTGATTTTTTTTTTACACAATTGAGCTTATACTTATAAAATGAGTAAGACTGATTTTTTTTTAAAACAACTGAACTTATAAATGAATAGTTACTTGTATTCTTGCCTGGAGAATACCATGGACAGAGGAGCCTAGCAGGCTATGGTCCACAGGGTTGTGGAGAGTCAGACACTTAGCAACTTAGCACACATGCATCCTTGATACATTTTAAAACCATCTCTGATTCTTATTCCAGCTTTTGAACCTATCATACTGAGATATTTCAAATGTCAAAGCCTTGACTGGATTTGATAAACTAGGTAGTTGTTGGGATATAACATGACTAAAAAGTAACAAGATTGATTTTTTTTTTTTTTACACAATTGAGCTTATACTTATAAAATGAGTAAGACTGATTTTTTTTTTAAACAACTGAACTTATAAATGAATAGTTACTTGTATTCTTGCCTGGAGAATACCATGGACAGAGGAGCCTAGCAGGCTATGGTCCACAGGGTTGTGGAGAGTCAGACACTTAGCAACTTAGCACACATGCACAAGCTATTCTAATATGCCACTGCAGGGATTTTGAGGAATTTCCACTTTAGACCAGTCTGATGTATCCCAGGAGAAAGTCAGACTTATTTTCCCTTGAACATATTTTTCCCCTAAACCATACTACCCAATTTAATCACCCAACTGACCTTTGATCATTTCTAACAGAAAAATGCAACCTCACAGGTCAATAAATGCCCTGTCCTATATTAAAAAGAACATGGCAGAATATGAAGGTACCACAAGCAACTACATTGAAGGAAAATACTCTGTATACACTAATATTTTTGCTTAAAAAATACAAATGTTTAAAGATGTTACTTTACAGTAAGGATAACTAACTACAATATATTCTTTAAATATTTTGTTTTTACTATGGCAAAATATCTGTGCATGATAATCTTAGGATGGCCCTATAAACAGAACTATAAACATGATTAAATTCATGCATGTTCCATCACATAAATCAAATAGATAATACATTTCAGACACACAAACATAACTTTTAAATAGGGAGAAAAAAAGATTAATAATATGTGCCTAAAATGAATACAAATCTCCCAAATCAATTTTCAAAAATCATATAAACATCATTATTTCTAATTTTTAAAAGGTATCAAAGAACTACAAAGATATACTTACAATACACTGGACTTACTCTAGGGCTTGCTCAATTTAAAAATGCCCTATTCCTTAATCCTTAATAAATCAAAAAGTTTTTTACTTAACAAGGACCAAAGAACAACCTTTGGGGAAATTAGCCAGGGACTAAATTTATCCTTACAATCAATGTTCAGCAAGGCTAGCCCTGGTCCCTGCTGGAGAATAAACAGGTCCAAATAAGAGATGAGAAAGTTGGATTCAAGTAGACAATAATTTGTAATTTTGGCTGAACCAAACTCCATGTTAACCCAATTTCTACCAAAATAAATAACTCACTGCATCCTTATAAGGCACCTGGAATATCAGGCTATAATTTTTTTTAGAAGAAAAGAACAAACAGATCTAGTAGAAAGATTTCCACATAAGACATTTACCTTGAATTTCTACTTAAAGAGCTTTTTACCTTGAATCTTTGTTATGAAATGAAGCTAAGGAAACAATTTTGAACATGGACATGATTATGAGACTAAAAAAGTCAGAATATTAAATACTTGTTTTTAATTTTATTCAAAATAACTGCCTTTTAAAAAATCTTTCATATCTAACAAACACTGGTAATGACTTATTTTTCAAATCAAACATGTTTTTTAGATGACCCCAGAAACTGAGACAGGATTCAAAGACAACAATTTCATTTGGGAGGTAATGTCAGAAAACACTGATAAATGAATCGGAAGTGAGACAGAGAAGAGGAGGAAGAAAATAAAGTCTTCTTTATTAAACAGTCCAGTCTTTCTGCTGCAGAGGACAATGAGGTCTAGCCCCACTGCAAACTCTAGGAAACATACCTCGAAGTATTACCAGAAGGGTAAGGAAGCTGGAAAAATTATTCTCCGATTCCCATCCGATCTGCCCTGCATGTGGATGAGAAAATCCCAAACAGAGTCCCAGGTACTTGCAGGACACTTTAAGGCATGAACTGGAATGGTGGGAGTCAAGTTTCTGCTGCAAAGTCTCACCATCAGAAAGACTTACATACAAATAAATTTGATTTTCTGTTATGATCTCCTAACAAAGAAGTAGTGCATTTTTAATGATGAAAGCAATGGATCAGAATTTTGAGGTCTAAAAGTAAACCTCCCAGGAAAGAGAAGTCTGCAGTTATTAGGAATATTTTAATTCACCAAAAGAAATCTATTTTCGCCAGAATTCTTTACATAAATGGTTCCCATTTTTACTGAACCCACACATCCACATTACTATTTGAATTCAATGTGATATCTCAAAGAGTGAGCACCAAAAACAAAACATAGAATATTAGATAGTATAACATTTGTAACACACAGAACTAAAAATTAGAAGAACTGAATTCTTAGACTAGCTCTTGATACTAACTAGCCAAACAAATTTATATGTCATGCTATTTATATGGGCTTAGGATTCCCTCAGTAAAACTGCAGCAATGTATGGCCTTCTTAAAGTTGAGATTAAAAGAAAAACCCGTGAACATATTTTTTAAATTAAAAGTATAATATGTTAAATAATAGGGTATTTCTTTATTATTGTCATAAAAAGTCAAAGGTGGAAAGGCCCTTAGGAGTCATACTATTCACTTCCAGCACACATTAAAGAGAGCACCTCTGCTCTAGGAAAGACCTGTGGTATGTTCCAGCAAATCAGTAGCAACTGACTGGCAAAGCTGAAGATGGATTCCAGTTCAAAGCTTCTAGCACCCCATAGCATCTTTCAGTTGAGAGCTGGATGGACATGTCATTGGGCAAACAGGTAAATAACACATAAATAACAGTAAACACCATAGGATATTGTAAAATATGAGCCAAGAATCGTAGGCCAATGGTTTCAAATTTACCACTTATATTACCATTCACTTCATTTGGCATTACACAGAATTTAGGAATATAAAATTCTATCATCTTTTAAAATTAATAAGAACGCTGGTTCCCACATCAAAACCTGAAAACAGAAAAAGCCAGTTAAAATTGTTTTTCAGTTAAAAGGCTTATGATTTCCAGTCCTTTAAAAAATACTTCATATAGAGCATGAAGTTTTTGTTCTCCTTGCTTTAAAAATCCAATTCATCAGAACTAAACAAATATCAATTGAAGCCTCTTAGGTGCTAGATTCAAATGGATAAATCTTAAATGGGAAAAAAACCTTCTCAGAAAAAATTGCTATTTAAAAAAATTGTTAAGTAAGAATATTTTATTAAATCTAGTATTTAATTTTAAAACTTACAAAACTCAGCCTTGTCATGTATATGATGTCATTCATATATCACTCTAATTTTCTTAGTTTTCATCTCGCTTTAATACTTTTTACTTAAGTGCATATAATATCACATTCAGTAATTCAGAGAATACTGTGGTGAAAAAATTAAAATATTTTCCAAAGTTTACATTGGCAGGCTTAAGACCAAAACTGATAAACATGGCCTTCAACAGGTTCTTCATGGTACTTGCTTTCTCTTTGGTTTCCCTATTAGGCTAATAGGAAAAAAAAAAAATAGGACTACATCTAATAAAGTTACAAACCTCAATTTATACAGTATGAGATATGCATTTAAATACAATGTGTAATTTATAATGAAAAGCCAACTGCACTGTATTACGGCTTTCAAAATCAGGACAACTGGCTTTAAACTTTTTTCTCATTATTTTTATAGGGCGATGGCCAAAATCTTGTATTGGAATTAAACACATACAAACAAACACTGCAAATGTGATACCCCCTAGGAACAAACCATCTGGGACCACTGGAGAAGCCTTGAACAAATGACAAACCTAAAACTCTTAAGGTTCTTCACACAGGACCCAACACACAGAACATATTAATAAACTCATGACAGGCAAACAAACTCTATTCACAACAGTGGCTTTAAAAAAGCAGAGGTTCCAGTTACTAGCATTACTTTTATCACAGGTATACAGCATGGTCAATGGGATACTGTGACATGTCACTTACTAACATTTTGTCATTAAAATAATATAACATAAAAGGGGTAAGCTATTTCAATACCCTTTTCTGCTAGTGATACAGCTCTGTTTTGGATTAAAACAGAACCTCTGCTTAGGAAAAGCTAAGTCACTTTCACTAATAAGTAACCTCAGTTTATAATCTCTGAAAGTCAGTGTTAAAAGATCAAAATCAGTGTTTACTTTAAAATGATTTCCCTTAACAGTTTTATACAAATGAATTAAGTTTCATATTTGTACTAATTCCATTATCTGTTTTTCAGCTCAGTGATCCATAATTTCAGGTCTACACAGGTAATATGCCCCAGTGATGCTGATAGTATAGGGATTCTACTTTGAAAACCACTGATTTGGCTTTTGTTTGAATACTTCAAATGATTTTATGAGGAAAGGGCCGATTTTCATCTAGAAGTTCTCATATGGAACCTTAAATGTGGAACCAGAAACTTTCATTTCTTATAATTCATTTGTCCACCTAGAATAAGACAGAACAATTCTATTCCTTCTTATACACGGCAGTCACTCAAATGTCTGAAGAAAACCCCCTCTCTTTATTTACTCCAAAATAAATATCACCAATACCTTTGCATTCCACTCAAGCCTTTCTACGTTCTGTCTGCCTTCCTATGAACACTACAGTTCATGTCACTCTTGATATGTGGCACTTACAATTTAACACAGCAATATAAAATTTTAGTCTTAGTATCAGAGTGCATGTGGTTTATTACACCCTCTGCTGCTGCTGCTAAGTCGCTTCAGTCGTGTCCGACTCCGTGCGACCCCACAGATGGCAACCCACTGGGCTCCGCCATCCCTGGGATTCTCCAGGCAAGAACACTGGAGTGGGTTGCCATTTCCTTCTCCAATGCATGAAAGTGAAAAGTGAAAGTGAAGTTGCTCAGTCGTGTCTGACTCAGCGACCCCATGGACTGCAGCCTACCAGGCTCCTCCATCCATGGGATTTTCCAGGCAAGAGTAATGGAGTGGGGTGCCATTGCCTTCTCCAATTACACCCTCTAGTCAGTAATAATTTTATAATTACATTAGACTTTTCAGCAACTGTATCACAGCACTTTTCAACTGATAAGTCTCTAGACTGATACTTCCCCTTGATGAAGTTTTCAGTGATCCAGAGTAAATGAGAAAAGAATAGTGGAGTAATTTTTCCATCAATTTAAAGTCATTCAACTTAAGTTTAACTCTCTTTTATTCTAAGTTTATGTTTTTCCTAAATATGGAGGGAGGAGGGGGTCTTAAAGTGATAGTGATGGAAGATGGTAGTCATTTTTCCAAAACCCTTTCTTTACATGGCAAAATAAAGTCTCACATTTCTCAATTTCTCTTAAATCTGGTCTCCAAGTGTCCTAGAATACGAAGGTAAAAAGGTTTATCTGTAAAAGGCTTATCAGGTAAAAAACTACCACCTAGGTAGCCAAGTGCTTAGAATAATTTATATAATTTTCAACAGCCAATTACAATCTCTATTCTTCAATCTTTTGGTTAATTATGGCAGCAAAGCAAAGTTCTTAATCAGCTCTAGCAAATAAAAGGACTTCAAAATGCTTTGACACTAGTTCCTAAGAGTTTCTGTTTCCCTTATCTACTTCTCACTTATGTTTATAATCCTAAACAACACTCAAACTCAGCAACCAGACCATATATAGAAAATTAAGAGAGGGTTGGGAGGACAGAAACTCACAACCACCGGTTACAGTTTAAAATTACTAAAACCATCCAGGACAGCAAACTATGACCAGTGGACCAAATTCAGCTATCTTTTCTGTGAAAATAATGTGTCAGCGAGGCACAGTCACTCATTTCCACTTTGTCTATGGCTGTGTTTGTGTTACAGTGGCAAAAGTGAACAGCTGGGCAGAAACTATATGGCCTGAAAACCCCAAAATATTTATTGTGTGGCCCTTCACACAAAAACATTTACCAACCTTTAATCTAGGATAGGGCCTCCCCGGTAGGCGCAGTCGGTAAAGAATCTGCCTGCAACATAGAAGACTACCCGCAGCACAGGAGACCCGGCTTCAATCCCTGGCTCAGCAAGATCCTCTGGAGAAGGAAATGTGCAACCCACTCCAGTGTTCTTGCCTGGAAAATCCCACGGACAGAGGAGCCTGGCCAGCTACGGTCCACAGGGTCACAAAGAGTTGGACACAACTGAGGTGACTTAGCACAGCACTGCACAGTTGGCCCTAAAAGACTAATTGTAATCGGGGATAATGAACTGTTTGCTACCAAAGAAAACTTTGAGATTTCCAACAATAACCATTAACTAACTCAGGACACCTACTTTCTCTATTGGAATCTGAATGATCCTTTATTCCTACTCTGTTGCCATAAAGATTTGTTGCCCACCCAAGACAGAAAGCACTGACTTACCTGCTCACTGAGCTAAACTCTAACATACATTTCTCAAGGACTCACTATGAGAATAGTGAAGAATCCATGAATATACTGCTCTGTGCAATCTAAGGTTAAAAAAATGTTGCTGCAAATAACTCAAAAGTATATTATAAAAAAGAAACTATAGAACGACATAAAATTTCCTTTACATTTTGTATTTCAAATAAAAACACTTTTAAAGGCACTTAAAGTAGGAAAAGTTTAAGTTCAATAATTTAGGTAATATTAACTGCATTAAGTAATGCAAATTAATTTCCTTTTGTATTTAAAAAAAAAGAATTTTCATGTATGCAGAGTTGAAATAAAAAGATAATACTTCTAACCCAATTCAATCAGGTAGTTTTTTAAACGTAAGTGACATTAGAATCTCTAAAGAGCAAAGTCACAACATCAAAGGACTTTGAAACTGTAAAGTGTTTAACAGACTACCTCAGTATTTTACAGTTAAAGTTTCAATACAATATGAAATATTTATGGTGTGACAAATAATTAGTGGCAGAAGCAGAGCTAGAAACCAAAACTTCTCTATCAGTTTGGAACTCTTTCTACTTTGTGACTAAGTAAGAAAGATATGCTCATTCCAGAAAAAAGTAATGTTGAAGTACTTTGGATATTTAAATGTACAGTAAACATATTCAGAGGGCTAGAGCCCACTCAACCTAAAAACCCTCTTGTCTTTATTAATCAATCAACTTTAAAATCACAGAAGGGAGAAAAATAATTCATTATAAAGCCACTCCTAACAGAAAGATCAAAAGAACAACCAACTATTTGCTTAACAAATTGTCAATGATTAGAAAAAACAGTAATAGTGAAGTAGGGAGCAGTATGATGAGTACTTATATATTGCTAATTTGGTACAATATTTCTGAAGGGTAACTTGGTCATATTTTAAAGAGCTTTGAAAGTTCTCACCTAAATAGAACTAGTCTAATATAGAATTCAAATTTCACATACAAAGATGTCCATCCCACTATTTATAATTGTGAAATATTAGAAACAACCTAATATCCAAAGAGAGAACTGGTTCAATTATGTTATATTCATACAACAGAATAATAGGCAGCCATTTTTTAAAATCACATTTTCAAAGACATGGGGAAGTACTTATGATGGGGAAGTAAATTATAAAAAGCAGGGTATACAACTATACGGTCAGCAAAATCTCAATTCTGTTATTATGCACACACACAAACACATATACACACCCATACATATAAATAGCATAGACAAAGATTGAAAGGAAATACAAAAAATATTAACAGTGTCATCTCTGGATAGTGAGATTGAAGATAATTTTTTTCTCTTCTTTATACTTATCAATATTTTCTAAATTTTCTGTAATAATCATGTATTAGTCTTATATCCAGAAAACAGTAAAAATTTACTCTGTAGTCAATTTTGAAATTTTTATGGTCTATGTAATAAATAAGGAATAAATATTTACAATACTCAAAAGTATATCTGACTGATGGGAAATAAATCAATAACATGTAAGAATATAATTTCCATACATGTATAGGCTGTCTCTTATACACATCTAGATGTGTATAAGAGACAGGTGCACATATACTCTGCTTTCAGAATAGTTTTGCAAATTGTACACAAACAAACAAAAAGGGTGGAAGCTTTTTTGCCGCACCAAAAATCATGACAAAAAACATTGCAGAGCTATAAGAAAATCCAGTGGTTTTCTGTTGTTACTGTTCATGACTTCTTGCTAAAAATTCAAGTAAGACAGTCAAATTGCTTGGAGCACTAAAAAAGCATAGCAGCAGTGTATGGTCTGCAATGACTTGAAAAACACTAAGAACATTCTTCATTGTTTCCTCATTTGCAGACTACTGCCTACCAAGCACTATCGGAGAATTATGGAACTACATCTGTGTTCTTTACCAATCTTGAATTTATATTGTATTATAATACAGTCATGACACAAAGTGATGTCACACATAAAAAGGCAAACTGTATGTAATTTTAAAAACTAACTTTAAAATATGACTCTATTATCTGTGATAAAAAAATCACATAAATATGTAAAATATAAAAATACATCCTAACATACTTTTACATAAGAACTAAAGTTTACCACTTTTAACATAAAAATTCTGAAATGGAATTAATAAAAAACAATTTTCATATGTACCACAGAGCAATAAGTTTAAATCAGACTATTTCGAGTTGTGTAGCCCTTTATTAGCAACTAAAATAGAAGGTATCTGTTGTACAATATGGGTAGTAATTGACTATAACTGGAGAATTTTATATTCTAATACAGATCATTTATAAATGCAACTTCTTTATTAAAAAGCTTCCACCCTTTTTGTTTGTTTGTGTACAATTTGCAAAACTATTCTGAAAGCAGAGTATATGTGCACAAGTCTGCAAAGAGTGCAAATTAGGATATGGTAAATGCTTCACAAGTTACTTTCAAAAAACTGACTGCCACAACTGTGCCTTTACATTGCCTGTTTTTTTTTTTTTATCAAAATATTTTGATGCCAGCGTTCCTTCCACTGCTCTAAACTATAAAGCATTTTTTTTAATGAGTTGAAATTAAGGAAGGACTACACCTACTAGAAAAGAAGAGAAGAAAGTTCTATTAGTTTGAGGTTTCAGAATCCCCCCAAACCAGGACCAGTATCTTGGTAAGGGTTAGGCTGGGACCCTGGACAGAGTATGAGTATGTGCAGATGGCATTCCTGAGGATTCAGAGCTTCAGTGAACCGTGAGTGCTCCAGCTGCATAACTCACTGAACTGTCTTGCCAGTTTCTACACTGGCTGGACTGGGCATAATTCAAAAAGGAAAAGCTCATATTCATTCCATTCTTCTGCAGCTCTGTGATAGCCTAGGAAAAGAAAAACACTGGTTATGACCGACATCACATAAAAAAGTGAGCACTCTCTGAACGCACTGGTAGCTTAACTGTTCACTTCACAAACGAAGCCTAGATCCCTCCCACTCTCCGTTTCTTGGATTTCTCATCACCTCACATTAAATAGGAAAAAGAAAGGATTCTTTGTTTTATTCTCTCAAAGAACATATCCTAATCTAGCTTCTTGATAAATATCAGTCATCTTCCACTTTATCTCTCCCTATATTTAATAAAGCCACTTAAAAAATAAAAAATTTTTAAAGCATAGTATCTTTCTCTCTACTCGCTAAACCAAATCTTGCCCACTTTCGTCTTGAAATGTTGGGAGTCTTTTCTTTGTCTGACATTGATTAAATTTTAAACGTATATAAGTTAAGTACCAAATCTAAGAGGTATACCAGGAATTTAATCTAACTGTAAATTGGTTCATCATTTATTTTACTAAAATTTTACTTAGTGAAGTTTTATTTGATTCTATTCAAACTTTAGTAAATTAGTATAGATTAGTCTTGTTTAAATTTCAGAGATCAATTTAAGCCCTTAACAGGCTCTTACAGTCAATACTGCTTAAGAGGAGACCTTTCCTAAAAATCCTCAATGTACTATCTTTCAAATTACAGTACAGTAATGCTAGGCCTTTAGGTTCCTACCCTAGACTATTCCAGACTACATTAACAATTCCATGATTTCTCTGCCTCTCCAAACAATGAGCCCATTATTCCTTCCTCTTCCCATTCCTGAGTACACATTTTCTTCTTTTTGAGTCTCACATTTTCTTCCAATTTCAGTTTTATTAGGGAAAAAATTAATGTTATTATCTCTTTAGAAAGTCCAGTTAATCAAAAACTTCTGCCTCTTTACCAGTCTTTAAATGAAATACTATCGTCTTTGTTATAAGAAGAAAAACATACCATTTGCCTTGCTTTATTAAATTATCAATATCTAAAACTCCAGCACAGAATCTTCCACTTATTTTTTATGGAGTCAAGGACACTAAGTAAAACCCCCAAATTAGTAAGACTGTATCTCTTGAAAGCTTACTTTGGTTTATATTTGTAAAGAGCATACTGGAACTGGCTAAGAGTCAAGAGGAAAAAATGGGTTTCAACTCTAAAAAACTCTGTATTTAAAAGAAAGTCTTGGCCAGTCATACCGTGATAAATAACCTTAAAAACCAAAACTATAAAATTTAAATTATCTTAAAGGTACTAGAAAGAAAATTTATTACATATACCTAAAACTAAAGCTAATAAGCTGTCACAGATGGTATCAATTAAGATATTCCAAAACATAATAAGATTAAATGTTTTCTTTTTTTAAAGAAAAAAAAAAGGCTTCCTAAGGATACTCACATTTAATAACACCCCAATGGGATGTCTTCCACATATAGTATTATGGTATTTCTTCAAGTAATTGCTAAAAGATACAGGATCTAATTGCTCTATAATACTTTTAGTGAAGTTGATACTTCACTCATTTATCCAAGGTAATCTCATTACATTCAACTCTCAACAATACACACATTTTATTAACAAAAACATTTAATCCCCAGTTTAGTTTTCTCTAACCTCCTGGCATGTTTCTACACCACGTTCCCCAGTTGTCACTCAGCTCACAAATCCTCAAACATTTCAGGATTTTATATTTTTCATATGTGTGTGTACACACAAGATTTATACAAGTAAACCTGTTGTGAACATTTTCATACAAAATCTAAAATTAGAGTGATATATGGTTATTTTTCTCATGTCCATTATATTACTCATCGCACTGACATAATCAAGAGCTGATTATAATTTTACTACTTCCATTACATATACTTAAATATCAACAGTGTGTAAGGTATTTTAATTATAAGTAATTATTTAGGTATGTGATAAATGACACCACAAACTAAGAAAATAGTTAATATATTTTTAATCAATTTAAAGCTAACAGATTGAGAAAAGCTTAAGCAAAATAGATCTTTACAAACAAGCTGAAAAAATAAAAGTTCTCTCTCTCTTAAACTACAATGTTTTGTTTTCAAAATTTTAACTGAGAATCAAAATTTTTAAGACTACTATTGAAATGATCTCTGATTTGGACATTTGTTTACACTTAATTCTGTATTCTGCAAATGCCTTCAAATGTGTTAATACATCGATATAGAGCAACTTTAACTCATCTGAATCAAGCAAATAAACCAATGATTCTAAACTCATTCATTCACTAACTACCTCACCTTATTTTCTTACCCAGGTAAAAATACTTTATACTTATGTTCAATAAACTGGATTAATATTCTCTGGGAGAAATATAAATTGTGGTTAACTAATTAATCAAGTGACATAATTGTGTCTTTTTTTAAAAAAACATAATTTGTGTGTTTTTTAGTTATATTTCAACATATTTTAACAAGCACAATGTAAAAGTATCTACAGTAATCAGATGAACACTCATCTGGAAAATGATAGCAGTTAGCAAGTGACATAGTACAAATATTGCAGTGGCAACATTTAAATCAAAATTTAATTTTATAAAGAATCTTTCTTCAGAATATCCAAGTTTTCATAAACATTATCATATTTTTCTACAAATATATCTGAAAGATAAGCCTATGTGTGTGTAAACTTCCAACTTCTTGCACATCAATTAGCCACTCTCAAATTTATCCATAACCAGTGTTTAATGCTAAGTTGGTTTTCTCCTGTCAACTAGGTGACTTCCAGGTCAACATTCTCCTAGAGAGAAATATGAACTAATTTAAAAGTTAAACCTAAGATAAACGATTAGTATTATGATTTTGTACATAGAAAATCACTCAATATGTTTCTAAAGCAAATAATAATACAGAGATGGAATTATAAATCTCTTCCATAAATATGAATAATCAAGGTCTAACTCCCTAAAGATGAAGAAACTATACATTAAAAAGGTTAAAAGCTTGTCTCTAAATTTCTAACCCTAGGCTCCTCATTTACTTACTCTACATCATACAGAATAACAAGAGAAATATCAATAAATCTTTAATACTCGCACATAGCTACAAATGGTATACATCTTATAAAAGAATTTTCAAAGCTCCTGGATGAAGTCTAGGACAGCTTACCCTAAATCAAATTCCACTTTGTAATAAATTATGTAACATTACAGGTACAATGCGTACCTTAATATTAAAATCTCAAAGCACACTGTGAATAAATGTATCATATATATAAACATGAATAATTCAAAGAGAAAACTAATTATCACATTTGTAGAAGACAAAGAATTCAAAGCAAGTGGCCAAGAAATTCACACAGAAAATATAAAATTATAAATGTAAAGAAGACATTACTAGTGTTCAAAATGAAGATACAATAGTTAAATTACAATACAGAAAGCAAAAAATTGAGGTAATGGAAGTTAAGAGATTAAATTTAAAATTTTAATTCCCTGAAGTGCGTTGTATACCTACCAGGGCAAGAATCAATTTTATTATACTCAATTCTCTGACAAATACAACAATTAAAAGATATGCCTTTTTACAAACAAGGGATAGAGAGAAAAATTAAGGCATTTCTCATGAGTGAACCTCTCCAACTAGAAAATTCATAAAGTATGCAAAAACAATAAAAATGATTAGTAAAACTGCAAAATGGAATACCCATTAATTAACACAGAACAGTGACAAATAAGCTTTTGTATATATTTATGTTTTGATTCTAACAATTCTGAAACTACTATTACCAAAATTCAAAGAAGATAAAAAAATGCCAGTTTGATGCTACTGCCCAAATTCCAAAAAGATGAAAAATAAAAGTGCTTCCCAAATATGCCTACAGAACTCTTCTATTTCTTAAAATACTGGAAGAGATGATCAGTAAATCTAATGTCCAGGTGATAGAAAGCTTGGTAGAGCCTGGTATATTGAGAATTTGAACTTTATCTAATAGGAAGCAGTGAAGTGGGTCACTACCCATTCAGCTCTAAGAGACAAGACATTATAAACACCAATTGCCTGTCCATCACAATGACCATATGGGTTTCTGAGGAATTTAGCAGCTTTGGCAAGAAATCCTCAGATTGAAAGTTAACTTCCTACCCTGAAGGGAAGAAGAGCAAAGGGAATCTATCATTGTGCTGACTCTCCAAGTAATAACTGAAAGTTTGTAATGTCAAATCCTACCTGGTCATCCTAAACTGAACAGGCAGTTCATCTAGCAAAGCTGCAAATTCAGAACTCAACAAAGGTCTTCCCTTTTTAGAAGTCTACCTATATATAATAAATTACATAAATTTTATTTAATTTTAAATACTATTCAGTTCAGTTCAGTTCAGTTCAGTCGCTCAGTCGTGTCCGACTCTTTGCGACCCCGTGGACTGTAACCTACTAGGCTTCTCTGTCCGTGGGATTCTCCAGGCAAGAATACTGGAGTGGATTGCCATTTCCTTCTCCAGGGGATCTTCCCGACCCAGGGATCGAACCTGGGTCTCCCGCATTAGAGGCAGATGCTTTAACCTCTGAGCCACCAGGGAAGCCCATAAATACTATTACCTAGAAATAATCTCCCTCTAAAGAAACAAACACCAAAAAGAGTAGCAAAACATTTTTAGAAGTCTTTGAGAAATAAGAACTGAACCATATCTTTCAATTATTAACACATAACTAAAACTATATAATCATATCATTAAGACTGTGGCCTTATTTTTTTAAATAAGGATACACATTTATGTTGGAGAGATGGGTACACATTTAGGAAGATGAGTTAGGAAAAGGAAATATTCTAGTTTCTTTAAGAGGTACCAAGATAAAATCTTATAATGAAAGAAATTTTATGGGGAAAAAAACCACTCTAAACACAGCAGTGCTAAGAACAAATGTACTAATAAATAGCTACCTTAAGGAAGATACGGTAAAACTAGTAGCAACTACTAAAGAAACAACCAGGCTAAGTTCAAGAGAAAGAAGTGTGAGGAGACAAATATGAACAATTTCACTTTCACAAATATGAACAATGTCACTTAAAAGACTAACAGGAAGAAAAGAAGTTAAAGTTCAAAGTAAATAAAGTGACTATTATAAATCGGGAAAGAAAAGAAGTTAAAAAGATGACTACAATGACATTTTCAGATTCTCGCTGCCAAATCATAAATGCCAGTAGCCATAAGGAAACACTGGTCTACATCAAAAGCAGTATGGAAAAATAACCTACAATCAAATACATATAAAACATGTATAAATGTGGCTGCTGTTTCAAGTATGTAATCTAAAAGGTTCACAGAATCAACATCTTAAAATGTGCTCTGCTTTGGTCACTATACAAACTGAAATTGCAACATACTAATGACCAAAAAACATGGCCAGTTGTCAGTAACATTGTAAGGCTTTCAGAATCTACATCTCTTACAACTAGTTACTTTTTTTCTCCGAACTACAACATTTGAAAGATTCAGCTTGTTTTCCTACATATTTTTCTCTCCTTATGTGTTTTCTTCACATAATTAATTTCCAAGATATACAAATGCTAGACATAAAATTCCTCCCGTCAAAAATCAGCAAGTTTGATTTTGGAGTCTAAAAACTTTATTTTCTAACATTTTATTAACTGTGTTTTAAAAAACTCTTCTGATAACAAAAAAGGCACCAAAACTTAACATAACTTTCAAAAAAAATCTAAAATTTTATAATTTTATACTTAAAAATAATCTTTTCACTCTATCAAACTTTCCAAAGGTATAATTACAATTCAGAATTGCTAACATTTTTGCAATACTTGTATAGAAGTATCCTACTATATTCCTGTCTCTTATACACATCTTTTTTTTTTTCTTTAAAAAAAGAAAACATAAATCAGCATGTTAATTAAAAAAAAAAAAAAAAACACTTAAGAGCCCTTTTAAAATTATATAGACATATATTACAGAAGTATTTCAATAAATGGACCACAAAAATCAAGTTCAAGTCAAATGTTATACCAACTATGAAATTCAAGCATATTAAAATGAAGCAAATATTCAATATTTATTCTGAAATTATATTCCAGGCTATTTAAATAAAAATTTTAAAGCTAACCTCCGATAATTTTGGATATGTAAAGTAAGGTAGATTCGGAATTCAACCTAAAGCTTATTGGTTCTACTGAACAAAAATTTCTAAAAGTTTCAAAGCCTAAGAAGTGAGCAGAAGAGGCAAAAAATTTCAGAAGTTACAAGAATCATGCCAATGGGTAAATGTGACTCTTCTTGCTCTTCCTCAAAGCAAGAAACCAGGGTCTAGTTATCCAACTGATCATACACATCAAGAAAGACAAACAAAGCTAGTCCTTTTAATATAACCTAAAAATCAACAAAGTTAAAAGGCAGGCTAAAAGAAATGTTAAGTATAGGTGCTTGTAATATACAGCATACACACAGAACAACAAAAAATATTACTTAAATAGGTCCTCTATTCTAAAAAATTCCAAATGATGCTATTATGTTCAGTAACTTCAGAACACCAGGTAAACCATTGTTTTGGGGAAAAACATTTCCCTTGTGCTAAAAGCATCAATTCACTGATTGATGAATTCTTATATTTGCAAAATTAAATGTTGTCTGATTAAAAGTCCACAAATTATTTACATAGCTGAGTAGAAAACAAAGGGAAAGAAAATGAATAGGAAATTCTGTTCTATTTCAGCAGATCAGGGTCCATAATAGGCTAGCTCCAACTCACCTTCAAAGATGGTTTTGGAATACAGTTGTTTGGGCTCTCTCCATATTATTAAAAGAGGATCCCCAGGGGGCAGGTATGGGCAAGTCTATTTTGAGAAAGTTCCACAAGTGATTTCAGTTGTAAAGATGGGGTTGGGAATTACTACAGTATACAATCCCATCTCTGCCTTGGCTTTGATTAACAACTACATGTTGAGAACTCCCAAACTTACTCCAGATCTCTTCTCTGAGCTCCAAACCAATAGTTAACCCATTAGCAAAGCCCTGTTGAATACAAGAACTCAAATCTATGAACTTCTTTCCATCTTCACTAATACCACCTTGGTTCAAATTACTAGCATCTCTCCCCCAAACTCCTGCCAATGCCCACTGTTACTACTCCTGATCCTTTTGTAGAATCCATTCTCTATACAACCAACAAAGCAACCTTTAAAATAATTATTTTATTATTCCATCATTTCACTTCCCACTATATTCACATAAATTTCCTATCCTGGAAGTTAAAGCCCTACATTACCTGATTTCCTGCCCACCTCTCTTACCTGAGCTGTATCGTTCTTATCCCTATAACTCTGACCTTTTTCCCTGTCTTCTAACACACTAGCCTCTTCCCATCATAAGGCTGTCACAATGGCAGTTTTGTCTAGAATGTTCTTCCCTCTGATCTACTGAGTTTGTTCCTTCTTATCATTTATAACTCAATTTAATGTTCCTCCTCAGGAAGTCTTTTTCCAAGCATTCAATCTAAAGCAGCTTAGAATTATACGCTTTTTCAAAACCCTGTTAATATTATCTGCATAGCACACGTCACTTTTGGAAACTAACTTATATAGTATATCCTTAACTCTTTAAAAAAAAAAAAAATGTGTCTCCTCCAGATAGAATAAAATTTCTGTGAGATCAAGTGAGCTTATTTATTGCCTTATTTTCACCAGTGCCTAGAACTTTAAATGCACTCAAAAATATTTGGTGAAAAGAAAATCCAAATGCCTACTTGCCTGATATCTCCACTTGGATGCCTTGCTATTTGTCATAGCAAATATAACATAGCCCTAATATTTGAATTTATGATCACCCTACCTTGTAAGAAAACTAGTCCTATCACCTTGTGATTCTGACCTAAGTGAATAGAATGAAGACATAACCAGCAGCATAAGCCAGATAATTAGGAAAATTTTTAATTTTTAAAAGATTTTTTTATAAATTACATCCCATATACAATTATTACAAAATACTAACTCTATTTCCCATGTTGTACAATACATCCTTATAAGCCTATCTTACACCCTATAGTTTATACCTCCCACTCCCCAACCTATGCTGTCCCTCACCTCCTCCCCACTGGTAACCACTGGTTTGTTCCCTGTATCTGTGAGTCTGCCTCTTTTTTGTTGTATTCACTAATTTGCTGTACTTTCTGGAAGGAATTACCCTTGACACTTCCTTCTCCTCCAAGTTTTATCATCAGACTGTCTCTAAAATATACTGGACAGATCCACTCTGTCCCTCTCTTCCCCATCACCAATGCAACCAAATTACCATGTCTCACTTGGATAATCAAACTAGTCTATTCATTTCTCCTCCGGCCTATGTCCAAACCATTTGCTGCAGTTTAGCTATATGATCTATTCACATACAATCTTCTTTTATCACTTTTCTATTTGATATCCTTTAAACAGCCTGTTCTAGATTCTCTAGTGTAATTTCTAACTCTCTCTCATCCACTTAGCCATTGATTTGACAGATATACATACCAAGTACCACAAACAGGGTGATACAAAATAAAGATCTTGATCTCATGAAGCTTACAATCTAACAGAGGAGGTTTTTACCAACAAATCAACAAATATTAAGTCACACAGCAATAAGTACTAAGAAGAAAAATAGAACAGGGTAAGATTTTACACTGTGTGACTGAACAACAAAAGGTCTTAGAATGGTAGATTCCCAGATCACTCAGTAGTAAGGAATCCGTCTGCCAATGCAGGTTCGATCCCTGGGTCGGGAAGATCTTCCCTGGAAGGGTAGATCCCCTTGAGGAGGAAATGGCAACCCACTCCAGTATTCTTGCCTGGAAAAATCCTATGGACAGAGAAACCTAGCAGGCTACAGTCCATTGGGGTTGCAAAGAGTCAGACATGATTGAGCACATCATGGAAAGGTCTTAGAATAACTGCTCACCACAGGGGCTTAGTGAAAAATTGTGGGCATATTTCTAGATGCTCAAATGCTCCATCATGTCCAACTCTTCGCAATCCTATAGCCCGCCAGGCTCCTCTGTCCATGGAATTCTCCAGGCAAGAATACTGGAGTGGGTTGCCATTTCCTATTTTAGGGTATCTTCCCGACCCAGGGCATATTTCTGGGTTGTGCCAATAACCAGAAGATACTACTGGGGGATTTAGTGGGTGGCAACCAGAGATGCTGACTGTCCTACAATACAGGACAGTCCCACACACAAGGAACTGTTCTTATCCCTTAACACTTTCATATGTCCATATATGAGAAAAAACCTGCTTATAATTATCTACACTCTTAACACCATTTTACATACAAACACAAAGATGTTTTGCATGATTTTAATACACAATAGATTTCCCAAAAATAAACTATCATATAAAGTGAAGGAAAACTATACTTTGTTTAATTTACAGTTTTCCTAAGAATTATTCACCATTTTAGAATTGATGAATTATTCACTCACCCATGTAACTTGGTAATGTAAGTCACAAATATAAAATCTTTAAATAGATGTTTGTGTGTAGCTGTCGAATTAATGATACTCTCTAAGTATCTAACTACTCCACTGTCTCCTCGAATACAGTTGGTACCTGGGCATGTACATTATCAAACATGTATTAATTTACTATAAATTACTTTTCTTTTTCTTTCTCAGATTACAATTAGGGCATTTGTTTAATTTAATTATGTACACAGAAAGATTATATTCACCAACTCAATCATTTGAAAAATATTTGCTGGGCCCCTACCTACGTTTCAACAGCTAGTCTAAGCACTTTGGATACATTCGTAAAGAAAACATATATCCTTACATAATAAATAAGTGAAATATTTAGTTTCTTAGAGGAAAAGTAAGGTGGACTGTGGATGCTGAAAGCGTGGAGTGTAAGATGTGCCAGTAGGCCTCAGTGGGAGGGTGAAAACTAAGCAGTCATAAAGTGAGTGAGACAGTCCAGTGCAAAGGGCACAAGCTCTAGGCTGGGGCACATACATGGCATCACTGGGGAACGGTAAGGAGCCCCATGTGTCCAAAATGCCTCATAAACATCTCTACACCGTAATGGCTTCTTTTCTAAGTCTACTGGATGATGAGACTGTAGGTCGATTAAATCAGAGATCGTACTTTCTTTTCTTAGTAGCTTCAATACTTCATATAGTATTAGAATACAGTAGACACTCAATAACCATTTGCTTTATGAAGAAAATAAATGACATAGAACCAGAAAAGTTTTCTGAGGCAACTGAGAACTAAACCTCAGAATAGTAAGATTAGAATAGTAGCCAGAAAAGAATTAATTGACCGACATGACAATATAATAAGGAAAAAAAAATGTCAGTGAATTAAAATTCAAACAAAATTTCAAAGGCAAAAGTATTAGGCCATAATTGGATTTAAAGTAACATGATAAATTTAAATATGATAAAATCTCCTGAGTAACTGCATTTATTCCATTTGGCTTTTAGTAAAATAATACTACTCAATATAATCTACTTATAGCTTCAGATCCAAAATCCTTACTAAAATGTTTTTCTACTTTAGACTAAATATTCTTATATTAAAACATACCCATAAAGCTTATCACAAACTGGCCAAGTTGATTTTAACAGATTACAGAGTGAAAGGTTGATAAGAGTTTAAAGATAATTTAGAGACTAAGTCTCTCCAAGTCTCTCGTCTTAGAGATGACAAATTGAGGACTATAAAACTGAAACAATCTGTTGAAGATCAGAGAAAATTAGTGATATATTTGCTAGATTTAATATTCTGAATCGATACCAAAATGATCTGTATGTCTCTAAAACATCAAATATTACCTAAAATATTAAGTACTAAATATTAAAGCAAGTACTCTGACCACTCTACCTCAAGGAAAACTTGAGGTTTTGACTCAAGATCTGCAGGATATTTTGACTGAAGATTTTGACAATATCTGCAGTTTTGACTGCAGGATCAATATCTACTGTATTCCTGGGCTAGTAAAGAATACAATAATGTTTTAAAATTCTAATTTAAAACAAATCCAAATTCCATTTAAGAAAAACCCAAATGGCCAAAAAATAGAATTAAGTAATAAAATAAACTTAGAATTTACTATGTTTGCTTCTGCTGAACAGTAAGTAATGGCATTAGTATGCTATTGTCCCTAAATCCAAGACATTCCCCAAACAGTATCTAAAATCTGTTTCTAATTATTCAAAGTATAATTAATTAATCAAATAAAATTAAGATGAAGGAAATCTCTACTAATAGAACAGGGATTATTTTATAATCAATATCACATGATTACAATATATATTTTGCACATTTAAAGATAGGGAAAGAATTATCAGCCCATTGTATACCTTAACATAATAAGTCTTGAGTCACTAATCTGAAATTAAAGAAAAAAATCTTAGAGCAGTAAAACCCCACACCTGAAGGACTTACCATTTTATCTAGATGTTCAATGGATCTATAAATCTCCCCCTGGGATTCATCATAGTAACTGTAACGGAACCTTTGACCTTGAAACAAATATCATGTACAAAATAAAATAGGGAAAAATTAGAAGCTAAAAAGAAAGCAAGCGCTTACCAAATAATTTCAGTTCTCATGGAAGGCAAAGCACAGCTTAAGCCTCTGAGAGAATGATTCCCAAGAGCCCTTGTATGTAAAAATAAAAGGCATATTTGGGAAGGTAATAAAGAAATGATAAATCATCAGTGTTTTACAAGGTTAAAAACTATTTCAAACTGTAAAACCTTAAAGTCACAAGCAATACAAAAGACTAAGGAAAAACAGTTTAAAAGTTAGAAGCATTGTTAAAACATATTATATCGGTCTATAATGGAAAGTAAACCCAAAGAACATGATTCAAGAAGATTTGGCTTAAGGAAACTATCTCAGTATAACAAACCAACGAAAGCTTGGCTTTTGTTGTACAAATGCAAAGATTTAATCTCTACTACAGAAAAAAAAAAAAAAGTAAGTCAGAGAGATATGTGGCTTGTATAATTTTTATGATCTAAATTTTAAAATTTATGTCGTTGTTGCAAATGTTAGAAAACAATTAATACAAGTGACTTTAAGTAGGATACACAAAAGTATAAATTTAACAAGTAGTTCTACTCTGACAATAAAGTCTCAGTAAGGGTACAAGCACAGAACAATCAATGTTTAATTATTCTCCAAACAATAGAGAGGGTAAATGGAAGAAGTTTAAAAAGGGAGAAACAAAAGGCTCAGGAAGTGAATTCTGCTTCCTACTATGTTCATATAAAAGCTAAAAGTTAAACATATTCATAATTAATCACAGATTATTATTCAACTGATTATGTTGTATTTCAGATATATCAAAACTTGTTTTTCAGTAATGCCTTTATTTTCAAGAACTCATTATTTTTATATTCCTTATTTTCAAAGATGCACCAAAGTGCAATTCTGAAGGCATTAGAGTACACTAATCGTGTACACACATACCATGCGTCTTTGTGCTGAAATTTTACAGCAAAGTTCACATAGCCAATTATTATCCTCGCATCTGAGAAGATGGGTTTCTTTGACTAGATAATTACGATTTTTAACTTTTCTATTTATCTCACTAAAAAATATCATCTTATAGATCACAAGCTATGTAAAATTATAAAACCCTTTGGATGTCCTTTTTGAGAGAAATTACACATCACAGTTTTTAACATTTCATTAACTTGTTGATGCTAATCATCTGAGAGTCACCTTTCTACAATATACCATATTTCCTTAGCTTTCACATATTAACTTTTCACATACATTAACATGTACAACTACTCAATGTGGCAATTCTTATTTCCCCCCACTTCCCCACCGAGCACCATTATTAAATCAATACTGCATCTTACAATTCATGATATCCTAGAATCAAGCAATAGGGTTCTGAGACAATTACCTGCATTTTGAATATTAACAACCTTTTCTGGTAAACACTGGAGATTACTATATGTTGCTATAACTATTAGATCTATTACAGTTCTTGAACTAAAACCATTCTTAAACAGTAACAACTCTATCACTCAATATCTCTATATTAAACAATTCATCAGACATTTCCTTCAAAACTTAGAGTTAGGTACGGCTTTGTTTTTCTTTAAAGAATATATGTACTTATTCCTACCTAACACGCATTACATCATTTACTCTATTTTTCCTATTTGCCAGGCTGCTCTCAGAAGGTTCAAAGTCAAATCTAAAGTCTATCATAATAACTTAGTGATTCAATTCCCTGGTACTAAATTTCTACTTTTATTGCAAAGTTCTTTTGATAAAGCTGCCTCACATCATCTGTGAAATGAATAAACAATCAAATAAACAATCCTGGACAAGAAAATTCTAACTCACTGTCACTGTAATTAGAGTAATATTCTTGGATGAAATCAAGATGAATATTCTTTGAACCTGAGCTGCTTCAGGTTTATACTAATACATTCTCTTTTTCTTACTTCTGACAATAACTGTTAGTTTTAGTTGTCAATAATCCCTGTTTCTGGGACATAATTGTCTTATCTCAAGATGGCCACTCTCAAGTATAGAGAAAAATGTGTGTACTTTGTGACATTTGCTATTCAAAAGTCTTTTCTACTTATTTTCAATTTTAGAGCTGCTGTTTCAAATTGCTAAAGTTGGTTAAACCTGCCCTAATCATACGTCAAAAGTTTAACTATATTTTAAAATGCTATCTTATTCATATGGACCATTTTCAATGTAACTTTCACTTAAAAACTACTTCTGAAGACAGAAGTACACCGAATGTTTAAAATAAGTTAAAATACTAAATCAACATGTGATTTAGTAGGAATGACAAAATACAAAGAAAATCAATGAGCAAATGTTTTAATATTTTGTTATCTACTTTTTGCTATGTTTCAGTACCCATCTCGAATTTAGTAGCTGAAGAACTGAGTAGAAATATTTGATAAGCACTAAAGCATTTGTTAAGAAGCTAAATTCACACGTCTATAGCTACTACATTGAAAAAAGCATCTTACTTGTAACAGCTCAAACGGTCTCACGATAACTTAATTATACAAACATTTCAAAATTACTTCAGTAATTCATTCTGGTCAATATATTTAGAGAAAGCATCAAATTTAAAGTAAATAGTTGCCATTATCCTAGCCTAAATGCATTAATATGTACATACGTATGCATGCATATACATGTGAATGCACATGAGTACACACACATAACAAGTTTACTTAAACACCATTTGGAATTTGAATTCAAAAGATTTTTTTGCTTCTAATTATTAAAAATAAAGTTTGTCAAGATTTTATTTACTAAGAAATAAAAGAAACGACACTAATACAATAACTGCTCATTAATGCACCTTCAAATATTGTTCATTTAAAATATATTATGATTTCATGTACCTCATGAGTTTTGTTTTTCAGTATTTCTAACACTCAGTAAAGCTTATGCATCTAAAGTGAACAAATACGGTTGCCTATGTGCCTGGAGAACTGGACGTGTGAATTTTTATATAAGTATGAATTAAGCATATCACATAGTAAGAGAAAATTACTTACCTGAAACTTATCCTTTCAGAAGGTACACTGGGAAAATGGATTCTTTGAGCCCCTGTTTCAACTCCAAGTATGAGCTTTCTAGCTTTAAGAGCCAGTGACCCTGCCCCTAGGGGCAGCGCAAGCTTTGGAACTCCCCTAGTGAGTATGTCAGTAGTTTCTTCAGGTGCCTTCCCTCAGTTCTTTTCAAATTCAAAAGATGAGAGGAAAAATAACCCAAGAAAAAAATCCTGTAAAGCAGAAACCTTACTCTTTGAGGGAAGGAGGGTAGCTCATTTGTGAATCCATTCCAGAGCACGCTTTCTGAGAAAAAGAAATACAGGTAAGTAATTTTCCCATCTCCAAAGGTGACTGGTGATTAATGAGTGGATTCACAGAGTGTGGAGAATAAGCTCCAGGGATGTCTGTTTAACACACAACAATCAACTAATGAGGACAAACATAACAATGAATGGTACAAGAACCAACACTACTGTTGAAATACCTCAAAACAGAAAGTAAAAAAAAATATTAACCGTCTCAACATTAAGCTATATACTAGATTGCAGAAATAAACAATGAGCTTGGAAAGTTGTTCTATAAAGCCCCCAAAAGATCAGTGAGTAAGACAGACTTCCAGACGTATGTCCAGGAAAAACTGTACTATTATACATTTACTCAATCACTTTATATGTTTAAATATTTGAGTTCAACCTCACAATACCTGTGAGATAAGACTGTTAGACCATTCTACACTAAGGACCTAAGCTACGGACATTTAACTGAAATCACTACCAAAGAAAAAATGTTTCATAAAGAAAATATTATCTAAGTAGCATCAAATAAGGTATTCATTTTTATAAGCAAAATACTATATATATTCCTTTCATTCTGAAGTCTTAGTTATAATGTAAAATTATTGACTTTATCTCAAACTTGCAAAAGATCAAAACCCTAAAAATGTGAAATCACTATGTACCAATATTTGTGAAGACAAATATCTTGAATAAGATATATTTCAGGAATTAGCTAACTTATACAAATGCAAGTTTACAGATAAAAATCCAAACCTGCTGAAGTGACTGTAGTATAAACCTTATTCATATTTTAACAAAATAATTTATCATTAACTTTTACCAAATAAATTTATTGAAACTGATTTGAAATTAAAACTATCATTTAAAAGGAAAATTATTTAATAAACAGAAGTGTGAATCCACTTTAAAGAATCAACTTCTGTTCGATCCAGTTTCATTTAGAAACTTCTCAGAAGTTAACTGAAAGTTATGTTAATGAAAGCTGTCAATAATCTACATTTGAAAGTATAAAGTTTGGGATGATCAGGAAAAAGCAAGTATTAACAGAATATATGGAAAAGAGAAAAAATAAAACTCAGGAAAACAGAATACAAATTCTACTAACTAGAAAGACTAAAAAGTCCTGGCAACAGACAAAGTTCTCTAGAATGGAGCCATCCAACAGGATGTGGACTTGGTGAGTAAGTGCACGATGCATGGAGACAGCATCACCTGACCATGACAAAAGCCAAACACTAGCAGCAGATGTCCTTTCGCTTATGTTACTCTTCCTGATATTCAAATGTTATCAGAGAAACACCATTTGGGGCTCCCAAAAAGCAGGGAGATTCAAATGAGAAGACAGAAAGACAGGGCACAATAGAATCTAGGTTCCAAACTGTCCCTTTGCTTGTCTCACCCAAAAAGAAAAATTGAGAGTATCTTAATCTATTTTTTTCTTTCTCCAATATCTCTTTCAAGTCTAAACAAGAGCTAAGTGGGATCAGAAAGATGAATCTCTTTAAAGCAAACCACCCCTTTAAAAAATTAATTTTTATAATGGACACTGGCTAACAAATAAGGTTGACAAGGCAAAATCCTTCCAGTTACACACATATAGGTCTCTCAACTGTCTCTATCATCAAGTTTTTCATTTTATTTTTCACAGAACCTGGACTGAATATAAAGAGAAACCACCACTAGAAATAAAGATGTTGTTACTGCCAGTACTCTAACATATTATTTAACAACAACAAAAATAAATCCCACTGTATATATCTGAGCAATTGGTCAACTGTACCATAATCAAGTGACTTCTCTTAAAAAAAAAAAAAAAAAACAGCTATTCAGAAATGTGAAGTGTGTTAAGAGCCTAACTCAATGAAACTTTTAAGATCTCTGAGTACTTGAGAAAATTAATCTTTCCTGTGAAATGATTCTGAATCCAGCATCATCATTACTTAAGCATGATAAAATCAATCCGCATAGTATCATTAAAACAAGAAGAAGAAACTAAGTACTGTAGTCATGAGAAAAGGCTAGATTTTTGAGATGGAAATTACTGTTCATTCACATAGGAAGGAGGACCAATGCCACTAGAGCATGAATTTGAAAAATATGAAATTTAATTTCTGTAAGTAAACACAGTTTAACCCATAACCAGCCATTGGTTCATATTATCTCAATAGGCATGTAAAGGAGAAAATGACGCTTACTTTACAAGAATGGCAGTCACTATTGCATTGTAGAAAGGAGTCTACCAATTTTGGAATAGTATCCATGTAACTCTTTCCACTTACCCTCAAACCTCCATCAAATTTCCTAACAAGAATTAGTATAGTGCTTTCCATAAGTACAAAGTAGGCATTTAATGAGCATTATTAGCGACAGTTATACTGAAAACATAAATACCTGGAAAGGTTCTATTACTTAACCACTAAATGTACATAAATATGTTTTAGTCTCTTGACAATTCCAATAGCTAACATTTACCAGACTTTGGAAAGTTTGACTTCTTTTTTGTAATTATAACCAGAAAATTCGATCCTGCAATTTAAATGCCAAAATTTTCAAGAAATCAGTAGACTAAATGGCCTAAATAATTTTCTGAAGATTTAAATAGATATAAACCAAATTTGTTTTTCTCTCTCAACATTCTACTTAAATACAGTAGCGGACTAGGATTTGCTTTATAATCACCAATGAGGTAAAAAAGGATGAGTTCACACAAAAGCAACATTAAAGCATCTACTCGTCTTTTACATGGATTTATGTTGTGGCTGTACTATACCAACACTGAGGGAGAGTCGAGGCCCTGAAGGATACTATCATGTCAGGGAAGTGAATTATTTTAATCACGAAGTGAGTTTAAACAATTCAAAGAGCCTTAAAAGTGATGCTTTTAGGAACTTTAAACATGCTTTAGGAACTTTAAATTTCTAAAACATGCTTTATTAATAATACTAAGAAAAACAGCTTTACCCCCAATAATGATACTCCCTAGTTTTATTACTGAACTTCAAAATCCCCAAGAAAAGAACCCTTTCAGATCTAAGTAATACACTTATATCCATAAAAAATAACTTCTGCCAAAGGTAGCAAACCAACTAGCAAATAGAATTTGTTATTAAAGAACCCTGAGAGCCTCTTCAGGAATTTGGCAAGGTAGCAGACAGAGCTACCTGCGTACCCTAAACTAGGGCTTTCAACCTCAGCACTATCGACATGTGGGCAAGATAATCCTGTACATTATAGGATGTTTACCTAACAGCTTTGCTGGACTCTACTCATTAGATGCCAATAGCATCCCCACCTCCTTCCCACTCTAGCTATGAGGACCAAACTGTCTCCAGGCTTTTCCAAATGTCTCCTGCGGGGATAATCAGCCCCAGCTGAGAAATCAGTGATAACAAAATATTTATCTATACCATTAGGGAGAATTGTTCTCTTGAACTGAAATCTCAAGGCCACACACAGTGCAGCATGATGTAAGAGAAGAAGAAACCAGCCTATCTAGGCCTGATAAATGTAGAATCAACTCTGGCAATCAATGACAAGACATGTAAAGGCCAGGGTTCCCTATAGCTCATTAAAGGTGTTTTTCTGGCCATTATGTAGCTTAAAATTTCTGGTGTTGAGCCTTATGTTTTCACCATAATCAAAGAAACAGCTGATGAATGAACAGATATTGGCATCCTTAAACCATTAAATCAATGAGTCAAAGAGTGTCCTAAAAGGAATAGGATTTAGAAACATTCTATCACAGTAATGGGTAAATAGAACAAACTGTATCCAAAGAATTCAAGAAAAAAAACTCAACCAAAAGAGGCATCCATAAACATCTCACTTCCTTTATGATCTATTCACTGTGAAGCTTCCTTATTTTTTTTAATTCACAACAATAACAAAAATCTCTTTGAAGTTCTTGTCCTTATGAACCAATTAAGACCACAGTGCTAATAGCTAACATGTTACAATCTTTGGAGGATACTTTGGAGGTATAATCTTTGGAGGCAACTATGGGCAAAAATTAAGCACCAAAGGCAAAAAAAGAAAGAAGAAAGGACTAATTACAAGAAAAAATGTGGAGCAAGACTGGCATAGCACATAGTGCTCTTCTTCGTTCTAAAGAGTATCTGTTTTATCTGCCAAAAAACTAACTTCAGAGAATCTATCACACAGCTCTACCTAGAAATGGGGTTAAAAGATCTTAACTCCTACTAACCTAAGTGTCTGAGCCAGGATGCCCTCACGGTGTGAATCCAATTATACCAGTCGCCTTTGGAAATGTATCCATAATCCCCTATTACAGTCTCATCCTTTTTAAATGACCAAGAGTTTTTCATTCACCTTTATGTATTATTGCTAAAAGTGTAACTTTCCAAGGAAAGTGATAAATAACTGAAGATCAGAGCTTAGAATAAAAAGATACCTTTAACCACCAAGTACATAATTTCTACTATGAAATGTTAAAATCTAGAACTTACCCCAATGGCAGAAATCAGAAGAAACCACAAAGAGATTACTAGGATCCGCTAGGTATTTACTGAAGAGTTTTCCGAATTCCTGTTCTTTTGACTCACTCAGAGCTCCAACCAATACAGGAATAATGGTAAACTCATCCTTATGGCTTAAAGAAAACAGAAAGAAAAAAAAAAAGTCACTTAAGAAATATAATAAAAATAGATTTCCCATGCTTGGCACTAAAAAGTGGAACATTTATTAACAGTGGTATGGATAATATACATAATGTTGTTGAATCCTTAAAATCTATAAATTAATATTTAAAGAAAACCATTTAAAAATGAGAAGTACAGAATATTAAAAATACCTATGTAAATTACAGAAATGTACACTAGTTCTTTAGGTAAAGCAGCTTGGTAAACGAAGCTATTTTACTACTAACAATAATATCAAATATAAAAGCTCATCAAATCACTATCATCAATCTTCTCAACTACCCAAAAAAGCTACAATCATCTCTGCCCAATGCTTCAGCAGTTTAAAAGAGCATTAAATTCTTCCTTACTTAATTTAATTCTGATTGTAAACACCATTTCTGGCACTAGCTCTATAAACCTGCCAGGTGAGACCCACAAAACTTATCTTGGCTCCCAAAAGATTCACCAGCTGCACCTCACACCTAAACTAATTAAACAGATACAGGACAGTCTGAAGATACAACTCAAATTTCACTGGCATCTAGGATGGACATAGAATTCAAGGAAATAGGTATTAATTTCTGGCAGCAAGAAAAAGATACCACGCCCATCCACAATGTCTATAGCATATTTACAAGTCCCTTTTTCACTCTACAGATTGAAAGATTTATGGAAAAGGAACAAAGCAAATTAAGAATAACCGTGACGGGCTATAGAAACAGACCTTTAAATTTTTTCATTGTAGTGAAGTTTAACTTACATATATCCAATATTATTTATATTCTAAATGACCCCAGGTTTGACACTGTAGAAACATGACTCATGCTTGTCTGACTTGTTCTGAACAGGAGTTAAAAAAAAAAAATCTTGTGATAAATGGTTTTTAATATGATAATCTGGCACTTAATTGATATAGGACAAACAGAATTTATAGAAGGGTCTGTAAAAAAAAAACTAGGTTTAAGTATTACCAAAATAAATGTTAGCTCAGCTTCATAAAGCTAAATTCAGGGCACCCAAGCGCCTCCCCCAAAAAGGCCCCCTTACCCTTGTCAATTGCGAAATAAACAGATCATACAGATCTCCAGTCCCTCTGCAATGCAGGGGCTTCTTGGGCAGAATCTGCATCTATGGAGTAAGAAAAAAACAGGAAGCTGGCAGAGGAAGCTGCCATGGGACATCTCTTTCTCTGATTCTTACCACTGCGCTTCACAACTGCGTGAATGAATAGGGGCTTTTCAGTAAGGTACGAGTGATTATCATATGAAAGAAAAGAATCTGTACTCTTGCAAAAAATTCAAGAAGATTGTTATGAGTTGTTCTAACTTCAAGTACTACCTACATAAATAAAAACACTAAGATCATTAAAATGAAACAGTAGGGAAGCAGAGTATAAAAAAAAAACAAGAAGTCTGAAGAAATGGGTTCAAGTACTATCTCTATCACATACAAACAAACGTTGATTGCAAAGGTAAGTTACTAACCTAAAAATTTATCTTATTTGTAAAATGATCATAATTACAATATCTAATTCATAAAATTGTTAAAAAGTGAGGAATACTGTAAGTGCTTTGTCAGTGTTAATTTACTCTGAAGAAGCATCACAAGTCTACTCTGTAAGAGCCACCAAACCACTCAGTCAACCTCAATGTGAGCTATCTATACAGGGGTAAAAGTCTCACACTACTGAGAAATCCAGCCTTTGAATTAAGATTCATCCATCTACCTCTTTGCCATTTCACTTTTAAAAAAATTGTTACTACTGTTCTCTATCCCCACAAAGCATAAATCAAAGAAGAGAGCATTTGGCTTTGAAATGTGACATTCCTATAAAAAGTCCAGAATCCAAGTTGTGAAGCTGGTCTTCCCTAGCGAAAGAGTATAAAATCTTGCCCTCAAAGAACAATTATAAAACTGAATAAAACTGTCCAAAAAACAACCATTTTGTGCTCTGAAAATCAAGCAAAGGCCAAAAAATACAATGAGAAGAGTTAATTCCTGAAAAATAAAATAATGTTTTTGAGAAGAACAGTGCAAGCCTGGCACCTTACCAGAAACTGCCTCAATCCTCCTTCCTTCAACATTATGGTAAATGCAAGGTGAGGCTGGCCATGAAACACCAACAGCTTTGCTGTGGAAGGAGGCTGACTTTGGCTTGGGGCAGAGAGCAGAATACCCACACCCAACAGGAAACAGAAAATCCTGCCACTTTTGTAGCTTGAAATGACCACACCATTTGAGGCAAGCCACAAACCTGAGGACTACCTAGAAATCTAATAGGGAGGTCCTGGGAAGGAGAGAGCCATATAGGGACAGGATAAATTCACAAGTTCCGTGCCCTGGCTGAACAGGAGGCAGCACATGTGTGCAGGAGAGGTCCAGAAGGCTGAAGCTCCACCCAAATGCCAGGGAACCGGGAGGATGAGAGCAAGCACAAAGGCGAGTGGAGACCTGAGGGACAATAAGCTCTTACACATCCCTGGCTGCCGGGAAACAAGGGATACACACAAGCAGTGGGAGACCAGAGAAGACCCAAGAGAAAGAAAAAGAGGCAAACGGGAAGACTTCTAATGCTCTCCCCAAAACACTCACAACCCACCAGCACACGGTGAGAGCTATAGAGGCCCAAGGCATTTAAACACAACTTCCAAACAAACAGTAGCTAGCACCAAGCAGTGCAGACACCAGGGAGAACTCTAGAAAGTCGAGGTAAAAAGAAAGAACGTTTTCAAAGCTGAGAAGATGCATCAATAGCCAAACACTGGAACAAAGATTCTGCAGATAGAGTCTACAAAAGGTACTTTTTTAAAAAAATGAGGGCTTCCCTGGAAGCTCAGTGATAAAGAATCCACCTGTCAATGCAGGAGGTTCAACAGCTGGTCCAGGAAGATTCCACATGCCTCAGAGCAACTAAGTTTGTGTGCCACAACTACTGAGCCTGTGCCCAGAAGCCTGGGAGCTGCAACTATTGAAGCCTGCAAACCCTAGAGCCTATGCTCCACAAGAGAAACCACAGCAATGAGAAGCCCATGCACCACAACAAAGAGCAGCCCGTCTGCTGCAACTAATAAAGCAACGAAGACCCAGGACAGCCAAAAATAAATGGATGCATGAATGAAACCATCACCACTATCATATGAAGAAAACCATTAATAAAATTACATAAAGTTGCTATAATATACTGTACTATGTAAAAGCTCAGTTTCAAGGAAAAAAAAAATTCTGAGCCAAAGAACAAGGAACCTGTAACCCATTCTTGGGAGCAAGGAGAGAGCTAACAGAAGCTGTATTCAAGTGGAATTGGATATTAGATTCAGCAGACAGATTTTAAAGTTATTATATGCTCAATCACTCAGTCATGTCTGACTCTTTGCAGCCCCATGAACTGTAGCCCGCCAGGCTTCCCTGTCCATGGAATTTTCCAGGCAAGAATACTGGAGTGGGGTATCTTTTCCTACTCCAGGGGATCTTCCTGACCCAGGAACTGAACCCGCATCTACTACACTGGCAGGCAGATTCTTTACCACTAGCATCACCTGGGAAGCCCCTAAAGTTATTATAAATATGTTCAAAGAAATAAAAGAAACTATGCTTTAAAAAGTTTAATGTATACATATATACAATGACTACAGCAAATATCAACAAAGAAATGTAAACCATTAAAAAGAACCAAAGGGAAATTTTGGAGTTGAAAAGTATAACTGAAATGAAAAATTCACTATATGGTCTGAAGAGGAGAATCAATATTACATAAAGAATCAGTAAAATTAAAGACAAAATAAGTTATCCAATCTGAAGAACAGAGGAAAAAAAAGACTGAAGAAAAATGCATAGAGCAGTGGAGACGTGTACACAACATCAAATACAATAGGATGCACACAATGAGAGTCCCACAAAGGTTACAGGAAAAAAGTTAGAAAAAATAATGGCTGGAAACTTCCCAAATTTCATGAAACATTTATCTAGAGATCAAAAACACTCAACAACCCAAAGTAGGTAAGTATAAAAAGATTGCCAACCTAGATACAGCACAACGAACTGATGAAAACCAAAGACAAAGAGAAAATCGTGAAAGCAGCAAAAAGAAAATGACTCATTACCTACAGGACAGTCTTTTCAACAAAGAGTATTGGGATAATTGCATAATCCATAGGACAAAAAGTGAAGTCAGACCTTTACCTCGTACCATACACAAACTGGATCATAGACACAACTATATTATAAGCTAAAATTGTAACACTTAAGAGAACAGGGTTCAGCAAACATCTTTTGAAATGGGCCATACTTTAGGTTTTCTGGGCTATAAAATCTTTTTAGCAACTACTCAACTGCTACTGTAAAGAGAAAGCAGCCACAGTCAATAGGTAAATGAATGGGTGTGTCTATGCTCCGATAAAACATTACAATAACAAGCTGTCAGCTAGATATGGTCTGCAGGTTGTGTTTGCTGACCATGTTCAAGAAGAGAAAATCTATGTAACCCTAGATTAGGCAAAGATTTCTTGATATCAAAAGTGGAATCCATACAAGAAAAAAAAAGAAATAAAGAAACTGAATCCATCAAGAACATTTGCTCTTCAATAAACACCGTTAAGAAAACAAACAGATAAGATATACCATGGGAAGAAATCTTTGCATATCAATAAAAAACTTATGTCCAGAATCTCTCATAACTAAGTAAAAAGATAAATTATCAAATTAAAACTAGGGCAAAATATATGAACAGACATTTCCCAAAGGAAGATACACAAATGACTATCATATGAAAAGTTGCTCAACTTCACAAGTCACTGGGGAGATGGCAAACTAACACCACAGTCAGCTTACACGACACACCTGTCAGAAGGGGTGTAATGTAAAGACTGACAATACCAGGTATTGGCCAGAATATGGAGAAACAGAACCCTCATGCTTTGTACCCTAGAATATAAAATGGTGCCATCACTATGAAAAACACAGACTTATCATGACTCAGCAATTCCATTCACAAGTACCTATTCAAGAGAAATGAAAACATATATTCATATAAAGACTTGTACAAGAATGTTTATAACTTTATTCCTAACATCCAAAAATGAAAATGATCCAAATGCCCATCAACTGGTGAATGGTTAAAAATGGGGCATATTCATACAATGGAATATCCACTGGGCAATAAAAAATGAATGAACCGTTAATACACAACGCAACGTGGATGAATCTCAAGAACAGTATGCTAAGTGAAAAAGGACCAACACAAAGGACTACATATTTTATGATTCCATTTATTTAAAATTTCCAAAAAATACAAATCTACAGAGAAAGAAGGTAAATGGGTACCTGAGGTTGAGAATAGAAGAAGAAATTGTCCTCAAATGAACACAAGGTTTCTTTTTTGGGTGATAAAAATGTTAAAACTAAATTGTGAGGGACTTCCCTAGTGGTCTAGTGGCTAAGACTCCATGTGCCCAATGCAGGGAGCCCAGGTTTGATCCCTGGTTAAAAAACTAGATCCCATATGCTGCAGCTAAAGATCCTATGTACTATAACTAAGATCCAGTCCAGCCAAATAAATAAGTAAAAATAAACAAAATATTCTTAAAAAAAAAAACTAGACTGTGAAAATGTCTGCACAAATCTATAAATTCATCAAAAATTTTATAGGATGTAAATTCATACTTCAAGCTTCAATAAAACTGTTAAAAAAAAAAAAAAAGAAAGAAAATCCATCTCTGCTACCTGCAGCAGGTTACTTAAACTATCTATCATCTGTCATCCATAAAAACAAAGTTAATAAAACCTACCTTACAAAATACCTATGAGCACTTGAGTAATACAGATCAAAGTTTTAGCCCTTCTTTTTCTGTCCTATGCCTTAACCCATCCTGCAGAAAATTACTGTATCCAAGATGTGTAACAAACAAAAAAACTGAAATCACAGAACCAATAGTGAAGCACTCTCCTTAAAAACAAACAATATCACTCTATATCACCAATGCTTTTACTGGTACAGAGTACAAAAAAGTCTAAATTCTAATGTAAAAATTCTAACATAAAAATGTGAATTCCGTAGCTAACATAGTTCTATCACTTCAGTGCAGTTCAGTCGCTCAGTCGTGTCCGACTCTTTGCGACTCTTTGCGACCCCATGAATCTCAGCACACCAGGCCTCCCTGTTCACTACCATCTCTCGGAGTTCACTCAGACTCACGTCCATCGAGTCCTTGATGCCACCCAGCCATCTCATCCTCTGTCGTCCCCTTCTCCTCCTGCCCCCAATCCCTCCCAGCATCAGAGTCTTTTCCAATGAGTCAACTCTTCACATGACGTGGCCAAAGTACTGGAGTTTCAGCTTTAGCATCATTCCTTCCAAAGAAATCCCAGGGCTGATCTCCTTCAGAATGGACTGGTTGGATCTCCTTGCAGTCCAAGGGACTCTCAAGAGTGTTCTCCAACACCACAGTTCAAACAGCTAATGTTATAGTTAATAACACTATATGAACATCTGAAACTCAGTAAGCGTAGATTTTAAAAGTCTTCATCAGAAGAAAAATATGAATTCTAATATGAACATTCTAAGTAATAAGAAGATCATTTAAATGGCAGTTTTCACTAAATTAGTGGCATATAAACAACTGAAATCCTAAAAGTGATGACATTTTAAACTAGATCAAATACGGTATACAAATAGTTAATTGATTATTCTTTCCATGGCATTTATTTGAACATTTCTCCTCTGAACAACAATGATGAACATGAGAATTTTCTTTTCTATACAAATCCTTCCAACTTTCCAAAGATTTTAGAAGCAGTCTAGAGCTTCTCAGGTGAGAATTTTTAAAAAATCATAACTAAGCCAGTCAAAAGAAAAGCTATTCTTATCTCTAAGATGCTGAAGCTGTTGCCACAATAGTGCTATATAATTTATTCTCCTCTCCTCTTTTAGATAGAAAATATTCACAGGAGGAAAAAAGAGAGGACAAAACATATGTAGATAAATACTAAAAGTCTACTCTGATAAAAATAAAATATATTCCAATCTTCTCAAATGTCTTATGGTACCTCTTGCTCATCCTTTTCATGGTCACAGAAACAAAAACTGTTCCATTACAATCAAAAATGAAATTTTATTTATTTTGGACACACTCCATGCTCTGTAATTCTAAAAAATGTTCTCTTCCTGATATTCAGGTACTAATCCAAAGGAATCTTCCATGTTCATGAAAAAGAGAAACTGAGCAATATACAAAGAAAACATATGCTTGCTCTAAAATCGCAATAAATGACAATTTAAAAAAAAAGATATATGCAGAAACACATGACCAGGAGTATGAAAGTCACAGGTAAGAACACACGTGAAAATCACACTGCTCTTGTGGCTGTCATTTAAGCTGGACGGGGGTGGAAAATCTCAGGCTTTCTATGTCCATAGACAAGTCATTCTACCCTGTTAAAGAGTAACTACACAAGAGCATACCTTACTTTTTCTCTGATCATTTTAAATAGTTGAAGACCTTGACTGAGGCCAAATCAGAAAGGAAAGAAAAAACTTAAGACCTACTACAAACCTAAACTATAATAAGGGTTAAAATGGTATTCAGGTGAATCAAAAATTCACAAAGTTGGAATAGCAATATGGCAGCCTGGAACTGGGAAAGTGGAAAGGGAATTCTGCAACTGGGTTAAATTCAGCAGATTTGTTGCAGAAATCTTTAGAAAGTCCAATGTGTAACACTGGCCTTTGGGTACCTAGCAACTTGGCTTCTGCAATGTTATTTAGGTGGATTAAGGCTCTTTTTACCCACTTGGGACTTTTTACACAGCTTGCCTAGATTGTTATGTGATTATGGCAAACACCTGCTTTGCTTCTGTGAGTTTTAGTATAGTTTTATAGTTTTAGTTTTATGTCTACATGACTAGCCCCTAACAAAAATTCTGGATTTAGAATCTTAAAGCAGGCGTCCCTGGCCAGAAACACTGTATACGTGTTACAGTGCTGGAAGAACCACGTTCTGTTCAGCCCACCCCTATGGGAGGGAGAATGTTGGAAGCCTACATTTGGATTCCTCCAGATTCTGTATGACATGCCTTTTGTCCCTTGCTGGTCCTGCTGTGTATCACATCTTTTCTAATAAACCATAGTCATGATACATCTATGAGTCCTTCAAGTGAGGCTGGTCGTGGAACCCTCAAAAAAGGTGTTAAAGGCACAGAGACTGAAAGAAATCATGATGTGGAGTTTTAGAGAACCCTATGTGGGAGAATTCCGCTAATCTTTTCCTCTTGATCAAATTCACCTCCAACAACAGGGATACACATACAGGTTAAATGCAGAATACTCTGACTCACTGTGAGAAAGAATAAACTAGGAAGACCCAGAAAACATCAGGCAGAGCCAAAGAAACTGGGGGAAAACAGAGGGAAAAGGGAGAAAGTAAACTGTCAATGACAACTAAAATTAACATTTAAGTCATTATAAATCTTTACTGTTTGATCAGGTAAGGGAATACAGTGAGACTATCAAAATTGATTTCAAAGGGTATACCTCTCTGAATTTCCATTCTGGTAGGAAAGCTAGTACAAAAGATTTTACAGTTCAGTTCAGTCGCTCAGTTGTGTCCGATTCTTTGAGACCCCATGAATCGCAGCATGCCAAGCCTCCCTGTCCATCACCAACTCCCGGAGTTCACCCAGACTCACATCCATCGAGTCCGTGATGCCATCCAGCCATCTCACCCTCGGTCGTCCCCTTCTCCTCCTGCCCCCAATCCCTCCCAGCATCAGAGTCTTTTCCAATGAGTCAACTCTTCACATGACGTGGCCAAAGTACTGGAGTTTCAGCTTTAGCATCATTCCTCCCAAAGAAATCCCAGGGCTGATCTCCTTCAGGATGGACTGGTTGGATCTCCTTGCAGTCCAAGGGACTCTCAAGAGTCTTCTCCAACACCACAGTTCAAAAGCATCAATTCTTCGGCACTCAGCCTTCTTCACGGTCCAACTCTCACATCCATACATGACTACTGGAAAAACCATAGCCTTGACTAGACGGACCTTAGTCAGCAAAGTAATGTCTCTGCTTTTGAGTATGCTATCTAGGTTGGTCATAGCTTTTCTTCCAAGGAATAAGCGTCTTTTAATTTCATGGCTGCAATCACCATCTGCAGTGATTTTGGAGCCCAAAAAAATAAAGTCTGACACTGTTTCCACTGTTTCCCCATCTGAACTCTATTATGGCAACTCAACTGTTTGAAGCAAAACAGTACTATGATGAACTGGCCCAAGTCAGCTTTCAGAATTATGGGCACACCAGTATTTTTACAGAAACATTCCAGTATTTTGATGGAAGCAAGTCAACATTTCCATGTCCTATGTTCTCCTAAAATTGTACCTGGTTTACACCAAAAAGTTAAGATCTTGACCATCAATGATAATTGTATACTCTTACACATTAAAAGTATTTTAAATTATTTTACTCTCTCACACAGAAATATTTACCAAGTTTTCTTCATTCTCCCATAATCTGCTCAGTTTTATCCATCATTACTTTAGTCCAAAGCTTCCATAATTTCTAAACTATTTCTATCAACCTCTTCCAACTCTAATCCATCCTTCACAGTACCATGATGCCATCAAAGAAGACTCTTACAGTCAAGTTCTAATCATCACCCTCCTTCTCAAGAACATTTACTAGCTCTATAACAATCATGGAATAAAATACAAACATTTTTAAATGACATTCAATGTCCTTCATAATCCTGTCCCAACCAACCATTCCAGCTTTCTAATCTTGGCCCTCTTACTCTCTGCACTTACAAGGTTACCTACTCAAATGGTTCCAGCCCCATGTTGGTACCATATATGTGCGAAAGGTCAGATAAGGTATATGATAACAAGAAGAGGCAGGATCAACATCAAACTAAAAACATTCATATCTGTGAAAAACTTTTTCTACCTATGCAGGTCAAACAAAAGTCATCTAGAGACAGACCTCAGTTACTAACCCAAACTTCTGTAACTTCTACAAACTAAGTCAAATAGGTTCCTGCTCTTAAAATTAGCCCCGGGCTTTCTTACTTCTCCGTTTTATATTTACAGTATTCTGTTTCCAACAAAAAATTCTGCCTCATTCTGTGAAAACTACAGCCATCCTCAATACACTCAAATATCATCTTCTTCACAATCCTTCTCTGTGCTCCCCTAACTCAGCTGTCACCTTCATCCCTTTTTTTCTGTTTCTATAAACACTTCAACTGTACTTATTACATTTTGAATTATATTACATTTATTTATATACAGCTCTTATTCCTCCAACTGGACTATATGCTGAGGAAACACACAATATTTACTTATTTTTGCATCACTCATTATTCCCTGCATAACTAAGCAACTCTACTCATATCTTAAAAATTCAGATTAACCAAATTTTTAAATTTTGAAGGTTCAATTCAGTTTAGTCTCTCAGTCATGTCCGACTTTGCAACCCCATGAACCGCAGCACACCAGGCCTCCCTAGCCATCACCAACAGCCAGAATCTACCCAAACCCATGTCCACTGAGTCAGTGATACCATCAAACCATCTCATCCTCTGTCATCCCCTTTCCTCCTGCCCCCAATCCCTCCCAGCATCAGAGTCCTTTCCAATGAGTCAACTCTTCACATGAGGTGGCCAAAGTATTGGAGTTTCAGCTTTAGCATCACTCCTTCCAATGAACACCCAGGACTGATCTCCTTTAGGATGGACTGGTTGGATCTCCTTGCAGTCCAAGGGATTCTCAAGAGTCTTCTCCAACACCACAGTTCATAGCATCAATTCTTCAGCACTCAGCTTTCTTGATAGTCCAACACTCACATCCATATATGACTACTGGAAAAACCATAGCCTTGACTAGATGGATCTTTGTTGACCAAGTAATGTCTCTGCTTTTTAATATGCTGTCTAAGTTGGTCATAACTTTCCTTCCAAGGAGTAAGTGTTTTTTAATTTCATGGTGCAATCACGATCTGCAGTGATTTTGGAGCCCCCCAAAATAAAGGTAAATATCTTAAAAACAATCAAATCTTTACATCAATAACTAGTAAAACTGGACAGGGAGGAATTACCACTATGAAGCCAAAATGAGTTTTGTTTACTAGACTACTTAATTACTCCCTATAAATAAAATACATTATTCTTAATTTGAGATTAACAGAAACACTGGAAAAGGAAACATCTCTTGTGTGTTCTTGAGGAGGTGGCAAAGATAAAAGAAATCCTTTGTCCAATCCAAAAATCCAAAGCTTTAAATAATAAAATTAGAGCCATGAACTGGTAAAAAGTCTTTCAGAGAGAAGGAAAATGACATAGTTCATAAGCTCATATCAACATAGAAAAAAAGAAGCACATTAGAAAGGAATAAAAGAATTTAAAATAACATCTTTGGTTTATTTCATTTTTCTTATTCTTAATTGATCTAACATAATTATTTGTTCAAAATAATACAGCAATAATGGGCTTGATAATTATAGTTTATGAATGATAACAATGTTATGGAGAAGGCAATGGCAACCCACTCCAGTACTCTTGCCTGGAAAATCCCATGGACGGAGGAGCCTGGTAGGCTGCAGTCCATGGGGTCGCTAAGAGTCGGACAGGACTGAGCGACTTCACTTTGGCTTTTCACTTTCATGCACTGGAGAAGGAAATGGCGACCCACTCCAGTATTCTTGCCTGGAGAATCCCAGGGACGGGGGAGCCTGGTGGGCTGCCGTCTCTGGGGTCGCACAGAGTCGGACATGACTGAAGCGACTTAGCAGCAGCAGCAGCAGCAACAACAATGTTATAAGGGATAAGAACAAGAAATTGTGAATAATGTGAGATACCTGCACTGCATGAATCAGTACAGTGTTACTTGAAAGTATACTTGCATCAGTTGCAAATGTACATTGCAAACTTTACAGCAACCACTAAGAAAAGTAAAATGAAGTGTAACCTATGCTAAGAGAGGGAAGAAAATGAACTTGTATTAAATGTTCAATTAAAATCAGAGGAAAAAGAAAAAGAGAGTAAGAAAAGAAACAAGAGCAGTGAATAAAAAATGGTTAAAAAATATAACCGATATTAACCCAACAATATCAACAATCTATTAACAGGTGAGTGGAAAGGTAAGTTTTCATTCCAATCCCAAAGAAAGGCAATGCCAAAGAATGTTCAAACTACCACAGAATTGCACTCATCTCACATGCTAGTAAGTAATGTTCAAAATTCTCCAAGCCAGGCTTCAGCAATTCATGAACCATGAACTTCCAGATGTTCAAGCTGCTTTTAGGAAAGGCAGAGGAACCAGAGATCAAATTGCCAACATCCAATGGATCACCAAAAAAGCAAGAGAGTTCCAGAAAAACATCTACTTCTGCTTTATTGACTATGCCAAAGCCTTTGACTGTGTGGATGTTGACTCATTGGAAAAGACTCTGATGCTGGGAGGGATTGGGGGCAGGAGGAGAAGGGGACGACCGAGGATGAGATGGCTGGATGGCATCACTGACTCGATGGATGTGAGTCTGAGTGAACTCCGAGAGATGGTGATGAACAGGGAGGCCTGGCGTGCTGCGATTCATGGGGTCGCAAAGAGTCGGACACGACTGAGCGACTGAACTGAACTGAACATCATGAGAAACGCTGGGCTGGAGGAACTACAAGCTGGAATCAATACTGCTGGGAAAAACATCAATAACCTCAAATATACAGATGACACCACCCTTTATGGCAGAAAGTGAAGAAGAACTAAAGAGCCTCTTGATGAAAGTGGGAGAGAAGAGTGAAAAATCTGATTTCAAACTCAGCATTCAAAAATTAAGATCATGGCACTGGGTCCCATCACTTCATGGCAAATAGGTGGGGAAACAGTAGAAACAGTGGCTGACTTTATCTTTTTGGACCTCAAAATCACTGCAGATGGTGATAGAAGGAAAGTTATGCCCAACCTAGACAGCATATTAAAAAGCAGAGACATTACTTGGTCAACAAAGGTCCGTCTAGTCAAGGCTATGGTTTTTCCAGTAGTCATGTATGGATGTGAGAACTGGACTATAAAGAAAGCTGAGCACCGAAGAATTAATGCTTTTGAACTGTGGTGATGGAGAAGACTCTTGAGAATCCCTTGGACTGCAAGGAGAGCCAACCAGTCCATCCTAAAGGAGCTCAGTCTTGAGTGTTCATTGGAAGGACTGATGTTGAAGCTGAATCTCCAATACTTTGGCCACCTGATGCGAAGCACTGACTCATTTGAAAAGACCCTAATGCTGGGAAAGACTCAAGGCAGGAGGAGAAGGGGACGACAGAGAATGAGATGGTTGGATGGTATCACCGACTCAATGGACATGGGTTTGGGTGGACCCTGGGAGTTGCTGATGGACAGGGAGGCCTGGTGTGCTGTGGTTCATGGGGTTGCAAAGAGTCAGACACGACTGGGCCACTGAACTGAACTGAATCCAATGATATCAATACTCTTTTAATAGGTGAGTGGAAAGACTGACACAACCATAAAATGGGCTATTATTCAACAACAAAGAAAAATAAGCTACCAAGCCATAAAAAGACTTGGAGGAATTTTGATAATATATTACTAAGTTCAAGAAGTCAACCTGAAAAAGCTACATATTACATGATTCCAACTACACGATATTCCAGAAACTATATGGCTATGAAGACAATAAAAAGATCAGTAGTTACTAGGGGTTAGATGGAGGTGGAGTGAAGAGAGAAGATGAATAGGTAGAACACAGGGGATTTTTAGAACAGTAAAACTACTCTACATGGGACTATTAAAGGTAGAGAGACATGAAATGAAGCATTTGGCAAAGCCAAAGACTAAACGAACACAAAGAGTGAATCCTAATTAAACTATGAACTTTATTTAATAATCATGTATCAATACTGGTTCCTCAATTTTAACAAATATATTATACTAATATAAGATATTAAGAACAGGAAAAAGTTCAGTTATTAGTAATTTATACCATACAAGGCATTTGGCATTTGATAGTAGTTTTCTCATTCAGAGAATTCAAAAATATAATTAATAAGAATAAACACAAGAAATTATAAGAGTTAGGCTTAACAATCTGGATAAACTATACAATGTCAATATTTTTTTAAACATATATAATGGTATAAGTACTGAAGTTGTCAAATCCTAACCACAGTGAATTTCTAAGATTGACTTGAACCTAAAATCTAAGATGAAAGATTTAAATACACTGTACTGTGCTTTCAAGCTGTCCATGTTACAAAAATATTAGCAGTACCAAAAAGTACTATATGGCTAAAAATATAATATTTTTACTTTTTTTTAAACATATATAATGGTATAAGTACTGAAGTTGTCAAATCCTAACCACAGTGAATTTCTAAGATTGACTTGAACCTAAAATCTAAGATGAAAGATTTAAATACACTGTACTGTGCTTTCAAGCTGTCCATGTTACAAAAATATTAGCAGTACCAAAAAGTACTATATGGCTAAAAATATAATATTTTTACAGTGAACATAAGTATTTTTACAGGGCCATTATTTCTCAAACACTTCGAAAGTTACTAAAGAATTGTACTATTTACTTTGCACATTTTTCTGAACAAAAAAGGACTAAAACTGAGGCAAAGGAATTGTTCTATATCTTGATGGTGTTGGATATTTACAAATCTACATTTATCAATATTCATAGACTTCTGTCATAAAGAATATATTTTACAGTGACCCAAAAATCAATTAAAATTTTAACTGTAAACAAAGAATAAATGAGAATAATACAGAGAAAGGAATAAAAGGAGGGAAAGAGTAAAATGCAAAGAAAAAGAAGTGGGAGCATGTTGTTAATTTTAAGAGTGTGTTAGTTGCTCAGTCCTGTCTGACTCTTTGTGACCCCATGGACTGTAGCCTACCAGGCTCCTCCATCCATGAGATTTTCCAGACAAGAATACCAGAGTGGGTTGCCATTTACTTCTCCAAAGTTTAAGAGTAAATAGCTTTTTCAAGATAGATGATTTCTACATATCTCAACTTAACAATATCTTTCAAATGCAATTATATATAATATTAAAAATTATGAATTTCAATAGTAAAGATAATATATGGAAAAAAGGATCAGAATAAAATGCTTAAAATAAGACCTCCTCTTAATAGAATTATTATTTAATTACACAAAAATGTGTATGTGTAAGTCTTATATATATACTGTCTCTTATACACATCTGTGCCAGACTTTATTTTTTTTAGTCAAATTTCTATTTTCCTAGATGTGTATAAGAGACAGCACTTAGATATTTAATTTTTTAGCCCATCATAATTTTCATAATAGTGAAAAATGAGGGAAAAGTTTTAAAATTAGTCAACTGAAGTACTACATAGTCATATACTGGAAAGTCCTATGTATACCCAATTAAAAGGAGTTTTTAAAAAAAACATGTAAATAGGTTCATGACATAAGAAGCAGCTAATTAAAAAACTCTGACCTCATTTTTGGGAAATATTTAATGAAAGTATTACAAATAGATTGCTATTAATTTATTCAACAATTAATTAATGAGATCCTGTTTGTGCCCGATACTGAGATGGGTACAGAAGATACAGAATAGACCAGCTGCCCTGGAGTAGGGGACAGGTTAGGGGAATACTAGAGAAGGGAAGCAGACAGATATACATACATAAATAACCTCCCGAAAAGCTATTTAACTGCGGTGCTACCGTGGTAGGCTATCTACAAACATAATCAACAAAATTCCTCCCACCTCTGAATGCTCATGCCACTCCTCCCGTTAGGTGCAATTTTTCCCTCCCCTTGAATCCAGTCTTCCAATTTGCGTTGTCAAGTAAAATATGGCACAAGTAATACTGTGCCACTTGCAAGCCTAAAGATTAAGAGACCTAAAACTTCTACTTACTTTCTTGTTACCCTGAATTGCCATGTACTTCCGGATAGATCAGCAGGAAAGGGAAACCATGTGTACAGAAAGGCCCTGAAGAAAAGTAACAAGTGGAGACAGGACCAAGATGAGAACTAAGGTGCGTAGTAGACAACCTGCATTAAGCCCCAGACAGAAAGTGAGAGCACCCTGGAACCTCTAGCCTAAGTCAACCGATCTTACCCGACAGCAAATGAAATAGAAATGACTGGTTGCCACTCATCCTTGAACACAAATTTCTAGCCCAAAATATCATAAGAAAACAAAAAAAGTACTTTGAGGTGATATGGCATGCTACAACTGATAACCAAGACCAAAAATGGGTGCCTGGGAAGCGTATTACTAAAAGAGACACCTAGAAAATATAATACTGGCTTTGGGGACAAGAGACAGGTGGAAGGTGAAAGGGCAACAAGGAGCCTGAAAAGTAGACATGCAGTAAGGACACTGCTAGAAGAAGGGTTATCCATATTATTTCCTGGCAGAAAATAATTAGCATAAAACTGTCACATGACAAAACTTAGAAGATTAGAGAATCTATAAATGTATTTAAGATTCCCCAACAAAATATTCAAAGTGTCAATGGCTTCTTCACAGCCAAATATGAGGAGATTAAGAAGAAAAACATGAGCTAAAGAACTAACTATAATCAGAATTTAAAAGAAATATTTCTAACTAAGAGTTTCTTGGTTAAAAAATAACTGTTTCTCATCACTAGCATCTATAGATAGCCAAACATTGTCAAGCAAACAGCCTAGGACAAAGACCAAATACAGAGTACTACCAAGAACATGGGCTCAGAATCATCAAATTGAAACCACATCTGTAAAAGCCTGTGTTAGGACCACAGGAAGACTTCAGACCATGCTTGCATATTCTCTCAGGCAGGTAAAAGGGCTTCTAAGAAATTACACAGGATTTGAGAGTTGGACTGTGAAGAAGGCTGAGCACCGAAGAATTGATGCTTTTGAACTGTGGTCTTGGAGAAGACTCTTGAGAGTCCCTTGGACTGCAAGGAGATCCAACCAGTCCATTCTGAAGGAGATCAGCCCTGGGTGTTCTTTGGAAGGAATGATGCTAAAGCTGAAACTCCAATACTTTGGCCACCTCATGTGAAGAGTTGACTCATTGGAAAGGACTCTGATGCTGGGAGGGATTGGGGGCAGGAGGAGAAGGGGATGACAGAGGATGAGATGGCTGGATGGCATCACTGACTCGATGGACGTGAGTCTGAGTGAACTCCAGGAGTTGGTGATGGACAGGGAGGCCTGGTGTGCTGCAATTCACGGGACTGCAAAGAGTCGGACGCGACTGAGCGACTGAACTGAACTGAACTTGGGCTCCAAAGTGGAGAGAATCTTGTCTCAGTAAGAAAGTGGAGAGAATCTTATCACAGTAAGAACTGTGGATGTGGCTTTTGTCTGATGGAATGCACTTCTAAGCTTATATATAGAAAATCCACAAACTGGTTAATGGAGTTCTATCAGTTTGTACTAAAATAAAACACTATCTCAAATGAAAAGAGGGCCTTTAGGCTTTTAACTGTAACATACAGCAGAATAAAACTGCTACTCAGATGCAAACAAAGCCCATTTCTTATGGAAAAGTAAAAAGGACTCAAAGAATAGAGCCAAGAGCCAAAAGAACCCAGCCAAGAGCTAAGAATAATACAGATCTTCCTCAACTTACAACAGGGTTAAGTCTAAATAAATCCATTATAAGTTGAAAACACATTTACTACACCTAACCTACTAAATATCATAAGCAACGGCACCCCACTCCAGTACTCTTGCCTGGGAAATCCCATGGACGGAGGAGCCTGGTAGGCTGCAGTCCATGGGGTCGCGAAGAGTCAGACACGACTGAGCGACTTCACTTTCACTTTTCACTTTCATGTATTGGAGAAGGAAATGGCAACCCACTCCAGTGTTCTTGCCTGGAGAATCCCAGGGATGGGGGAGCCTGGTGGGCTGCTGTCTATGGGGTCGCACAGAGTCGGACACGACTAAAGTGACTTAGCAGCAGCAGCAGCAGCCTAGCCTACCTTAAGTGTGCTTACAACATTTTCCATAGCTTGCAGATGGCAAAATTATCTAAAACAAAATGTATTTTATAATAAAGTGCTGAATCTCTCATGTTATTTATTGAATGTGCTGTGTTTAGTCACTCAGTCATGTCTGACTCTTTGCGACCCCATGGACTATAGCCCACCAGGCTTCTCTGTCCATGGGGATTATCCAGGCAAGAATACTAGACTGGGTTGCCATGCCCTCCTCCAGGGGATCTTCCCAACCCAAGGATTAAACTCAGGTCTCCTGCGCTGCAGGAGGATTGTTTACCAGCTGAGCTACCCAGGAAGCCCAACTTATTGAATACTGTACTGAAAATGAAAAACAGAATTGCTGTCTGAGTACAAAAGGATTTTTAAGTGTATTGGGTGTTCACCTTCATGATCACACGGCTGACTGGGAGCTGCAACTCCCTGCCACTGCCTAGAAACATGAGAGAATATCATACATATTGCTAGCCTGGGAAAAGATCAAAATTCAAAGTACAGTTTCTACTTAATTATGTATCACTTTCACACCATCAAAAAGCCAAAAAATCCTAAGTGGAGCCAGCATAAATCAGGAACCATCTGTAATGAATTATGAAACCACTATCAAAAGATAGAACCAAGCCATAATCAAGGACATTTTCTGTTTCCTGGTTAGATTTCAGAACTGCTTTAGAACAGAGACTACTACATGCTTTTCATTTTTCCACCCTCCAATGTGATTAACTGTCTTTGTCTCAAAACCACATACTAAGTATATTGCGGGGTGGGGGTGGGGTGGGGGGG
>SJYT01045816.1:42884-96532 GCA_006410635.1 Cephalophus harveyi | reverse complement strand
GTGGAATGGGGGGGGGGGGGGGGGGGGGGGGGGGGGGGAACTTGCCTTCCTAGTTCACAGGTATCCAAATCAAAAAGAGCTGCATTCAAGGAGCCTCATCCACATCTCAACCAAATTCAGATGATAAAATAATGAACTTTGAACCTGATGTCATAACTGGATGAGATTTCTGGGCATCTTAGGAGATGTCCTCCATGTTGGAGAAACATGAATTGTCTACCACAGGAAGAACTTTGGTAATCCATCAACAAAGATGCCTGCCAACAATCCCTCCTACTCCTGTACACATATGCTACTCCTCCCATCAAGAGGTGGCATCTATTTCTCCTTTGGGAAACAAAATGCAGTGGAAATGATGATATGCAGTTTTAGGCCTAGTCCTTAACAAGCCAAGAAATGTCTGGTTTTGTTCTGTTACCCAGAATCACCATGTAAAGAAATCCAGACCATCCTTCTAGAGACAGGCCAAAAAGATAGAAAAGCCCTGGCTGATAAAAAAAAAAAACGGGCCATAGAGAACAGATGAGGTATCTCAAGTAAAAGTCGGCACTAAAGTCATCTTGGATCCTCAAGGCCTACTCCAGTCATCTCAGTCAGTCTTGTGGACCAGAGCAAGGTGGTCCCTACTCAAACTCCTGACCCCAAAATTGTGAGCAATAAAAACAGTTACGATTTTAAGTCATAAGCTTCGAGGCAATCTGTTATCCAGTAAAGGAAACTGATACAGGTAATAGCAAGCTGGGTGACACAAGCAGTGCTTGCAGCAAAGGTTACAAAGGAAAAGTACTAGATGCTTTTGAAAGAGTCAGTATTATGGATCCTAATGGCACCCCACTCCAGCACTCTTGCCTGGAAAATCACACGGACAAAGGAGCCTGGTGGGCTGTAGTCCATGAGGTCCCTAAGAGTTGGACACGTCTGAGCGACTTCACTTTCACTTTTCACTTTCATGCATTGGAGAAGGAAATGGCAACCCACTCCAGTGTTCTTGCCTGGAGAATCCCAGGGACAGGGGAGCCTGGTGGGCTGCCGTCTATAGGGCTGCACAAAGTCAGACATGACTGAAGCAACTTAGCAGCAGCAGCAATGTAATCTAAGAGATAAAGAAGGTTTTCCTGAGAAGTGATATACTTAAAAGTGGTAATTTAATGTTATTTAATAGTGAGGAAATTAAAAAACATAAATTTTGTTCACTGGTTTCAAATTTCTATTTTCCTACATTTCCACATTACACTTGTTTTACTTTTGAAATAACATTTTAGCCAGCAACAAAAGTTTTTTACTGTCCTGTTGCAGTTGAAGGATGGGATGCTCTGATGACATTAGCATTTCAAAAAGTAAACAGGCTATACTGCTTTAAAATTTTCTGAAGAATTAGAATGTATTAAAACACAAATAACCTAAAATTGGTAAAGAATCCGCCTGCAATGCAGGAGATCCTGGTTCAATTCCTGGGTCGGGAAGATCCGCTGGAGAAGGGAAAGGCTACCTACTCCAGGATTCTTGGACTTCCGTTGTGGCTCAGCTGGTAAAGAATCTGCTTGCAACGCGAAAGACCTGGGTTCAATCCCTGGGTTGGGAAGATCCCCTGGAGAAGAGAAAGGCTACCCACTTCAGTGTTCTGGGCTGAAGAATTCCTGGAGAATTCTATGGGGTCGCAAAGAGTTGGACACGACTGAGCAACTTTCACAACCTAAAATTATACTGCTTACAATTTAATATCACTCTATTTTTGCAAACTTCTTCAGCTATGTAATCCTTTATAGTTATTTTTGTGAAAAGATGTGGACAACATGAGACTGAGAGAAGTAAATAATACTTTGATAACAGAATTAAGACTGGAAATGACTCCCAAAACTGCAATAATAGAATAAAACCAACATGAAAAAATTAAACAAAATTAATTGAAGAGACATTCACTTTTAGGGTTAAAAAGAAATCAACCACTGAAGCACAAAAGGAGAAAATAATCTAGTTTAACAATATAAAAAACCCTTGGGGTTTGAGCTGACCGCAAATATATCAGACAATAGTAAGTAAGCCATATCAGCATAAAAATTGTTAATCTCATACTTCATTAACACATTTAATTAACAAATAATTACTGCAAACCTAAGACGTACCACTTACTTTCCTAGGAGAATACAGTAATGAGGACCAGAGAAGGAATAATCTCACTCTATTTAGAAGGCAATGGCACCCCACTCCAGTACTCTTGCCTGGAAAATCCCATGGACAGAGGAGCCTGGTGGGCTGCAGTCCATGGGGTCGCTGAGTCGGACACGACTGAGCGACTTCACTTTCACTTCTCACTTTCATGCATTGGAGAAGGAAGTGGCAACCCACTCCGGTGTTCTTGCCTGGAGAATCCCAGGGACGGGGGAGCCTGGTGGGCTACCGTCTATGGGGTCGCACAGAGTCGGACACGACTGAAGCGACTTAGCAGCAGCAGTAGCAGCATTTAGAACTAATCAAACTAAAAACATATGGAATATTAAGTCCATATGAAGGAATGGTTGAAAAAATTACAGAAATGTGACCTTCAAAAGAAAAACGTTCTAATTTGAATATTGCCCTAAAGAAGAAAGAAAGCTCTTAAAACAATTCTTTCATTTTACCAAAATAATGACTACTATGTGACAGGCACTGTGCTAGGCACTGGGGTAAAAGTGGAAAACAAAAATGTCCCTGTCTTCATTCTACTTATAGTCTAGCGAGCATGCTATCCTCAAAGACCTCTTAGCAGGTACCAAGTAATAACGTCAGCATTTTTTATAACAGAGATCTCTTTTATAATAGATCTATGTTATATATAGATTACCTCACTTATTATATATTACTACATAATAATTGCTTTTATGATAGAGATTCACATACTTTGATAAAGGCTGAAATAAATTACCTCCAAGTTACTCCCAAATCTAAAATTTTATGATTACTTACTTGGAGCACTACACCATGAAAGACTGTAATTGTTATTTTGAGATAAATAAATATATAATGAATAAGATAACAGGCAAACCGATACATACAAACACACAGACACATGGGTTTTCTTGTTAATATTTCTACCTAATGAAACAACCATGCCACTTCATACATTTAACCTTCATAGGCAAACTACTCAAAACCAACTTCAATCCACATTCAGAAAAATCTAATCTCAAATTCTTTATTTCACTGTAACAAGAATTTTTAAATCTCTTTATCCTAGTGATCATCTTACCCTAGTTAAAATAATTCCAAAGAAATTAATATCCATGATTTCTCTGGGATTTCTTATATTAATTAGTATACCTTTCCATGGCTTTAGCTGTATAAGGCAAATGCATTTCAATACTGTGTTCATCTTCATCTGTCTGCAGAGACATGCGTTCAAACATTCCTGTCTTCCATAGTTCTCCGTAAACTAGAGGTTTCAAAATATAGTAAAACAAATGTATTAATGTATATCCTTATCCTGTGAGACTACCCAGTAACACAAAACTACATGCTTTGGCAAGAGACAAAAGTATCACGTAATATTCTCCTTTGGCTTTAGTTTAAAAAAAAAGGAAAATCAGCTAGCTTCTTATATAAGACAAAACAGTCAGACACGTAATGATTTAGTCAGCATTTTCATATGTTATATAGTTACATAAAAAATAATAATTTAAAATTTTCATCAGGTCCTTTCATTATATCTAAAATCACCTCTAAGTTTAAGGTTTTCCTTGACCTTAATCAACCAGTAGATACTAACAAGAACGGTTGATCAAAACTCCTACTGAAATATGGAAAAATCCCCCCGTCTACTGCCTCATGAGGTTTAATAATACAGTTTTTGAGTTTTGTTTTATTTTTAAATAAAATGTATAGGATTATTGTTTTACACCTCAAGAACAGAAAATTCCTACTGAAATGTTTTTTCCTCAACATTAAGAATTAAACTTGTCAGGTAGACTGGAATATAAATTTACCACGGGACTATGCCTTAATCTTAAATTTTTAAAATGATTTAGCAATTCAGACCCTTCTGATGAATTATACTGAAAACATTATATAGCAAGAAAATAATGGAATTTTAATACAAAAAAGACACAAGAATATTTTTATTTTATCATTGAACAGAACCAGCATTTTTATAACTACATCCTTAAATGGGTTTACCAATATCAAAGAAAGAAACAAATAACTGCATGACTTTTCTTCTATGAAATCTGTTAGGCTATCCAAAACCAAAATTTTCTGAATGCTCTAACAAGGTTTTACAAATCAAGTGTGACCCAGAGGGTGGATGAACGTAGTAAAAAGGTACAAACCTCCAGTAAACAAACTGGGGATGTTATGTACAACATGATAAATATAATGAACACTGCCGCATGTTATACATTAAAGCTGTTGAGGATAAATCCTAAGAGTTCTCGTCACAAGGGAAAAATATTATTTTGATTCTTTAATTTTGTATCTATATGAGATTACATTCACTAAACTTATCATTTCATGATATATGAAAAGTCAAATTACTGTGTCATACTTTAAAACTTATAGTGCCGTATGTCAATTATATCTCAATAAAACTGGAAGAAAAAATAAAAACTTTAAAAGCATTTTAAAAATTTAAAAATTACATATCCTAAAGCCATTCCAGGGAGTAAGGTTAGAAATATTCCAGTTTTGTTAATAAGCTATATCCTAACAACAAAATGCTAATACTCTATAAACCCCAAAATTATGAAAATGTAAGCCTAAAGTTTAAAAAGAGGTGACCATTTCCTTTGCAAACAGCTTCCTTTATTCTACAAAAGAATTTGCTGCAAAATTTCTTAAAACAATAAACACTCAACATAATTAAAATATAATTTCATGAACTGGAAGGATATACACTAAGTTCACGAATGTGGCTACTTTTGGGAATGTGGGAATGTAAAGTGAGTTCAGATGAGGGGAAAGTCTGAGTCAAGTGTGAATGATAAGTACATGAGTGTTTGTTATTGTAGTTTCCATACTGTTTGGCATTTTTAAAATTATGTTTACCCATTCCTCCAAAAACACCATTAAAAGAAAAATTTTACTTTACACATTCAGTGTACAAAATGAGACACAACTAAATAAAAAATGTGATGCCTGGAATCTTATTTTAAAAATGAAAATAATAGGTATGTTTTATAAATAAAATACACTTAAGATTTATGTAGCACTCTTCTTGCTGAGCTTCACAACTACAGGCTCATTTTTTCCCATAAAAACCATAAACAAGGAAATAAAATCATTATCCTCATTATCCATTTACAGTGAGGGATTTGTTATACACAGAGGAAGACTAACATGCTCAAAATCTTTCAACAAGTCACTGTGGGTACCAATTTCTTTTCTGATGGTACAGTGAGTACATGGTACTTCCCTGATTATAAGTATAACCACTACCGTTCAGAGACTAGTGAATCTACAGATTTTTGTGGCTGGCAGAAAAACTGCAGTTGTCTTTTAGGCATATGGAAGATTTTCTTAGTTTACACAAATTTTATTTTTAAAATTGAAATATTACAAAAGTAATACTTTTAATTTAAAATAAACTCATAATTCCTATTTTTAAAAACTTTGTTTACAAGCTGTAAGAGTTCTATATACTTACTCTTTTGGTCAATACGAAGGTCATAGAGAGGTGTTCTATATATATCCACACTGGAAAGTGCACATCGAGAAAGGGGCACATGATGAGAAGGCCCAAGGATGAAAATTCTCCGGCTAGGAGATACACAACAAAAACACAGGACAATTGCACTTCTACACAAGCTTCATTAAATAAAAAGAAAAAAAAAGTAATTTTTAAAAATTATGTGTAATACTGTTTTCCTTCTTGATTTCATCACCTACTGTTACATGCTAAATTGTGTTCCCTTGGTATCATAGATAAAGTCTGCCCCCCTGTACCTTAGAATGGAACCTATTTGGAGATAAGGTCTTTGAAGAGGTGGTTAAGTTAAAGTGAAGTCATTACGGTGAGGCCTGAATTCAATATGACTGGTGTCTTGACAAGAAGAGAAAGAGACACCAAAGGTGCACACACACAAAATGGTAACTGACCACGTGAAGAGACATCAGGAAGACAGCCATCTGCAAGCCAAGGAAGGGCCTCATAAGAAACCAACCCTGTCAACACCTTCATCTTGGACTTCTCCAGCATCCAGAATGAGGAGAAAATAAATTTCTGTTGTTCCAATCACCTAGTTTATGGTGTTTTGTTACGGCAGCACTAGCAAACTAGTGTACCTAATGACTTGCTTCTCAATTAAGTTCAGTTCCTTATCTCTGTCTTTCTGTTGAAAGGGCTTTAAAAGAACCATGTTCAATACCTGGAAATACCAGTTACTAATTATCTACAATAAGCCAACTGACTATGCTTAAAATCACCTCTGTATTCACAATGGCTAGAACACAGGTTTTCAACAGCTACATTAATTACACTTTAAACATTCCAGCTATTAAATAAAATCTCAAACACATCCTAAACTTGCCTACAACTTTAATAAAACTACATAACAGTATAAAGTCTGAAAATCCAACATATCACTACAAAGAATTATTCAGATAAAACTATTTCCACATTTCACCCATGGCAGAGAAGAAAGGCATCTTGTTGAGAAGAACTCAGTGTAATAATAAGCTTTCTCTGTTCCTATTCAAGTAGAAGTCGTTCCCAAAAACAAAGAAACGTAATTATGTGTTCTTTGCACTATAGGCTAAAGAAAAGAATAGGGCTAACTTGTAGCTTAAATCTTTACAATCCCTTTATCTTAAACATCAAGATTAAAATGGACGAATTCTCATTTTATCTCAAACATCTCTATGATCTGAATTCCAAAACTCCATTTTCTCTATTCTCCCAAATTTATATGAACAAAACTTTCCCCACCACACACACGCTCACAGACCGGAAACTCTAAGTAAAAAGAATATATATATATATATATATATATATATATATGTAACCTATACACCTAGAAAATTAAGAGCTACTCATTGCTCAATTAAGGGACAAACACTCAAAGACTGAGACACCAGAGCTCTACCTGATTCTCATCAAAAACTTGCAGGCCAAGGAATGTGCGCCATATTGCAAAGTATTTATTTTGATAAAACTCTATTACAGGTAAGAAAATTAACCTATGGTTGGGTGTATCTTACTTGCTAACTGAGGTGCTGGGAGGGTTGGGGGAGCTAGGAAAGATGTGGGTAAGGTAACGGTGATTCTCAGTTTAATCCCAAAATCTCCTGAAGAAACTGCAATCCTCAAGAGGTCACTCAGAGCAGACATGTAAGACCACAAAGGGTTTCTAGTCAGAAACATAATCCCTTTTCTCACCTCCCCTGCTAATAGTCACTTCCTGTCATCATCACTAAGAGCAAATCAATAACGTTTAAGGAAAAAAATAAAATAAAATCCACAGATTCCTAAATGAACAAAAAGATACCACTATGTTCTCACACCTTAATGGCATAAAAATAACACCACAGTTTTTAAAATTAAAGTCTAATGTGGGACATAAATAATGGTATATCTGAGTGTTTAGGAAACTTGCTTAAGGACAAGGTACTATATTGGGTTGGCAAAAAAATTCCTTCGGATTTTTCCACAGGACGTAAACAGAAAACTCTAACAAACTTTTTGGCCAACCCAATATGAATTAAGAGCTAAGTAAGAAAAGAAAAGCATTTTTATGATTGAGGAATGTATTTTTAAGAAAAGAAGACTAGAATACTTAAAATCAGAGCACTCCTGGAAATTCAGGATAATTAAAACATGAAATGACTTTTATAATATCAATTGAGGCACAGATATATTTCATAGGTAAGTGTAACAAGGTTCTTCTGACAGTGACTAAAAGATGAGTATTACTTCAGAAATAAAGACCCGAGGTCAGAAAGCCTAGCTGCTTCCTCTAATTTAATACATGGCTATTCATCTTGATTGCGTTTTCATCAGACCCAACCGAGATGAAAAGATAAAGCCTAGTGCAGAAAAGAGCTCCCATCAGTCTGAATTATCCAGCTGGGTACCCCAAAGGTTGAAACTCACCCGAAAGCAACATAGTGAAGTTCTGCATTTAGTTAAGAGAGATACCAGGGAAAAAAAGAGATTAAGTCCCATCAATACAAAATCCTTAAAAGTGATATACCCAAAAACAAACCAAAAAAAAGCTAGGTATTGTTGAAAAGAACGAAAAACAAAATAAACACTGAATGAGTACTAATCTCAGACTGAATCTCTGTGTTAGCTATATGCTAAAAAACAATTAATAGCATAAATAAAAAATAACATCTTTTCTCTTTCCTCCCCCCTAGATCACTAGGTCCATGAACACCTAAGCCATACACAGATTTTGGAGAGAAATGGATAATATAAGCATTGGAAGTAATGCCACTTTCTCTCCCTTTAATTAATTACAAAGTGCTTTGTCATAAAGGGGTTACTTTTAAAATATCTGCATATAATCACTGTTACCATACATATAAAAGAAATCTTTAATATGAAAAAATAGGAAAAAAAATCAGTAGGCATTCTTTCAGGAAATAATGTAGTTTACATATAATTATACCTCCAGAGAATCCACATTTGTGGAGCTACTAAGAGAGTAGTCTGTGCACTCAACACATGAGTTACTTAAGTGCCTGTTCTCATAAATAGTCAACTACTTCTACTAAATAATAGAACACAAGTAATTTTTTTTTAATGTTTCATAGTAAGCGGAGATATTTTAACTGAAAAATAAAATGTCATGTGGCCCCAAAGAAGATACCTTTTGGCTCTCTTTCTGCCCTGCAAGGTTTTCTGAAAGATAGGAATCAAAATCAAGTTACTATCTAAGTAACATCCTGAGTTTCAGTTTTTAAAGTTTCAGTAATAGGAAAAGACTTTGCAACTATAAATATGGGAAAGAACTTAATGTATCATTTTTAAAATTCCTTAAAGGGCCAGAGTACCCTTTCTAATATATGAATCAGATCATATCACTCTCCCACTTAAAATGTCTTTCAAAGGTTTTTCATTTTCATGGTCAGAGGATAAAATCCCAAATCCTTAAAACAGGTTCTAAAGTCTCAAATGAACCAGTCCCTCGAGTGTGATTCTCCCCCACTTAGATCACAGTACTTTATGCACACTGGTCTTTGCAGTGCCCTGATGACAAGGATACCTCTGCCTATTTCAAAGCTTTTTCACATTAATTGCTTCTTTTGCTGGCTTAAAGATCATCTCCCCAGAGATGTCTCCCATACCTTATCCACAATATAAATCCAATCACCTTGAATTATAGCAGTTCTCAAAGTGTGAACTGTGGATTCCTCAATACCCTTTCAAAGAGTTCACAAAATCAAAACTATTTTCATAATAATACAAAGAAGTTATCTGCCTTTGCAATGTGTTAATATTTGCACTTGTGGTACAAAAGTGGGACTGTGTAAACTGCTGGCTACAATAAAGATAATGGAATAAAAATGTACTAGGAGCTATGTATTCTTCACCTTCACCCATGCTGTTTTTTTAAAGCCAGTTTCATTTCATTAAATGCTGAACTCTGAATACAGTTTTATTAAAATATGCTGTATGACAAAATGCATTCAATTTGCGGTAATAAATGCACAAAGCACCTCTGGAACATACAGAAGCATGTCTCAAGGAAAAAGCATTTGTGTGCTTTTGAGTTATGAGCTAAAGTAGACATTTTCCCCATGGAACACAATTTTTAGTTCAAAAAATGACTGCAGAGAAATTGTGGTTATTCCAACTTAACTAACTGGCAGAAATTTTCTAGAAAACTAACAAAATGAGCCTGACTTCATAGAAAACATTTGATATATTTGTTGCCAATAATAAAACTGAAACTTTTAAGTGAAAGTTAGGACTTTTATAAAACTTGTATCACTGTGAGATTGACAGCTTCCCAATAATTAAAAATATTTCTAATGAAATTGATGGTGATATTAACAAATGACTTTTTTTACATTGTATGATGAAATGTCAACATTTGAAAGACCTGCCTAACTCAATGAACAAGTATTTTCTAAACGTTCATGTAAGATATCAAAAAATCATGCCAAGGTAAAAGACCCATTCAAAGCCTACACACAAAAGATGATCCTGGTGGACATGTAGAGAATGCGAAAGTAAGAATGGAGGCTAGTGTATCAAGTTCAAGCTTCTCTCTTGGGCTGTTATTTTTTTCTCTATACTTATTATTCCCAAAAGCATGTGTTCTCTATCTTCTCAAAGGACTCTGAAGACACTGCAAATCTCAGGGAGAGCCACTTTCAAGAGAATAAAACTATGACTGTCAATCATCATTTTCAACACCCAGACCTTCAAATTTATTTATTCAGAATTCAATTCCAATATACTAATTACAAGAATAAGGTGATCACTCACATTACACATCATTTGTCTTTCTTTTTATTGATCGCCTTTATCATCACCTCCTCTGTCCTTCCTTTTTACCTTTTACTCTCTTTCCTTTTTACCATTTTTTCCCTTCCATTCTTACTGTCCATCAGTATACACACAATTTCCACTTATATCAATATAGACTCTCTATGTACTTCTAGGCCAAATTAATTCTGGGGTACCCTTTCAGTACATATCATCATCAAAAAAATTCTGCCAAACTGGAAAAGGTTTGGAAAAAGTTGTTATATGAACTAGCCTTGATTATAGATGGTTTATAGACCAGGGTCAAATAAAGGATGTTTCTAAAAAGCTTTACAATCTAATTTCTACTTCACCCTTATTCATGAAACAAGTTAAAATTATACATTAAATATGTATTATGAAATATCTGTTAAAGATGCGCCTCAAATCATCTGGCAATATTACAGTCTTTAATAATTTATTATTAAAAATTTACTAAAAATAACTTTCAATAAAGGCCTGATAAAATGTGCAGGACAAACATACTACATAAAAACCAAAGAGAGCAGCTTTTTTAACAATTTGAACAAACTGCTCAAAGGCAAGGAAGTAGGCTGAGGGTGAGATTCTCTTTTTAAACTCATGGCTACTGTGAGTTATTTCTACATCTCACCATGAATGATTATACTTCATCTATGCTAATACAGGTCTAACCAATCAATCAACATCTGACAGAATTAAAATTTTCCAGCAGAAATTTTTGAAATTTCACAAATTTCTTATTTAGAGAGTGGTATACTAAGCTTTTAAAGTTTACAACTTTCTCATTTTATAGAGTACTAAATGACTCAGTCTCAATTTGCCAGGAAGAGTTTTTTGAGCTAATTTCAGAGCTGTCATTAAATTATTATGAGATAATACACTTCAAACACCATATTAAATTCATGTCAGATTCTAAAATAATTCAGATAACTTTTCCTGTCAATGAGAAATTATTCTTCATTCATTAACCAGAATTTAACAAGTAAAATAAAAAAATTTTCAATTATGAAGTGATTAAAATAGAAAAAAGGCTTTGGATTTTTCTTTAAAAAAGTGTTCGACTCCAGGTTTTCAAAGAAAATTTTAAAAAGCAAACTATTTAACTGGTAATGTTCCTGGACCCACTACCACTGAGTGCATTCATGGGGCAGGAGGGGCACACTCAGCTCTGACAGTATCTACCTTGAGATAACATCAGATTCCACAGGTTAAGGGTTCAGTCCTACAAGAATGTCCCCACAGCCATCTCCCACCTTGGACGCCAGTTGCAAGCCCAGGTTATCACTTAGGGTTTACAGATTAGAGATTCCAACAACCACCTCCTTGAATTTCAATTCAGATGCCAATTAAGTCCAGGTTATTACCTGTACTTCTGACAGGCTGATTACAAGTCAGAGGTTCCCATGACCCCCTCCTAGGGTTCAATTTATTTGCTAAAGCGGCTCACAAAACTCAGAAAAACATTTCACTTACTAGATCATTGGTTTATTATAGAAAGATGTAACTCAGTAACAGCCAGATGGAAGAGATGCAAAGGGCAAGGTAAGGGGAAAGAGCCAGGAATTTCCATGCCCTCTCCAGGAAGGTCACTCTCCCTAAATCTCCACATGGTCACCAACCCAGAAGCTCTCCAAACCAAAGCGTGCCCTTTGGGGCTTTTAATCAAGATAATGATTGATTCAACCTCCAGGCCTTCTCCCCTCCCCAGAGGAGGTCAGGAAGTGGGAATGAAGATTCCAACCTTCTAAACACAGGTTGAATATTCTGGCAACCAGTCCCCAGTCTTAGGTGGGGGTCCAAAAGTCACTTCATTAACATACAAGAAACATCTTTTTTGTCAATGTCACCACTTAGGCAAGTCCAACAGTTTGGGGAACTATGGAAGAAGACTAAATATATATGTGAAATATATTTTGATCATCTAAATGACCAAATATATATTTCTTACAAAATCACAATAGTGTATTAACCATCTAACATTTCCAGAACTAAATATTTTACCGTCAAAGGGAAGGTAATAACCAAATGCTCAGATAATGAAAAACAGTATTAAAGCTTTTTATAACCTACATGTTATAATCAAATTGATAAAAAGTCAAATTCTTAATGAAATCAAATATATAATAAATATGTAAAACAAATTACTTCAGTGACAAAGCAAGTATGATATAATCTCCAACCACCTAATCAAAATGGAATCTAGCTATATTACTTACGTAATAGATGGATCCACTTGTTTGTAAGCATGAGCAGCACAAGACCCACAGTACGTATACCCTGCATGGCTACAAAACAAAAGAATGTTTAACTTAATGATCAGATTCAAAAGCAAATCATTCTGGGAGAAAAATAACTTCTGAAAGAAATACAGTAATTATGGTAAACATAACAGAATTATGTGTATAGATTAAAAAGCAATGTAGGGAATGATGCAACTTCTAGAATAGCACAAGGAACACATGATTGTTCTGTGTTCCAATTTTAAATGTTAAAAAGTATTTTGTAATTTTTTTTTTGATCTGAAGGAAAATTAGATTTAAAATTTTCTAGACTTATTTGAAGTTGCTAATGTAACACTAAGGGGCTTCCCAGGTGGAGTCAGTGGTAACGAATCCGACTGCTAATGCAGGAGATGAAAGAGACTCAGGTTCAGTCCATGGGTTGGGATCCCCTGGAGAAGGGCACTGCAACCCACTCCAGTATTCTTGCCTGGAGAATCCCAGGGACAGAGGAGCCTGGCAGGCTATCGTCCATAAGGTCACAAAGAGTTGGACACAACTGAAGTGACTTAACACGCAATGTAACACTAATAATAATATATGAGTTTTTAACATTCTTGTTCAATACCATCAACAGACTATTACATACACAAAACGATAAGATTAAAAGCAAGTCAAATCAGAGCAAAACAAATATCCTATAAGAAACAGCTCATGTCCCTCTGCATATGTAGAGGTAAGAGAACTGACCTGGCCTTTTATGTATCATGCCCTTTCATTTTCTCGCATTCTATCCTTCTCACCCTCTGGTCTTAGCTTTACATTAGTTCTCTGATCACCCATACAATGACTACATTTCAGAACATTAATTTTCTTTCTTGACTCAAGTTATGTGAGTCTAGAAATATTTTCTTTAATGCTTCTAGTGTGTGGGCAGTAACTGTTTAACAAATGGCTCTGCAGGGGGAAAAAAATGTATACATATGTACAGAAGCTTATTATAAATTTTACTGAAATAAAAAGATATATATCACACAATTTCCAAACAATGAAAAAATATGTAACATCCTTTACTGCAAATTCCGCACAGGCAATTGATTGTCCCAGAATGCTTTCCCTGATTTTAGCTGACCTCTTTAATCATTAGCCAAATAATGACTGCAAGTGACAAGAGTGAAACAATGAAGACATATGTCTGAATTTCACTCATTCAACAACTTGAAAAGTGTCTTTTGTTTATTAGACAGTAGTTTTCAAATAATGAAAAACATATTTTCTTACTCATTTCTTTGTGCTAGTCACAACTGTAAAGCTACAGACATAACACAAAGTTTAATCTGCATTATTAACCTTTCCCCATTTCTTTTTTTGAGTATAGACATATAATCAACATAAAATAAAGTCCTGATTTGTAGCAATCTGCCTATTAATGTGGAGTAAATCATTCCTATCATGGCCAATTTCAAGATGCACAGTAAACTGAAAAGAAAAAACACAGACTGGGAGAAAATATTTGTAAAGCATATATCTGATAAAGGATTTATCTCTAAATATATAAAGAAAAAGCAAATATCTGATATAAGATTTATATCTGATATACAAAGAAATTTCAAAACAACCTAATGCTTTAAAAAGACACAGGTAACTATTTTACAAGACAAAAAGAATTCTGAAGACTGGTTGCACAACAATGTGAATGCACTTAACACTACTATATAAATGGTTAAAAAATCCTTAAAATGGTAAATTTTATGTTATGTATATTTTATTATGATTTTTTAGAATTTTTAAATAGAAAAAGATGTGAACAGATACTTTCAAAAAGAACACATGGGATGGCAAAAAGCATACAAGAGAAGGCTCTACATCAGTTAGTCATTAAGGAGAGGCAAATTAAAACAATGAGCTACCACTAAACACCCACTAGAATAAGCTACAATAAAATGAGTGGCCATACCAAGTGTGGCAAGGATGCAGAACCGAAACTCAGTCTGTACTTGTGGAAATGCAAAACGGTACACTACTAGGGAAAAAATGGTTTGGCAATGTCTTTAAAAAAAAAAAAAGGTAAGCATACTTCTGCTATATAACTCCTGCCAGCTATTCCACTCCTAAAAAAAAAAAAAAAAAGCATTATGTGCACACAAAGATTTATACTCCGATATTCATCCCATTTTTATTTGAAATAGCCAAAAACAGAAACAGTCAACTATCCCTCAAAAGGTGAACTGACAAACAAATTAAAAAATATCCATACAACAAAGTAACTTATCAGCAATAAAAAAGAACAAACTATTGACACACTCAAAATAATTATGCTTAAAAAAAAGGAATGGCAAAATAAAGAAAAATAAATATGCTGAATGAGAGAACACAGACAAAAGTTTCATATTATATGATTCCATTTAAATAATTCTATAATTTAAAATGTTTAATTTTGAAAAAGAATATATACATATATGTGTGTGTAAAACCGAGTCACTTTGCTGTAGAGCACAGACTGACCCAATACTGTAAATCAGCTACACTTAAATTAAAAATATAAATAATTCTAAAAAATAAAAACTATAGCGACAGAAAGGAAATCAGTGGATGTAGGAGGGTGGGGAGAAGGGCGGAGAGGTAAAGAAGGCACAAGAAAACTTCTGAAGATGAGGAGTATGTTCACTGTCTTAATTGTGGTAATGATTTCACAGGTATATACATATTTCAAACTTACATATAAAACTGTACACTTTAGATGCAGCTGAATGTTAATCATACCCCAAAAGAGCTGTTTTAAAAATGGTACTCATCTTAACTAAATACAGAAAAAGAGAGTCACATAAGTCAGTCACAGTCATACAAGATAGCAATGTGTTTGCTTAATTAGGACTAAAGTAACATGGGACATATGCTAAGCACACCGTAATCACTGAAGGCTTTACTAATCAGATTAATGGTGGTCACTCCATTCTCACATCTCTGTCAAGGGAGCCTATCAAGCTGCCTCAATACAGCAATATTCTCACAACCCAGTTCTAACCTTAGCCAGAAGGTAATGTAAGCTGTCCTATGGCTCAGCAAATTCAGTTTTGCTGTCATCCTGTACTAATCTTGATACTCTAGACTAACCAGAGGCTCTATTTGATCCAATTATAACCCCCATCTTTCAATGCCCAAGACACCAATACCAACTGCTTCAGATTCTTAACACCTGTTCCTCATCTTAACATTACTGGCTCCTTCCAATCAATTCAGAAATACACTGTCTTGCCCTGCCATGTGGACCTTAAAATTCATCTGATCCATCCGGACCTGTCCCGGTCTGTCTCAAACGTGAATGACATTGAGATTTTCAACACTGCTTTCCTCTTAGTTGTCACTCACTTCACATTCCTCCACTTCTCAATTCTTGTATCTTAAACTGGTCCTTTCTTCTTAGATCTGCTTTTCAGACCTTTAGTTACTACTTGCTCTTCGTGAATTTAAAGGCCCTGAACCCCAATCTATGCTCCAATCTCTAAATCAACCTGTCTTTCTGAATCTCTCCCGGTTTTACCAATGCTGTTACTACTAAAGCTTAGTTCTTTTTTTAAAATACATATTTTAACTTTTTATCACAACTCAGCGATTAAACAACATAGCTGATTAACAATGTTGTGATGTTTCAGATGCATAGCAAAATGACTCAGTCATACATATACATGTATCGGTTCTTCCCCAAACTTCCCTCCTGTCCAAGCTGCCACATAGCACTGAGCAGAGTTGCAGGTGCTGTACAGTAGATCCGTGTTGGCTATCCATTTTTAACATAGCAGTGTGTACATATTAATCCCAAACTCCTTAACTATCCCTTCTCCCAACTGAACATCTTTTCATATACCTCTTGGCCATCTTCTTCTTTGGAGAAATGTCTATTTAGGTCTTCTGCCCTTTTTTTGATTGGGCTGTGTGTTTTGTTGATACTGAGGCACATAAGCTACTTGTAGATTTTGGAGACTAATCCCTTGTCAATCAAATCATTTGCAAATGTTTTCTCCCATTCTGTGGGCTGTCTTTTCATATTGTTTATGGTCTCCTTTGCTGTGCAAAAGCTTTTGAATTTAAATAGGTCCCGTGTTCGTTTATTTATTTCTTTTATTTTTATTACTCTGGGAGATACACTGAAAGAGATATTGCTGCAATTTACGTCAGAGAGTATTCTGCCTGTTTTCCTCTAGGAGTTTTATAGTGTCTGGTCTCACATTTAGGCCTTTAATCCACTTTGAGCTTATTTTTATATACAGAGTTAAAGAATGGTTTCACTTTTTTACATGTAGCTGTCCAGTTTTCCCAGCACCATTTATTGAAAAGGCTTTCTTTTCTCCATTGTATAATCATGCCTCCTTTGTCATACGTTAATTCGCCATAAGTGTGTGGGTTCTTAAGTGCCAGACTTCTTAGAAACACTAGATTCTTGAAGAACAGGTAGGACAGAAATAGTAAGGGAAGGGAAGGGAATAAAGGCTGAAGGAAAAACATGAGCAAATGTCCAAATGTATGATGTAAACGAGAAAAAATGAAATTGGCCTGAATGCAACAAGAGAGTAGTACTAAGACAGAATGAGACTCTGACTCATTATCAAGTCTGGACTTGATAAAACAAGTTTCTGAAAAACTGATGTATGCTCTTGAGCAGGGAAGTGACCATGTGAAACTGTTATCGTGTACTGAAAAACAAGCACAAAGGACATTAGGGACAGAAGTGTTACATGAAGCTCTCTTGGAAACTGTGGTTTGAGGTAGTAATGTCAAGGTCTAGAATGGTGTCAGTGTCAGTGGGAAATGAGAAATCAATGCACTAGAGTCTAAAAAGAAAAACTGACATATCTTAGTGACCAAGTAGGAAGAAAAAAAAGAAGACAGTTATGATTAATGGTGGTAACTAACACCTACTAAGTGCTTACCACATGTCAGGCAATCTTTTATGTTAACTCAAAGCATTTCTTTTAATCCTAACAACTCTCTGAGATAGAAGTTACTACTTTTCTCTTTCTATAGGTGAAGAAACTAAAGCGGAAAGGTTAAGAAACTTGCTCAAGGTCATACAGATAGTAAGTGGTACTCCAGGATTCAAAGCCAGGCAGTAGAGCTCCAGAACCCATTCTTAACCACCAAGAGAGACCTGTACATATTTGACGGAAAAGGGGGAAGAGTCCGTGGAGTTGGAAAAGTAAATGTCCTAACAACTGAAGACTAATTCCAGAATCATACATCCTGTAAGACTACAGGGAAAGATGATAGCTTTAATAACATGATTAATTAAGGTAAACTTGTTTCATAATAAGAACTCAGATTTCACGGTTTTAGTCCTTTCTGAAGCTGAAGGCTTAAAAGTATGCTTGAATGAAAGATAAAATAGTGGCAAAGAGAAAGGAGTCTTAACCTGGATAAAGAATACATTGAAGTGCATCTTTTTAAAAAAATCATTGAGTATACCATCCCTCTTATCCCCCATAGTGAGGAACTCTACTTATATGCAAGGACTAAGATCACAGTAAAAAGAAGAGAATTTCTATTACTTTCCTTTATCCTGGCCCAGATATATGGTAAAGAATAAAGTTGTAGTAATTATCATCAGTTCTCACCAGTGATCCTCTGTCCCTATACCTTTCTCTTGCTAATAGAATCTAATTCTACAGGTATGTAGAAAGAGGTTCCATTAAGAGATCACATACAATAAAGAAGGCTTTGCTAAGGGAATGACTAAGTTATTTTCTTTTGTGCATGACAGCCAGAAGAGCAATCAAAAACTTGCGCTCTACAGATTATTTGACGATGCATCATCAAAGTGTGTCCAAGTCAGTCTTTTTAAAGTTTGTAAAATCCAAAGACATCCTTGCTAGCAGTTACAAGTCACTCTGATTCTTAATGTAACTTCTCATGAAAACAAATACAGAATTATACTCTAATATCTATAATTTGTCATTAGGCTAGAGCTATGCCTCTAAAAACTGATCCGTCTTTTAATGCAGAGTACTTTTGTTTCTCCCTTTACATCTACATAGCAGACCCTTTATATCAGCAAGTCCAGTTCCTAACCTACAGAATTTGTGCCTTTTACAGAGCTGCTATTAAATGAGGATGCAATGTCACTGTCCATGATCATTCACTGGTTAAGTGACAGTTTCCCATACAGCGACCTTGCAGTGTGATATAATTTAAATTCCTACATCAGGAAAATTACCAATCACTACATGAACTTTCACTTGTATCAATCATGAAAGCCAAGAGTCTAGAAATATTCTGAGAGGCTTTTAATCAAAGACGATATAGGGAATCATAAAAGAACACTTATTTGACTTCAACAAAGTCAGAATCTAGTAGTCCTAGTTCTACTGAACAGCGGCAAAAAATGCAAAATAAAGACCGCACTAGATGAAATGAGAAGACTGGACCAGATGAAATGAGATCTCCTTTTTAAGAGATTAAAGAAAAGCTTGCAACCTTAAGTTATGATCTACAAACCTAGAATCTAAAGTTAAAAACCCCTGTGAACATACACACTGCTGCTGCTGCTGCTGCTGCTAAGTCGCTTCAGTCGTGTCCGACTCTGTGCGACCCCACAGATGGCAGCCCACTGGGCTCCGCCATCCCTGGGATTCTCCAGGCAAGAACACTGGAGTGGGTTGCCATTTCCTTCTCCAATGCATGAAAGTGAAAAGTCAAAGTGAAGTCGCTCAGTCGTGTCTGACTCAGCGACCCCATGGACTGCAGCCTACCAGGCTGCTCCGTCCATGGGATTTTCCAGGCAAGAGTACTGGAGTGGGGTGCCATTGCCTTCTCCTGAACATACACACTACTACATATAAAATAGACAGCTAATAACAACCTGTTGCAGAGCACAGGGAACTCTACACAACACTCTGTAATGACATTCACGGGAAAAGAATCTTTAAAAAAAAAAAAAAAGTGAATATATATATAAAACTGATTCACTTTACTATACACCTGAAACTAACACAACATTGTAAATTAACACTGTAAATTACTATACACCAACAAAAATTTGAAAAAAAAAGAAAAAATAACACCTGTGAGCATACAGGATCAAGCTGAGGGACAACTGGCCCCAAACAGTTCACAGAAGCAGCAATCTCCATACTGTCCTCTCAATTTTATTCTGCTGCACCTAACTTCATATTCTTTTCTTTCATAGGCATGGCTCAATGGCCCTAAAGATTTCTGCTTCATTAAAAAATATCAGTAGATTGTTATACCCCAAAAATGTCCAGGTAAAACAGCCATTATTCAGGATATTTTATTTTTATAATTGGAACCTCACAAATATTAAGTAAACAGTGTTATGAGCTAAAAAGTCAAGTAAGAATAAGCTAACCACAATGTTGCATATTGAGTTTCTTTTACTGCTGGAGTATATATGATTTGACATACTGCCATGAATAACCTGCCACTTAATATTAACAAGGACTGCATATCTTTAGGAAATTAAATTAACTAGATAATTTATGAAGATTCACTATCTCATGATATACACTGGTAGGAGCTCTATAGGTATGTTTCACTATATACAACCTGGTCTTCTATATAAATGTTTCTTGGCTTTCAAACTGGTTTTTATACTAAAGGTAACACATGTCCACAGTAAAAAAAGAAAAAAAAAAGAAAAAAATCAAATAATGAAAAAAGGTACAGAATGAAAAGTAAAAGTATCCTTTATTCCATACTATTCCTAATAGATTAGCCACTAAGAAATCAAACTCTAACAGACTTTTCTGGTGGTCTAGTGGGTAAGACTCTATGCTGTCAATATAGAATATGCCATGTTGTGTTGCCAAAAACTTTTTTTTTTTTAATCAAACTCTATTGTAAACGTATGGTGGGAGCCTTCAATAGTCATTGTGTGTGCATGCATGCTAAGTCACTTCAGTCATGACAGACTCTTTGCAACTATGGACTATAGCCCACCAGGCTCCTATGTCCATGGGATTCACCAGGCTCCTCTGTCCATGGGATTCTCCAGGCAAGAATACTGGAGTGGGTTGCCATGCCCTTCTCCAGGGGATCTTTCTGACTCAGGGATCGAACCTGAGTCTCTTATGTCTCCTGCATTGGAGGCAGGTTCTATGCTTTACAGCAAAATATAGTTTCATCATGTAAATTAAGCCCCTTCCACAATCACTGGCTTATATTTTTATATTCAGTAAGAGGTTTCTTAAGTGATGTATACCGATACAGCTCCATTTTAACGGTTGCTGAATTATTCAAGAATATTGCAAGATAAACATTTCTGGCATCAAAGTATCTGGGAGTCATGGCAGGAAGGCTTTTGGAACTCCTAGTTCATGAGATCATTTCAATATATATCCCTGGGCCACATACTGTCTCCGGTGCCTTAAGGAACCTGTAGTTTTGTTTCAATCAAAGGATAAGGATATTTTTTACTCAAATTTTTTTAATCCTTCTCCCAAATGTGCCTGCTTATATGTCATACAGATTAGAATTCTTTAAGACTGATCAACAGTTAGTTTACGGGTCAATATTTATTCTTCTAATAATGTCAATAATAAATGACATTATTCTATTTAATCTACATCAATATAAAAAGGACCTACTGTTTAAGCATTTTTCAAAGTGTGCTACTTAGGTTCTGGGTTTGTTTTTTTAAGGTTCCCCTTGTATGATTTATTCTTATGAAGGCACAATCTAAGAAAAGGTGGTCCCAGAGAGCTAGAATTTATAAAATTTTAAAAATACGTTTCTTATTTTAAATAAATACAGAAATGTTAATATTTTAAGTTGTCTAGTTATTATATAAGTATGTTCTTACAAAGACCTTTCTGTGCCTGTGTCATGTCCAACTCTGTGACCCCACAGACTTTAGCCATAGCCAGGCTCTTCTGTCTGTGAGATTTTTCCAGCAAGAATACTGAAGCAAGTTCCCATTTACTCCTCCAGGGGATCTTCCCAATCCAGGGATCAAACCAAAGTCTCCCGTGTCTCCTGCATTGGCAGGAGGATTCTTTGCAACTGAGCCACCTGGAAAACCCTTTGTGCCTATTTAACAAAATATTTGTTATTGCTTTTCTACCATAAAAAAAAGAAAGGTAACTCTGGAAAAGTTACCTCTGGAAACCATATAATAAGATGAGTTTAATAACTATATTTAAAGTTTTCATATATTAACAAAGTAGAAATTATTTATATATAAACTACAAAGTCACTATACGGCAGAAACATGCACACCAAAGCCAAAACTATTTTCAACATTCATTTTGAAACCTCGGGTAACTTAGAAATTTTTTACAAATCAAAGTATTTGTAACTCAGGCCCAAATATCTCATTTCCCAGGCTACTTCCAAAGATTTCAATTTAAAACTAACTACAAGAAGGAAACAAGTATAGCTAGTTTTTCATGAATAACTAACCTCATTTTAATTTTATGTTGATTCAGTTCAGTTCCCACATTTAGAACAGGTTTTATCTAGGAAGTTAGTATACCATAATAGTCAAATATCAGCATAGAAATGGGAATGACAAAAGAACTTATATTATGAGATACTATAAAAAGATGATTATTAATCTATCGTTTCTCACCCAAGCAAGGATCTCACTTATACAAACTTCCCAACTTATCCTTGCATCAATTTTTCTCTACTGGATTGTGTCAACATTATAAACACTTTAATAACTCTCACTTTACATTGACACCATATTCCCATTGCCCTATTTCCTTGATTTATAGCAAAATTTCTCCAAAAAAACCTGTCTATATTCACTGTCTTCATTTCGCTCCTTAATTCTTTCTTGAACCCACTCCAACTGTGCTTTCATCCCTACCACTCCACAGAAATTGTTCTTACTGAAATAACCAGCTTTCTCCACAGTATCCAATTATCGATTATCAGTCTGCATCTTATTTTGCCTACTGGCAGAATTTGACACACCTGATCTTCTCCTCCCTGACACATTTTAATCCTTTTACTTCCCAGAAACATCACTCACTCTTGGTTTTGCTCCTTCCTCCCTCGTCCTCCTTCAAAATCTCCTTTGCAGATATTCATCTTCATCCTGACCTCTAAATAAAGCTGGCTTGCCTAAGGGCTTAGTCTTTGAATTTCTCCTATTTCACTCCCTAGGCAACTACAGTCCAATAAGACTTTAAGTGATAAGTTACACACTTAACTGTGTTAAGTGTGATATACCAACATAGCCTAGCCCTTCTTCCCTGTACTCCAGATTCACATATTTAGCTGCCCATTTGAAATCCCCACCTGGATATCTAGTAGGCATCTCAACATTAACACAGGGAGAATAAAATGTTAGATTCTATACAAAAACTTAAAATTCCACTCCCCACCTCTACCCTTGTTTTTCCCTTTAATTAATATAAACACAATTCTATCCTTTCAATTTCACAAGCCAAAACTTAAGTCATCCATGACTTTTTGTTCTATTTTATTAGCCTCAAAAATACCCAGAATATACTGTTTCTCATCACCTCTACCACTAGCTCCCAGTCAAAGCCATTATGTCATCTCTTTTCGGTACTAGAGTAATAAGCCTCCTAAATAGACTCCTCGCCACCACAAAAGAAAAAGTCTAGACCACAGCAAGAGTAATCCCCTGCAAACCTAAGTCAGATGGTATTACTTTTCTGCTTAAAGTTTCTCCTTACTTGCCATATAACTTGGAATGAAAACCAAAGCTTTTATGATCTCTTACGAAGCCTCCCCATAATCAAGCCCCCACTGCCAATCTCAGCCACTGCTCTTCCACACACATATGCCTCTCCAGCTACACTGGCCTTGCTTTTCCTCAAACACACTAAGCATATTCTGTCCCAGAGCCTCTGTCCTTGCTGCTTCTCAACCTAAACTCTCTTTCCTGGGTATCTGCGTAACTCCTCTCTCACATCATTTAGGCTCAATTGCTACTTAACAGGGAGAGTTTTTCTTATTATTCTACATAAACCAGCAACTCCCAACCCATGCTGTCACTCTCAATCCTTTTATCTGCTTTATTTTTCTTAGCGCCCAACAGCACTCGACACAGCATTATTATTTACTGTCTGCATTCCCCAAATACTAAAAGGCAAACACTATGAGTAGTGATTTCAATTTATTCAAAGAGCAGCACAAAGAAGAGCATCTAGCATTTAGCCTGATAGACATCTGCTGAATGACAAAATAAGTAATAGCAAGTCATTATGCTAAAAGTTTTATAAAGATTAGCTCATTTAATCATTAGAAAAACTATACGAAGGTAATATGATTCTAATTTTACCAATAAGACAAAGGCACAAGAGATTAAATAACTTGAATGTCACACAGTTGGTGAGCAATGTAGTCAACTTCCTGAATCTTTTAAATGAGATCAACTTAGATCTCCTTAACTAAATGTTTGGCACATAAAATATGTAACATTTATATAATACTTATTATGTGCCCAACACTAATGTAAGTTCTTTATGTGTATTTACTTGTTTAATTCTCATAGTGTTTAGTAAGTGGTTACTATTACTATTTTCACTATTTATTATTATCAAGTTACCAACCTGAACTCGAGAAGTCACATAAAAGATGTTGCTGTGAGAGAAACAGCAGAAACGCCAATATCTACCAAATCAAAATTAACTGAATTCATACCATACAAACAGTTAACTGTGTTTGTTAGCTTGTAATTCTCAAAAACTCCTCTAACACAGACAATAGATTGCCTTCTAATAGGCAACAGACTGCCTTCATTTAAAAAAAAATCTACCCATCCTTTAAAATCCTGGCTGCTAGTCCATATTGCACCTCACTATGTTTAATACACTTTTATTTGTAAGTTTCAAATTATGTGATTAAAGTCAATCTTTTTAATGTTTAAAATAGAACTTACTCATTTGTACCAAATACTATTGCAATCACTAAGCTTACCTAATGTTTAAATTGCTTCAACTAATGTTTAACTGTTTTAAAAGTCAGTTTTATTACCAAAAAAAAAATTTGAAACTTCTGCATCTGAGAAAATAGCCAACTCCTTTATCCTTGAGTTAAAGTGAAAGCCACAGCAATCATGAAATTTAGTGAATATAACTTCTTCGTTTCAACACAGCATTTGATTTTTAATTTTTAACTCAATTCTTAGACATTCATCCTTTATTAAAAATCAACACATGAAAGATTCTGGGTAAAGACCCTTTAAACTTACGGTGCAATAATGGCTCTAGCAGGTCTTTTTGTAGACTGTACTTGTGAAAGCCAACCTTCTAGCTGGGCATTCAGCTGCGGTCCTATAAAAAGAGAAAGAGGTAAACTGGAGTGAGCAAAACAATACAGTACCAATAACCATACATGACACAAAGTTATCACTGAACTTATTTGGGACTAAAATAGCTTAATGGGCAGTGGATCATCATTTTAGATGTTAATGTCTGAAACTTGACCAATTATAAAGTTTCCAGGAGCAAGCCATATGATAAAGACAAGTACTGATTAAACAATATTTGCTTTAATCCATCTACTTATTTATTTACAACCATCTTCGTTCAAGAACACCACCACCTCCTCAAACCAAGGTACTGATCAAACAAAATAAAACAGCAAACAGAAAACAATAGTATACGAAAAGAAAATAACTGAATATTTCTGGAGCACCAAAACCTGCCTAATCACTAAAATCACATCTATAGTGTGATCCTTACAATACTCAATGATTGTTTCTGCCATCCATTCCAGCCCCTATTCCCATATCATATCAATAACCAAGAACTGCTGCTGCTAAGTAGCTTCAGTCGTGTCTGACTCTGTGCGACCGCATAGACGGCAGCCCACCAGGCTCCCCTGTCCCTGGGATTCTCCAGGCAAGAACACTGGAGTGGATTGCCATTTCCTTCTCCAATGCATGAAACTGAAAAGTGAAAGGGAAGTCGCTCAGTTGTGTCCGACTCTTAGTGACCCCATGGACTGCAGCCTACCAGGCTCTTCCGTCCATGGGGTTTTCCAGGCAAGGAGTGGGGTACCACTGCCTTCTCCAAACCAGGAACTATACCACCTCAAAAATCTCAGGTTCAGGCATCCCACTCTATTCACTTCCTATTATTCCAGTTCACTTCTAAAAGTCTGTTGGAGTCATTTTGCCAACTATCCTTCATCCTCTCTTCTCCATTTTTTATACCTATCCTGAGATTTGATGATCCATCACTATAATCATTTCCTTGCCTGTGGCCTCCTCCTTTGCTCCTCTCTTCCTCCATCATAGTCAAATCATAGTTAAAACCAGCATTCCACCTAACACAGCACCTTCACCTGAATAGCTGAATAAGACTATAAAGAAACACAACCATAAGAACTTTGAAATTATGTTCATAAATTTTACTAGACCCTTAGGAGACAAAGCCCAGAAATCATACCACAACAACCTAGTGAATTTGCTCCTTCATCTTTAAAATAAAGAATTACTTCATATAGCTTCTCCTTTTATCCTAAACCGTCATCCCCTTCCCATTCCCAGCAGATGATCAACCTTTTCAATTTGTTAAGGAAAAACAAGCAGCAGCAGAATACCCAACCACCCTGGTTTGCTCAGGACTTTGCCAGTTTTAGCACTGGAAGTCTGGTGTCCTGGGAACTCTCTCAGTCCCAGGCAAACCGGAATATGAGTCACCCTAAACTCAGAAGAGAACTACCTCCTCTTCCTCTTTTCCTGCTCCTATCAAAAGAAAAACAAACTGCTTCTGCACTGGGTCCCAATTTGTCTTCCTTTCTCAAAGACTCTGCTCTTCCAACTATCCTTTTCTCCTGCCCTAACTTGCCCCTTTGTATGAGATAAAAATTATCATCAGCATGCAAATTTAAATTCTTTTAATTAAGAAAAAAGAAAAGCTAAACAAGCCTCTAACCAGCAACTCAGGACCATCTTTCTCAAGGACCCAGCAGCCATCTCTTTGAAATGTGATCATCACGGAGGACAGGAGCCTAACTTCAGAGGGTCACCTAGCCCCAAGCTGCTAAATTACTTCCTGTCATAAAAATATATAAGTTTATTTTTCCTGGGATAAAGCAATTAGCTAATACATTATGGTCACCCTGATTACCAAGCGAATTTAGAATGAACTATGTGCGACAAATGTTGCTGTCAAGTCCTCTTTCTTGAGCACTACTTATTATTTATCATAAGAATATGCATGTAATGGATTTTATCTGCTTAGCTGTATAAAAGGATAAGTGTTCTTTAGGTCTTTGCAATCTCTTAGCAGACAGCTGGTGATGTGCATTGTATTCAAGCTTATTACTTGTCAAAAAATAAAATTGTTTCCTTTCTCAGAATTTTTATATTTATTGAAAAAGTTCTTAAATTTATTTAGATATGAATGTTCATAGCACTCATGTTTATTTATGTAAAAACAAAAGCAAAATGAATTCAAAATTTTCTTAAAATTTTCTTCATATTCACAATCTGAGTTCTAAATTTCTTTTTAACTCAGTCATCAATGATCCTGTTTTTCCATAATATCATCCTCTGTACCATTTAAGGAAGTGGTAATGTGATACTTCTTTTTAAAACACTCCTCTACTGCCTCAGAATTCTCCTTCAAGCAACTGACACACATTGTTCAAGTTGTGATGCTACACCTTTCCTGATGTTACCAAACCAAAAGGTATCACCAGAAAGTGCAACTAACAGGTTTCAGAAGACAACACAGACCTGTTCATCTCTTCCTTAAATGATATGTTACCTGAAACACCAATGGGTTGCATTATCTAGTCATACCAACAGGATGAATTATTGAGTTTGGGTATATGCAGGCAGTGGATAACCATTTCACAACTGACAATGATTTAAAGATGCCACTGACTGCAAAACACATTTCAATTTCAGAAATATTAAAACCTGGGGAAATCTATATCTTTAAATCAATGAAATATAGTAGCACTATGAAAACCACACTCTCCACAATGTTCTGGTATTTTTATTTCAATGGAGAACAGTGAAAAAAATCATCAAAGACTAGCTGTAACCAAAACTGTTTCTCAAAAGGCTTCCTGAATATAATCATCGCATTTAATTCAAAAAGTAACATTTCAGCAGTTCTCCCGAAATCCTTTCCCTCCTTACTGTTGTCTTACCTTGATCATATACTTAGAATTTATTGCTATACTTTTTACAAAACTAAGTATCTTATTTTTAGATACATCTCAAGGGATGCTATTTGTTTTTATGTATCTATGACAAGACTCCTCACACAAAAAATAACATGCCCTTGGGAACACAAGAACTGTCTCACTGAATCTGACCCGAAGCCCATCCAGAGCAGTGCTACAGCAAACCAAAAACACAGAAACAGCCTTGTTGCAAAGAACATTATTGTTCTCCTTGAAACAAACCTCAAAGGGCCAGACCAAATCCAAATATCTTGGATTCCTTATTACCCACTAAAATTACAAACATAAGAATCTGTTTATAATTTTTGCTAAACTCTGTAGTTCAGAATATAACTCATCAGGGCAAATAACTATCCAGTGAACAATCTTCAGTGCATACCATCCAACTCATATCTGGCCAAGTGGCTATCACTTAACCACAATCCTGCCCACTCATAAAGTCTTTCAAAAATCTTCATATAGTTAATACCAATTCCACTGGATTTCATACCTGAAAGGGATTCAAAATTTGAAGGATCACAGTGTATTCTTCCTTTGAGGTGATTTACAAAACCATAATCTGAAAAATGGGTTCAGCACTGATTCCTTTAACAGTCTATTAACTTGGAATCACTATTCTGAATCTATTTATAAACAAATTCCCTATCCTTATCAAATGCTGCCACTTAACTCCTTGAGAGTACCTGGTTATAGTGTTTCACCTTAACTCTCTTTAAACATCAACATATTGATTTATATCTGCTATTTCTTCATTATAAAAAAAATATGGGGGAACACATATAAAGACAAGGGTAAAACAATAATCCTATGATTATAAAAGACACCAAAATTAATATTTTCCAACTTTCCTGCTAATCTTTAAAATGATAGACAATTCTGTACACTGCTCTCCAAGCAATCAATAAGACAGAAACACAGCCCGACCCATCAACCAAAATGAGATGACAGAGAAATATGTTACAAATTAAGGAGCAAGCTAAAAACCTATAAGAACAAATAAATGAAGAGGAAATAGGCAACCTACCTGAAAAAGAATTCAGAGTAATATTAATAAAGATGATCCATAAACTCATAAATAGAATGGAAGATGTGTATAAGAGACAGTAAATAATTCTATAACACATATCTCTATTTTCATATTTTAAATTATCTCCTTTGGAGACTCTCAGAATGGAATTACCATGTAAATCAATGTGAATCTTTTTAAGATTTCAAAACATGTATTAAAAATGTTTTCCAAAATTGCATCCCTTCATAATTATGTACCATGCATGAACACCTGTTTTACCATACCCTCATCTCATTTCTCTCATTTGATAAAAATTAAAATTTAATGCCTGACCTCAATTATATTTGGCATTTCAAAATAAATCATTCTATTTCTTCAAAGCAATTAAAATGACTAAAATATATATATATATTGGGAGAAGGCAATGGCACCCCACTCCAGTGTTCTTGCCTGGAAAATCCCATGGACAGAGGAGCCTTGTGGGCTGCAGCCCATGGGGTCATGAAGACTCGGACACAACTGAGCGACTTCCCTTTCACTTTTCACTTTCATGCACTGGAGAAGGAAATGGCAACCCACTCCAGTGTTCTTGCCTGGAGAATCCCAGGGACGGAGGAGCCTGGTGGGCTGCCGTCTATGGGGTCACACAGAGTCGGACACGACTGAAGTGTTTTAGCAGTAGCATATATATTGACTCTGAGATGTGTATTTTCTACTTAGAGCGTGGAATAGCAACATGATTGTTAATGATGGATAACCTGTGACGGGGAGGAACACTGAAGGTTTAGCAAACAATTACTATCTATTGGCCTTTACAGTTGTTGCTGCTGTTCAGTCACCCAGTTGAGTCCGACTCTTTGCAACCCCACGGACTGCAGCACGCCAGGCCTCCCTGTCCCTCATCATCTCCCAAAGTTTGCCCAAGTTCATGTTCATTGCATCAGTGATGCCGTCCAGCCATCTCATCCTCTGATGCCCTCTTCTCCTTCGGCCCTTGATCTTTCCCAGCATCAGGGGCTTTTCCAATTATCTGTCTGTGCACATCAGATGACCAAAACACTGGAGCTTCGGCTTCAGCATCAGTCGTTCCAGTAAATATTCAGGGTTGATCTCCCATAAGATTGACTGGTTTGATCTCCTTGCTGTCCAAGGGACTTTCAGGAATCTTCTCCAGCACCACAGCTCGAAGGTATCAATTCTTCAGTGTTCCACATTCTTTATGGTCCAGCTCTCACAACCGTACGTGACCACTGGGAAGACCATACACTTGACTATACAGACCTTGGTCAGCAAAGTAATGTCTCTTGCTTTTCAAAATACTGCCTAGGTTTCTCATTGCTTTCCTGCCAAGAAGCAATCGTCTTCTGTTTTCAAGGCTGTAGTCACCATCCACAGAGATTTTAGAGTCCAAAAAGTGGAAATCTGTCACTACTTCCACCTTTTCCCCTTCCATTTGCCATGCAGTAATGGGGCTGGATGACATGATCTTAGTTTTTTAATACTTAGTCTTAAGCCAGCTCTTCCACTCTCCTCCTTCACCCTCATCAAGAGGCTCTTCAGTTCCTCTTTGCTTTCTGCAATTAAGAGTGGTATCATCCACATATCTTAGATTGTTGATGTTTCTCCTGCTTACCTTGATTCCGGCTTGTAACTCACTCAGCCCAGCATTTCTCATTATGTGCTCGGTGTATACGTTAAACAAACAGGTTGACAGCAGACAGCCCTGTCATACTCCTTTCTTGATCTTGAACCAATCAGTTGTTTCATACAGGGTTCTAACTGTTGCTTTTTGATCCACATACAGGCTTCTCAGGAGACAGGTAAGATGGTCTGGTATTCCCAACTCTCTAAGAGCTTTCCGCAGTTTGTCATGATCCACACAGTCAAAGGCTTTAGTGCAGTCAATGAAATAGAGATAGATGTTTTTCTGAAATTCCCTTGCTTTCTCTTTAACCCAGTGAATGTTAGCAATTTGATCTCTAGTTCTTCCGTCTCTAAACCCAGTTTGGACATCTGGAAGCTCTTGGTTCGAGTAATGATGAACAGCCTAGTATGCAAGATTTATTAGCATGAGAGATGAGTGCAATTGTTCGATGGTTAGCCATTCTTTGTTACTACCTTTCTTGGGAACTGGGATGAGGACTGACCTTTTCCCGTTCTGTGGCCACTCCTGAGTCTTCCAGATTTGCTGACATAATGAATGCAAAACCTCGATGGCATCATCTTTAGGGATTTGAATAGTTCTGCTGGAATTTCATCACACCCACTAGCTTTATTAACAGCAGTGTTTCTTAAGGCCCACTTGACTTCGCACTCCAGAATGTCTGGCTCTGAGTGACTAACCACACCATCGTAGTAATCCAGTTTATTAAGATCTTTTTTACACAATTCTTCCATATATTCATTCTATCTCTTCTTGATCTCTTCAGCATATACTAGGTCTCCACCATTTTTACCCTTTATTGTGCCCAAGTTATCTATTATACCCAGTCACAAGTTATCCATTACTGAAGTTTAGCAAACAACTACCATCTACTGGCCTTTACAGGAGACAGGTCAAATTCAAAACCAAGCCTATTATGTTGTATTATGCTAAAGTTTTAAATCACTCACAATCATAAATACTTTCACATTCTCCTGCCATTATATCTTTTTAAGCAATGGGGTATTTTTTAACCTTTTAGTAACAATAATTCTTTCTCCTATAATAGTCAAAAATTAGTCTACAGACCAGAAGCATCCAATGTGTTTATTTTAAAGAGAGATCACTATGTCACCACAGTCTCTGGGGATGGTACCTACGGCTTTTAACAAGCTTTTAGCAAACTCTGCAGTGACTGTGATACACACTATGCAGGACCACTGCCGTAACAGCATTAATGTGCACAAGAACATGCTACATGAATGAGTATATGAGCAAACGCAGCCAACATAACAGCTCCTTGGTGATGAACTGTTTCCACTGCATAGATAAATCACATAATCTATAAATCAGCAATATAAAAATGCATGAATTTTTGTCTCTAAACTACTTGAGGGTTTCCCTTGTAGCTCACTGAATCCATAAGTGATCCACTATTCCTTAAAATATACATGTTTATTTTTAATAGTGTTTCTAACTTCTCACTTCAATCAATGCCTCACCAGCTTTTCCATTTGAACAACCCTGATGACAAAGGAAAATAAATTCAAGATTCATAAAAACTGGATGATAAACTCTTACATCTTCTTAGTCCAAAAATTTATGTGAATGTAATAAACTAAATGACAATACAATATCCATAGTAATTTCAAAACTCCCATGCTCCTACCTGTGATTTAAATGGAGGCCCTAAGAAGATACACCACATTTACCCTCTAACACCAGGGTCAAGTGCTCTAATTAGGAAACATGAACCAGAATCATAAAAAGCAAGACGCTAAAGTGGCACAAATGCTTAATGTTGAGTCCATGATACTTCTTTAATGCTTAACTAACCAGGACTTGTTATTTTCTCCCAACTGCAACTAACTTTTTTTTTTTTAATGTTTCTTTGGGTTACAATCAACCAGTTACTACTACCCAATCTGGATAATTTGATACCAAATGCAAACACATAATTTATGGGAAAATAAAACAAGTCTGCCTGAATGGAAAGAATCACAAATAGGATAACTTTCCACACAAGGAAACAATTTTCAGGTAACTGCTCAAAATAAGTTTCTGATACCAACAGTCAAGATGGCAGAATAGGAGGACGTGAAGTTCTCATCTCCTAACAGGTCAGGGCTTGGGCCTAAGTGCCTCTGGTGGTGGTGGTGGTTGTTGTTCAGTCACTTGGTCATGTCCAACTCTTTGTGATCCCATGGACTGCAGCAGGCCAGGCTTCCCTGTCCTTCACCATCTCCCAGGGCTTGCTCAAACTCATGTCCATTGAGTCGGTGATGCCATCCAACCATCTCATCCTCTGTCACCCCTTCTCCTCCTCCCTTCAATCTTTCCAAGCATCAGGGTCTTTCTAATGAGTTGGCTGTTTGCATCAGGTGGTCAAAGTATCTGAGCTTTAGATTCAGCATCAGTCCTCCCAATGAATATTCAGGACTATTTCCTTTAGGATGGACTGGTTGGATCTCCTTGCAGTCCAAGGGACTCTCAAGAGTCTTCTCCAACACCACAGTTCAAAAGCATCTATTTTTTGGCACTCAGCTTTCTTTCTGGTCCAAGGCCCTGTGGTAGGAGCACCGAGTCCAAGCTGCTGAACTTACAGAGTACTTCAACCCTAAGAAATATGAATCCATGTGAGCTCTTCCAAAGGTCAGCATCTCAGCACCAAGACCCAGTTCCACCAACTGCCTCCAAACTCCAGTGCTGGACACCTCAGGCCAAGCAATCAATAAGACAGAAACACAGCCCGACCCATCAACCAAAATGAGATGACAGAGAAATATGTTACAAATTAAGGAGCAAGCTAAAAACCTATAAGAACAAATAAATGAAGAGGAAATAGGCAACCTACCTGAAAAAGAATTCAGAGTAATATTAATAAAGATGATCCATAAACTCACGAATAGAATGGAGGCCCAGATTGAGAAAATACAAGAAATGTTTACAAGGACCTAGAAGAAGTAAAGAACAAACAAATGGTGATGAAAAACACATTAACTGAAATGAAAAATACACTAGAAGGAATGAACAACAGAATAACTGAGGCGAAGAACGAATAAGTGAGCTGGAAAACAGAATGGTGGAAATAACTGCCAATGAGCAGAGTAAAGAAAAACAATGAAAAGAAATGAGGACAGTCTCAGAGACCTCTGGGACAACATTAAATGCACCAATCTTTGAATTATAGGGGTTCCAGAAGAAAAAGAAAGTCTGAGGAAATATTTGAAGAGATTATAGGTGGAAAACTTCCTTAATATGGGAAAGGATATCAGGCCAGAAAGAACTGGCAAGATATACTTAAAGTGATGAAAGTAAAAAACCTACAATCAAGATTACTCTACCCAGCAAGGCTATCATTCAGATTCAATGGAGAAACTAAAAGCTTTACAGATACGCAAAAGTTAAAATAATTCAGCACCACCAAATCAGCTTTACAGCAAATGCTAAAGGAACTTCTCTAGGTGGGAAACACTAGAAAAGAAAAAAGACCTATAACAACAAGCCCAAAACAATTAAGAAAATGGTAATAAGAACATACATATAATTATCTTCAATGTGAATAGATTAAATACTTCAAACAAAAAACATAGACTGGCTGAATGGATACAAAAGCAAGACCCATTATATGATGTCTTTTAGGGATTTGAATAGTTCTGCTGGAATTTCATCACACCCACTAGCTTTATTAACAGCAGTGTTTCTTAAGGCCCACTTGACTTCGCACTCCAGAATGTCTGGCTCTGAGTGACTAACCACACCATCGTAGTAATCCAGTTTATTAAGATCTTTTTTACACAATTCTTCCATATATTCATTCTATCTCTTCTTGATCTCTTCAGCATATACTAGGTCTCCACCATTTTTACCCTTTATTGTGCCCAAGTTATCTATTATACCCAGTCACAAGTTATCCATTACTGAAGTTTAGCAAACAACTACCATCTACTGGCCTTTACAGGAGACAGGTCAAATTCAAAACCAAGCCTATTATGTTGTATTATGCTAAAGTTTTAAATCACTCACAATCATAAATACTTTCACATTCTCCTGCCATTATATCTTTTTAAGCAATGGGGTATTTTTTAACCTTTTAGTAACAATAATTCTTTCTCCTATAATAGTCAAAAATTAGTCTACAGACCAGAAGCATCCAATGTGTTTATTTTAAAGAGAGATCACTATGTCACCACAGTCTCTGGGGATGGTACCTACGGCTTTTAACAAGCTTTTAGCAAACTCTGCAGTGACTGTGATACACACTATGCAGGACCACTGCCGTAACAGCATTAATGTGCGCAAGAACATGCTACATGAATGAGTATATGAGCAAACGCAGCCAACATAACAGCTCCTTGGTGATGAACTGTTTCCACTGCATAGATAAATCACATAATCTATAAATCAGCAATATAAAAATGCATGAATTTTTGTCTCTAAACTACTTGAGGGTTTCCCTTGTAGCTCACTGAATCCATAAGTGATCCACTATTCCTTAAAATATACATGTTTATTTTTAATAGTGTTTCTAACTTCTCACTTCAATCAATGCCTCACCAGCTTTTCCATTTGAACAACCCTGATGACAAAGGAAAATAAATTCAAGATTCATAAAAACTGGATGATAAACTCTTACATCTTCTTAGTCCAAAAATTTATGTGAATGTAATAAACTAAATGACAATACAATATCCATAGTAATTTCAAAACTCCCATGCTCCTACCTGTGATTTAAATGGAGGCCCTAAGAAGATACACCACATTTACCCTCTAACACCAGGGTCAAGTGCTCTAATTAGGAAACATGAACCAGAATCATAAAAAGCAAGACGCTAAAGTGGCACAAATGCTTAATGTTGAGTCCATGATACTTCTTTAATGCTTAACTAACCAGGACTTGTTATTTTCTCCCAACTGCAACTAACTTTTTTTTTTTTAATGTTTCTTTGGGTTACAATCAACCAGTTACTACTACCCAATCTGGATAATTTGATACCAAATGCAAACACATAATTTATGGGAAAATAAAACAAGTCTGCCTGAATGGAAAGAATCACAAATAGGATAACTTTCCACACAAGGAAACAATTTTCAGGTAACTGCTCAAAATAAGTTTCTGATACCAACAGTCAAGATGGCAGAATAGGAGGACGTGAAGTTCTCATCTCCTAACAGGTCAGGGCTTGGGCCTAAGTGCCTCTGGTGGTGGTGGTTGTTGTTCAGTCACTTGGTCATGTCCAACTCTTTGTGATCCCATGGACTGCAGCAGGCCAGGCTTCCCTGTCCTTCACCATCTCCCAGGGCTTGCTCAAACTCATGTCCATTGAGTCGGTGATGCCATCCAACCATCTCATCCTCTGTCACCCCTTCTCCTCCTCCCTTCAATCTTTCCAAGCATCAGGGTCTTTCTAATGAGTTGGCTGTTTGCATCAGGTGGTCAAAGTATCTGAGCTTTAGATTCAGCATCAGTCCTCCCAATGAATATTCAGGACTATTTCCTTTAGGATGGACTGGTTGGATCTCCTTGCAGTCCAAGGGACTCTCAAGAGTCTTCTCCAACACCACAGTTCAAAAGCATCTATTTTTTGGCACTCAGCTTTCTTTCTGGTCCAAGGCCCTGTGGTAGGAGCACCGAGTCCAAGCTGCTGAACTTACAGAGTACTTCAACCCTAAGAAATATGAATCCATGTGAGCTCTTCCAAAGGTCAGCATCTCAGCACCAAGACCCAGTTCCACCAACTGCCTCCAAACTCCAGTGCTGGACACCTCAGGCCAAGCAATCAATAAGACAGAAACACAGCCCGACCCATCAACCAAAATGAGATGACAGAGAAATATGTTACAAATTAAGGAGCAAGCTAAAAACCTATAAGAACAAATAAATGAAGAGGAAATAGGCAACCTACCTGAAAAAGAATTCAGAGTAATATTAATAAAGATGATCCATAAACTCACGAATAGAATGGAGGCCCAGATTGAGAAAATACAAGAAATGTTTACAAGGACCTAGAAGAAGTAAAGAACAAACAAATGGTGATGAAAAACACATTAACTGAAATGAAAAATACACTAGAAGGAATGAACAACAGAATAACTGAGGCGAAGAACGAATAAGTGAGCTGGAAAACAGAATGGTGGAAATAACTGCCAATGAGCAGAGTAAAGAAAAACAATGAAAAGAAATGAGGACAGTCTCAGAGACCTCTGGGACAACATTAAATGCACCAATCTTTGAATTATAGGGGTTCCAGAAGAAAAAGAGAGTCTGAGGAAATATTTGAAGAGATTATAGGTGGAAAACTTCCTTAATATGGGAAAGGATATCAGGCCAGAAAGAACTGGCAAGATATACTTAAAGTGATGAAAGTAAAAAACCTACAATCAAGATTACTCTACCCAGCAAGGCTATCATTCAGATTCAATGGAGAAACTAAAAGCTTTACAGATACGCAAAAGTTAAAATAATTCAGCACCACCAAATCAGCTTTACAGCAAATGCTAAAGGAACTTCTCTAGGTGGGAAACACTAGAAAAGAAAAAAGACCTATAACAACAAGCCCAAAACAATTAAGAAAATGGTAATAAGAACATACATATAATTATCTTCAATGTGAATAGATTAAATACTTCAAACAAAAAACATAGACTGGCTGAATGGATACAAAAGCAAGACCCATTATATGATGTCTACAAGACACCCACTTCAGATTTAGGGACATACACAGACTAACCGTGAGGGGGTGGAAAAAGATATTCCATGCAAATGGGAGTCAAAAGAAAGCTGGAGTAGCAACAGTCAAATCAGGCAAAACAGACTTTAAAATAAAGACTATAAGTAATACAAGAGACAAGAAGGGACACTACATAATGATCAAGGGATCAATCTAAGGAGAAGGTGTAACAATTATAAACATTTATGCACCCAACATAGGAGCACTTCAATACATAAGGCAAATGCTAACAGTCATAAAAAAGGAAATCAACACTAACACAGTAATAGTGGGGAACTTTAACACCCTCATTTATACCAAAGGACAGATCATCCAGACAGAAAATTAATCAGAAAATATAAGCTTTAAATGACACATCAGACCAGATAAACATAAATGATATTTTTTATAGGACATTCCATTTGAAAGCTGCAGAATATACTTTCTTCTCCAGTGCACATGGAACATTCTTCAGGAAATCACATCTTCAGTCACAAATCAAGCCTTGGTAAATTTGAGAAAACTGAAACAGTATTAAACATCTCTTCCAATCACAATTCTATGAGATTGGAAATTATAGGGAAAACAAAAATTGGAAGAACACAAACATGAGCAGGCTAAACAATGTGTTACTAAATACCCAAGAGATCACTGAAGAAATCAAAGAGGAAATCAAAAAATACCTAGAGGGACCTCCCTGGTGGTTCAGTGGTTAAGAATCCATCTGCCAACGCAAGGGACACACGCCTCAGAGAAATGAAACCCATACACCACAACTACTGAGCCCAAACACTGCATCTCCTGAAGCCTGTGAGCTCCAGGGCCTGCATGCTGCAACGACTACGTGGGCTCTAACACATGCCTAGAGCCTGTGCTCCACAACAAAGGAAGCCTCCTCAATGAGAGGCCTGTGCACCGCGATGGAGAGTGGCCCCTGCTCGTCAAAACTATGCAAAGACCATTCGCAGCAACAAAGACCGAGCACAGTCAACAAGAAAAGAAATAAACAAAAGAATTTTTTTAATCTTCCAATGAACAAAAGTCCAGGACCAGATGGCTTCACAGGTGAATTTTATCAAACATTTAGAGAAAAACTAATAACACCATCCATCTCAAACTCTTCTGAAACAAACAGCAGAGGAAGAACATTCCCAAACTCATTCTACAAGGCCATCATCACCTTAATACCAAAAGCAGGAAAAGATAATCACAAAAAAAGAAAATTACAGACCAATATCACTGATGAACACAGAAAAATTCTCAACAAAATATTAACAAATTGAATTCCAAAACATGTTACAAAGGATTACATGATCAAGTGGAATTTATCACAGGAACACAAGGATTCTTCAATATACACAAATCAATCAATATGATACTCCATATTAACAATTCTTTACCAGAGACACATTAATACATCTTTTGTTACCCAAATGTTATTGACCAGAGATGTATCAATACATTTTTAGAGAGTGATACATTTAACATCACCATGCCAAGCTATTAGAGCTTAAAACTGACCAAAAGTTCATTATACAACTTATGATTGTTATTATCATTCATATTTTGTTTGTTCCCTTAGGTTTTGGTTCCAACCTTCTGTACGTTATAACCGCAAGTTTATTACCATAAAATTTTCAAAACTGATGAATCACAAAATTTTGAGTGAAGAATTTTTCTGTGAATTTTATGCAGATACTTTCTCTGATGAACCTACCCCAATACAATAAGTACCATATACAGAAAATCCACAGCAAACATCATTCTCAATGGTGAAAAACTAAAAGCATTTGCTCTAAGGTCAGGAATAAGACAAGGATGCTCACTCTCATCACTATTATTCAACATAGTTTGGAAGTCCTAGCCATGCCAATCAAGGGGAAAAAAGAAATAAAAGGAATCCAAAATGGAAAAGAGAAACTAAAACTGTCACTGTCTGCAGATGACATGACATTCACACTAAGAAAATCTTAAAGATGCCACCAGAAGACTACTGGCGCTAATCAATGAATTTGGTAAAGTTGCAGGATACAACATTAGCGCACAGAAATCTTTTCCATTCCTATAGACTGGCAATGAAAGATCAGAAAGAGAAATTAAGGAAATAATCCCATTTATTTACCACTGCAACGAAGAGAATAAAATACCTAGGAATAAATGTTCCTAAGGAGGCAAAACACCTGCCCTTAGAAAACTGTTACTATAAGACACTGATGAAAGAGATCAAAGACACAGACAGTGAGATATACCACGTTCTTGGATCTATTTTCATATTCCAAATGAAAATGACATGGAAAAAAACTTATAACCACTAAACCAAACAACAAATCATTGCTAAACCTGAAATAACATGTACATTATAATCTAGGTTAAAATAAATAAACCCAAATTGTTGAGGATTGCTATTGGACAAATAAAACATGTACCAGAGGGTTGGGATACATATATATGGACCAGTCTGGCAATACTTCCCTGTTACCAAGAAGGGACTTTCCCTTTTACTTTACTTCCCTAGGTTTCATTGTTGTTGTTTAGTCGCTGGATCATACTTGAATCTTCTGTGACCCCATGGACTGTAGTCTGCCAGGTGCCTCTGTCTGTGGAATTCCCCAGGCAAGAACATTAGAGTAGGTGGCCATTTCCTTTCCCAGGGGATCTTCCAACGCAGGGAACCTGTGTCTCCTGCACTGGCAGGTGGATTCTTTACCACTGAGCCACCAGGGAAGCCTTCCTAGGTTTGATATCCATTACCAGATTTCTGGTAGATAGAATCAAAGAATAGAGAAACAATCTAGAAAAGAATGGTCCAGAAAAGAGAACATGAAACACTTTAGTAGTATTTTTTCAGTTTATTTTTATTGAGGTATAGTTGATTATTAATTTCTTTCTTTTTTATAATTTTTTCCCTGAAAATGCAACACCTTCAACAGTTTGCTTTTTCTTTTTTTTTAATTTGTCTATCAGGTACTTGAGTTATTGTCCACTCTGACTTCTTCAGCAATCACATGCCAGACAATCTAGATAAGTCATTATTACTTTTTGAAGTAATTAATGATAATCTACCACAATTTTTGCTTTTGTACTTTTGCTGTGACATGTTTGAGGCCTCTCTCCTTTTTTTCACAATTGTTGGTACTACATGTGCCAGCTCATTGATTTAAAGACTGTTTCTGATTTTGCAACCATAAGATGCAAACAAAAAGAATTTCAGCAAGTTTTTCCTTGATAACTAGCCAAGAAAACATGCCTAATGTGAACAGAAATGGGTATGCCAGGTATCAGATAAGATAATTGGTTAGAAAAGCCATCAAAATAAAAGGCTTTCTGATGATTTAGGGGTAAAACTAAGTTTGGAAACTAATGGACATGGTAAAGCAAGAAAGTTAAGGGACATGTGTGTACCCACTCTACCAAACACTTTCCATATCATTTGAACTGTTTTCATCAAACTGCCTAATACTGAAATAAATGTGTTAATCTAAAAGCTGCCCAGATTGAAGAATACCTGGTTTAAACCCAAGTGGAATCTCTCCCATTTCCAGATCAAACCAGAAAAGTTCTGAGAGCCTCACAGCCATGCTCAGGCATTAGCTCCTTTAAGAGGCCTTAGATAATGTCACTGGCACTTTCTTTTAAATTATAGCCACCACAAAAACTCTATTAAAGAAATAAAAAACGCTCTTTCAAACCTCTCTACACTTAGCCAGTTTTAAAGACATACAGATAACTACTCAACCAATCAATTCTATAAACCAACATTACCCAAATTTTGTCAGCAAAATTAGAATACAGACCTTTGTGCCTAAATAAATCGGAAAGGGGTGAGTAAAAGAAGGGATCATGACTAAACTTGGGAGGTAGACGAATGATAGAGCACTACCAGTGACAGAATTAAGACCATGAAGTTTGTTCCAAGATGAAGACTGACTTCAGACACACTGAAAGTTTTTGGAGACAATAAGGCAACCAGATAAAGATATCCAATTGGTAAAGAATAAGAGTCTTAACTGCAGAAAAAAAGGACAGAAACAGATTTTGGAGTCATCTAATTACAATGGTTAAGTATGAACGTGTACATATCAATGCTGACAACACAAATGTTCAAAAACTGAGTGTTAGGACAGAAGTATGCATATGAAGCTGACTCAGCAAAGGTGGGCAAGGAGATCAACACAAGACTAGGGGGAAATAAAGTACACAGAGAGCAAAGAGGTAAGATCTTCAGGAAGATTAGCAGAATCTAATCCAATAGTCTGTAATAAACAAGCATGATGAGAACCGAAAAATGCCAAGCAATATATTTGGTGACTCTGAGAAATTAGTAATCTTAGAACAATTACTTTCCGGTGCTTGGGAGTAAAACCTATATATACAAGTAGTTACAGACAAGATAAATTACAAGAAAATGGAGTCATCAAATGAAAACACTCCAAGAAGAACTGAAAGCAACTATCATTGCCTTCTTTTTCATCACTTCTAGTTCTCCTAATTTGAAGTCTCCAACACTTCAAATACATCAATTTACTCACTTTATGAAATATAACCTTAACCTATAGGCATTAGCAATCATATTTTTATACCTCTCAATAAACCAAGCCATCTATTAATGTCATGGGAAAGTCAACATTTGAGTATGCTTTTGGAATATTATCCAAAATAGATAGCAAAAATTTTTGGAAGATAAACAGTTTTAAGACTTTTTCTACATATTCACATTTAAACATGTCTTACAGGTTTACAATCCTGTAGCTAGTTCTACAGAAATTCAAGCCAACGTTTCATATTAAAAAGAAGACTGATAATTAAAATTACTAACATTTAATATTGGTAACATAGCTTTCATCTAAGGACATAAAAGCAACGTTTAAACATCCATTAATGCTGACCAAACAATCCTGCTTGCTCCAGGAGCATACAAGCATCAACATGTTTAAAATCTACCCTAATGACACATAACATAGTTTAAAACATTTGTGACTAATATTCAATATTGACAATAAATGGGAATATAACAACAAAAGTTATTCTGGATAAAATACTTCAGACTAAAAGTAAATCTTCTGAATGTGAACTTCAGTAACTGTCATTCAAAGTTAAGAAAAGCACCAGACCAAAATCTGCCTGCCAATGCAGGAGACATGGGTTTGATCCTTGGTCCAGGTGGATTTCACATGCTGCAGAGCAACGAAGCCCTTGCCCACAAGTACTGAAGCCCATTTAGATCATGCCTGCAAGCCACAACTACTGAGCCTGGGTGCCGCAACTACTGAAGCCCAGGCGTTTGCCTAGAGCCTGTGCTCTGCGACGGAAGCCACCTCAACCAGAAGCCCACACACCGCAACGAAAAGGAGCCCCTGCTTACTACAACTGGAGAAAGCCCAAGCAAAGCAACAAAGATCCCATGCAGTCTAAAGAAATTAAATAAATAATAAAAGGTTTTTTTTAAAAAAAAAAAAGAAAACATTTGTTAAGTAGACATGTGAACAAGGTAACAAATGCAACAAAAGTATACTGTTTTCATTTACTTTAGATACACTTGATGTTCACTTCAAAGAGAGGCAAGAAAAGAACTGCAAACAAGAAGGACAGGAAAAACCAGGGAGTTCCCTGGTGGTCCAGTGACTGAGACTCTGCACTCCCAAAGCAGAGGGCCTGGGTTCCACCCTGAGTCCAGGAGCTGATCCCCCACATCCCCCAACTAAGACCTGGAAGAGCCAAATAAACAAAGGAATATTTTTTAAAGATTAAATAAAAAAGGAGGAGGACAGGAAAAACCAGAGCTTATAGTGTACTTACAACTGGAGATATCAAGGGGGCATTTCATACAAAATAGGCATGATAAAGGACAGGAACAGTAAGGACCTAACAGAAGCATAAGAGATTAAGAAGAGGTGGCCAGAATACACAGAAGAACTATACAAAAAAGGTCTTTTTTTTTTTTTTTTATTTTAATTGGACACTAATTACTTTACAATATTGTAGTGGTTTCTGCCATACACTGACATGAATCAGCCATGGGTGTACATGTGTTCCCCATCCTGAACCCCCCTCCTACTTCCCTGCCCACTGCATCCCTCAGGGTCATCCCAGTGCACTGGCCCTGAGCACCCTGTCTTATGCATCAAACCTGGACTGGTGATATATTTCACATATGGTAATATACATGTTTCAATGTTATTACCTCAAATCATCCCACCCTCGCCTTCTCCCACCAAGCCCAAAAGTCTGTTCTTTACATCTGTGTCTCTTCTGTCTCACATATAAGGTCATTGTTACCATCTTAATGACCCGGATAACCGCAATGGTGTGTTCACTCATCTGCAGCCAGACATCCTAGAGTGTGAAGTCAAGTGGGCCTTAGGAAGCATGACTACAAATAAAGCTAGTGGAGGTGATGGAATTCCAACTGAGCTATTTAAAAGCCTAAAAGATGGTGCTGTTAAAGTGCTGCATTCAATAGGTCAGAAAATTTGGAAAATTCAGCAGTGTCCACAGGACTGGAAAAGGTTAGTTTTCATTCCAATGCCAAAGAATGTTCAAGCTACCATACAACTGTACTCATTTCATATGAGGGTAAGATTATACTTAAAATCCTTCAAGCTAGGCTTCAGCAGTATGTGAACCAAGAACTTCTAGATGTACAAGCTGGGTTTAGAAAAGGCAGAGGAACCAAAGATCAAATTGCCAACATCTGTTGGATGATAGAAAAAGCAAGGAAATTTCAGGAAAACATCTACTTCTGCTTCACTGACTACACTAAAGCCTTTGACTGTGCGAATCACAACACACTATGGAACATTCTTAAAGAGATGGAAATACCAGACCATCTTAACCTATCTCCTGAGAAACCTGTATGTGAGTCAGGAAGCAGCAGTTAGAACTGGACATGGAACAACAGACTTGTTCCAAATTAAGAAAGGAGTATGACAAGGCTGTATATTGTCACCCTGTTTATTTAACTTATGCAGAGTACATCATGTGAAAGGCCAGCCTGGATGAATGACAAGCTGGAAATCAAGATTGCTGGGAGAAATATCAACAACCTCAGATATGCAGATGATACCACTCTAATAAAAAGCCCCTTGATGAAAGTGAAAGAGGAGAGTGAAAAAGCTGGCTTAAAACTCAACATTCAAAAAACTAAGATTACGGCATCTGGTCCCATCACCTCATGGCAAACAGAAGGGGGAAAAGTAGAAACAGTGACAGGTTTCATGTTCTTGGGTTCCAAAATCACTGCAGATGGTGACTGCAGCCATAAAATTAAAAGACACTTGCTCCTTCGAAGAAAAGCTATGACAAACCTAGACAGTGTATTAAAAAGTAAAGACATCACTTTGTCAACAAAGGTCTGTATAGTCAAAGCTATGGTTTTTCCAGAAGTCATGTACAGCTGTGAGAACTGGACCATAAAGAAGGCTGAGCACTGAAGAACTGATGCTTTTAAACCGTGGTGCTGGAGAAGACTCTTGAGAATCCCTTGGACTACAAGGAGATAAAATCAGTTAATCTTAAAGGAAATCAACTCTGAATATTCATTGGAAGGACTGATGCTGAAGCTGAAACTCCAATAATTTGGCCACATGATGCGAAGAGCAGACTCAATGGAAAAAGACTCTGATGCTGGAAAAGACTGAGGGCAGAAGAAGGGAGCGGCAGAGGAAGAGATGGCTGGATGGCATCATCGACTCAATGGACATGAGTTTGAGCAAACTCCAGGAAGACAGTGAAGGACAGGCAGCCTGGGATGCTGCAGTCCATGCAGTCCCAGAGAGTCAAACATGACTTAGCTATTGAACAATAGCACAATGTGACAGGCACAGTACTGTGTTCCTTGGAATGCTATTCTTGGTTAACTGTCATAGTAATCATATCACATAGTTATTATCTCTAGCTTACAAATAAATTTAAAAAACAAAGTTTCCCTGGACTTTCTTGGTAGTCCAGTGGTTAAGACTCTGTGCTTCCACTGCAAGGGGCACGGGTTCAATCCCTGGTTGGGGAACTAAGATCCAACATGCCACGTGGCACGATCAAAAAAATATGTTTCCTCAAGTTCATACAGCTAATAAATGGCAATATCAAGATCTTTGAGTCACACTGGTCTGTCTCTGAATGCCGCCACATGCTGCCAAATCAGAATGCAAGTGATCCAAGTGAGCCCTAGCTTTCCTACAGAGCTAAGCCTCAATTTCCTCTTCTGTAAAACGAAAAGGGTAATAAACTCAATTATGTCTGTAGTTCCACGTTACTGTAACATACTAAGAGGTAGATATTTAGGTTAATGCTTACAGAAGATAATTATCAATGGCTCAGATGGTAGAGCGTCTGCCTGCAATGCAGGAGACCCAGGTTCAACCCCTGGGCCAGGAAGATCCTCTGGAGAAGGAAATGGCAACCCACTCCAGTACTCATGCCTGGAAAATTTCATGGATGGAGAAGCCTGGTGGGCTACAATCCATGGAGTCGCAGAGTCGGACACAACTGAGCAACTTCACTTTCACTTTACTAGGTATAAATCCACGCCATCAGCTTTCATTCTATACTTTCCTCAGATGTTATATCAGAAACTAAGAAAGATCAAGGTAGGAACGACAGAACAGACAGACGTCGAGAAACTCTTTCCCAAAAGTGAGAAAATGAAGAAAATTAAGTAACACTGAAGACAATTTAATTACTCTTAAGAAATTATACCTTTCTTTTTTCATTTATTTTTAATTGGAGGATAACTGCTTTAGTTTCCCAACCAGGGACTGAACCCAAGCCACTACAGTGAAAACACCTAAGCACTCAACTGCCAAGGAATTCCCTACAAAGCCTTTTAAAGTAAAGTTTTGTGAAGTATGAATCTCAGTGTATTTTCAGCATTAAAAGAATCATCAGATGGCACTTATTAATTGATAACATTATTTAGAAGACTTTACTACTTTACTTCAGTTTTGTTTAGGAGAAGATCTGGGTTCCTTGGGAAAATGGTGTATTTCATACCTGGGACAGGAAATGTAAAATTAGGCCTGGAACATCTTACACCAGATGTAACGGTTAATTTAGTATGTCACCTAGACTGAATCATTGGTCAAACATTATTCCGGGTGCGTCTGTGATGGTGCAGACTGAGTAAAAGCAGATTACCTTCCCTAATACGGGTGAGCCCCATCCAATCAGTTGAAGGCCTTAACAGAACAGAAAGGCTGGCCCTTCTGCCAGAAGAGGAAATTCTACATCGAGCCTGCAGGTCTTGAGCTCACTAGACCCTCAACTGGAACTACAGCTTGCCTACTGCAGGTCTCGGGATTTGTCAGTCTCCAAAGCTGTATGAACAAGTTCATTATAAGCAGTCTCTTTCTACAGATACAGAGATAGAGATAAAGATAGAGATATATCCTGATATATTCTATTGGTTGCGTTTCTCTGAATAATACAGACTAATACACCAGAAAGCAAGAAAGTCATCAAAGACTACTAAGGCCATGTCAAAAGGATTCAAGAACCAGAGGCTCCCACTGGCTAAAGACAAGACAATCTAAGGATCTTTTTAAATCTGTGTTTCCAATGACACTTGAAGAAATTTGCCAGTTACTTTTGGATATTGCTAAGGAACCAATTCATTATTTTGATAACTGGTAAATAAAGAAAAATAATCAAGCATTATTCATCCTACTTCTATATGATCTGCTCCTCTGGATAGCCAAAAAAATCAAGGATAGAAAGTATTCCTTTAAATAAAGAAGTGTTAGAGATAATAAATAAAGGTAGAATGATAAAAATATCACCACTTTACAAGCCCTAACACATTAATAAATCTAAACAATGATCACAGAGGACTACCAACATCACCAAAAAGAAGACAACCAGACATTTCTTACTTCCTGACAAAACAAAAACTCAGGGAACATAATACTGAAGGAGAAGAACAAAGTTGGAGGGCTAAGGATTGACACTACCCAATTCCAAGACTTAATATATAGATACAACAATCAAAACAGTGTAGTATTGATTAAAGAACAAATTGAGTAATGGAATAGAAAGGAGAACCCAGAAAAGGACCCTCATGCATACAGTCACCTGATCTTTGACAATGGAACAGAGGCAATACAACAGAGAAAAGATCATCTGAATTTTCAGCAAATGGTGATGGAACAACTGGACAACCAGGGGTTATATGGTCAATCTCTGCACCTTCTGCTCAATTTTGCTATATACCTAAAAGTGTTGAAAACAAACTCTATTTTTAAAAAAGACAACAAGATAAATGTTTAATACATAAGAGCTATATCAACCAATTAAAATGTATAGCTCTTATTTAAATCCAAACTTAAAAACAGTTTTAAAAGAAATTATGGGGGCTTCCCTGGTGGCTCAGTGGTAAAGAATTCACCTACCAATGCAGGAGACATGGATTTGATCCCTGATCCAGGGAAAATACCACACGCCCCAAAGCAACTAAGCCCAAGCGTCGCAACTATTGAGACGTTTGCAACTACTGGAGTCTTCTTACACGAGAGCCCGTGCTCCACAAGAGAAGCCACTGCAACAAGCACACACGCCACAGCTGGAGAGCAGCCCCCTCGCTGCAACTAGACAAAAGCCTGCACAGCAGCAAAAACCAACCCAGCCTCCCCGAAATAAAACACATCACTACCAAAGAAATTATGACAGGAGAATGTGGGCATGAACTGGATATGAGGGAATTAATGGTTTTTTTAACAGTGATAGTATTAGTATGGGTATGTTTTTTAGAGATGTATACTGAAATGTCTACAGATGAAATGATGTACTGGGATGTGTGTTAAAGAAATGTTGGGGGAATATGATGTGCAGGGCAACTTTAAGTGGTACAGATGAAACACACAGGCAATGGGCTAATAATTTTGTAGTTCCATGTTGTGTGTGTTAGTCATTAAGTCTGACTCTTTGCCACCCCATGGGCTGTAGCCCGCCAGTCCTCTGTCCATGGAATTCTCCAGGTAAGAATACTGGAGTGGGTTGCCATTTCCTCCTCCAGGGAATCTTCCGGACCCAGGGACTAAACCCATGTCTCCTGCATTGTGGGCAGATTCTTTACTGTCTGAGCCGTTGGTAAATGAAAATTCATCATATAGTTCACTTCATTAAAATCACAGATCTTTAGAGGTATAAAGAACTTTAGAAATCACAGCACCATAAACATGAGGGAAAGAAAAGGAGACAAAGCCAAAAAGACCTGAATATATGACCTTTCTGTCTTTGTTTCCTTTTCTATAGAGATAAGGATAAAACACTTGCCTTCGTGGGGTGGTTTAACATGAGATGGACTAACACGAAAACATGTGCTTCCTTAAAGCCAACTCTCTTAACCCTTTCTTTCCTAAAGTATTAAACAAACATTAGCTCAACTGGTCCAATCTCATTTAAAAAGTGAGGAAAAAAAATCTCCAAATTCCACATGCAATTAGCTCTTTCCTAACAATACCATCTCTTCATGGGCAATAAGCTTTGTACAAATATAGGATAATGCAAGACTTCATTCTATAAAGGAAGGCAAAAAATAATGAATACTAAATTGCTTTGTAGTTATCGGCCTAATTTCATTAAAATGAAATTGGCATGTAGAAATGTTAATAGGTCCCAATCATTTGGTAATCAATAGTAACTACTTCTAATAAAAACATAATTCCTAAGTAAAACTTTATGGTTTTTTTAATGTGTTGGTGTTTAACAGAGGTTTTAAAATTTTTCATTTGTTGTTTATGTATGTTCTGAAAACAGTTATTATCAAATTACCCTCTGACCTCTGTTCTCAAATATTATCTTGGAGAGCCACTTGAGGTCTCAGAACAATGAGGGGCTGCCCAGGAGGACTAGCTAATAGGAACCAAATTCACAAATACTAACCAAGTGTCAAGAGTCCTGCCTCTGTGTCTCAATCCCTGGTCCAAGAGCCATATTCAAGAGAACACTGCCCGCCCCCACCAAAGCCTAACTTAAAAAGACTAAATCAGAGTATACAGGAAAATATCAAGCCTAAACCTAGCAGATAAAAGCACTTCATTGAAGATTATTCTATTTCTTCCTATTATCTATCCTTAAATATTTTCCCCCTGGCCAACCCTTGAAATGATCTTACCTCATTCAAACAGTTCCAGGTATTTCACCTTTGAAGTATCTGATTCTGTCTCACTTGGCAATCGGATGCATCTGCAGACCTAAGCTCTGCCTGGCTTCAATTAACACCAAGGGGCCCAGGGCTACCAACATCCTAGCAGGGCAGACTGCAAACATCTTCTACCCTGGTTTCACTGATTCTGCTCAGAACTCTCTCTTGCTGATCTCCTAACCTGGAAGTCTGAATACTGCACTGCCTGCTACCCTATTGGTATTAGCAGATTTCCATCTCCTGGTAGCAAAGAAAGTGAAAGCAAAGTCGCTCAGTCGTGTCTGACTCTTTGCGACCCCATAGACTGTAACCTGCCAGGCTCCTCCGTCCACGGGATTCTCCAGGCAAGAATACTGGAGTGGGTTGTCATTTCCTTCTCTTGATAGAAAACCTTCCATTTATTTGGCTCTGCTTTCTTAAGACGGAGAAGGCAATGGCAACCCACTCCAGTACTCTTGCCTGGAAAATCCCATGGGGTCACTGAGGGTCGGACATGACTGAGCGACTTCACTTAGACTAAACTGCAGTGTGATAAATCCTCCAAGTGCCTCAGATTAATTACAAAGGAGGCCTCTTCCTCCTTTTTCACTTTTTATCTCCTTGATTACAAAACTACCTTCAACTTCATATTCTTACATTCCAAACTCTATGCTTCCCCCAGAATTCTTGACATACAAACTGTTGTTTCACAATTTAATCTCTATTTGTGTTTTTTGTTTTCATCCTAATTTTACTGTCAATGTCCCTAATAGATAGAATTTTAGATAGTAAATACATTCTCTCTCTAAACAGGATATTTCTATTCCAGGTTTTTAACGTTTTTTCATCATCTAGAAAAATTAGAGTCCTGGTTCAATTTACAGTATACTCATAATAACAAAATTTTAAACTAAAAAAAATTGGAAAAATATGGGTTTTTAAACTACTAAAAAATGTAAAATACCAATTTGACTTGATCTTATATGCATATTTTCACTAATATGTATTAATAATGTTTATTTTAGATAAATGTTATAAATAATTCAATACCATCTACCTTATATAGAAAAGCTAGTTATTAGACCCAGTTAGCCATTTAAGACTGTATTAATTACATATGAAACTTTCTGGGAAGATTCCCAATACCCAATATTTCAACAGAAAGTTTTGTGAAACCACCACCTGTACCAAGTTCCTGAACATCCTCAGAATCCCCAAAGAAAACCCCGTACCTACTAAGCAATGACTCCTCATCCCCACCTATTGTCAGCCACCAATCTGCTTTCTGTCTCTGGTGGTCCACCTCATTGCGATATTTCATGTACATGAAACTGTAAAATTTGTGACAGTTTAAAACGGCTAATTTTATATTATCTAAAATTTACCTCAATAAAATAAAGATAATTTAGACAAATCTTCATTCATAGTATGATAAAAATGAAGTCAGTAAATCAGAAAGTGCTAATTATTCTCTCTTCTCCTCTAACTCTAATTTTTTGTACCTGCCTAATGTCACAGAGGGCTTCCCTCCTAGCTCAGCTGGTGAAGAATCCTCCTGCCATGCAGAAGACCCCAGTTCAATTCCTGGGCTGGGAAGACCTGCCTGGGGAAGGCTGCCCACTCTATTATTCTTGGGATTACTCCCTGGTGGCTCAGCTAGTAAAGAATCCGCCTGCAATGAGGGAGACCTGGGTTCGATCCCTGGATTGGGAAGATCCTCTGGGGAGGGGAAAGGTCACCCACTCCAGCATTCTGGCCTGGAGAATCCCATGGACTGGGGTCGCAAAGAGTCAGACATGACTGAGTGACTTTCACTTTCAAAGTCACAGACATCCATAAAATATACACCTCGCTCTGCAATACTAAACAAGGGCACTTTATCCACTACATTTGGGTGGTTTTTTGAGTTTTTGTGGGGGTTTTTTGCCACACTGCACAGCATGCAGGATCTTTGTTACCTAACCAAGGATGGATCTGTGCCCCTTGTCGTGGAAGTGCAGAGTCTCAACCACTAGACCACCAGGGAAGTTCCGACTCACTACGTTTTTGCCTGATACTCAGCAAAGAAGCAAGATCAGTATATCTTGTCATTTGCAGTTAACAATTTAAATATGTGAAAATTAGTTTCAATTAACATGATATTGGTTGGAAAACTATACTTTCTTTTCATATTCAAGACATAACTGTTTAAAAAAGTTACATATACCTAACAAGATGATTTATGTAACGGATACTTACATATCCGTTATGCACCTTTTTAACGACTCAAATTGGCTTCTAAGTAAAAATTAAAACATATGAATACATTTGTTTTTCTCATGGCTTCAAGATCTCTATAAATTCGCCATTTCAAAGTACAAAATACCAATAAACTGATAAAAAAATTGTGGACAGATGTAGAATACCAAAATCTAAGTTAACTCAATCTTGTATTCATAACCACATGTCACCAAGAAAAACAAAACAATGATCATGAGTAATAGAAATGGATAGTGAAATCTTAGAAGTGCTAAGAGGGACACTGAGTCTTCTTAAAACAGAACAGGAACACCATAAAAAAAAATCCAATAAACTGATAAAAAAATTGTGGACAGATGTAGAATACCAAAATCTAAGTTAACTCAATCTTGTATTCATAACCACATGTCACCAAGAAAAACAAAACAATGATCATGAGTAATAGAAATGGATAGTGAAATCTTAGAAGTGCTAAGAGGGACACTGAGCCTTCTTAAAACAGAACAGGAATACCATAAAAAAAATTTTTTTTAAGTAAAGTTTCGCCCATTTAGACAGTCAGCAGTAGGAAAGTAAAACTAATGTAAAAAATAAAAATAAACACCAGCACATTTGGTGAGTTTAATGACTCCTAAATTATGCATTCTCCTGGGACAACACTCCTTTAACCAGATAAAGTTGGGATTTGAGGAAAATCCTCAACTCCAGATCTGCGTGACAGAGAGAAGTCAGCAGGCAATGCATATACGATAGGGTCTTACTGAGGCTAGTAAGCGAAAGCTTAAACACCTAAACCCATGGAGGAGATGCCACCCATATTTAAAGAACACTTAGCTTACACATCCTTTAGTGGTTATCCAGAAAAGGGCAGTAGTGTCCTAGTTCCATTTCTTCCCCACCCCCTATGTGGGCTGCGTGCTAAAAAAACAAAGTGGTTTTGCCTAGAAACAAACTGCAATGCAAGTACACTACAATGATGAGCTAAGAAAGGAGTCTAGACTCCAAAACATGTTTAAATATGGTAGAAATAAAAAATGCTGAAAATAATGTAAAACATACACAGCGTTAACAACCTAGCGTTAGTGGCCATATTTCTAAAACTTACTAAACATATATATTCACATACTAAGATTATGAAAACACAACTGAAGAAAAGAACCCATAGTGTCCAAAAAGTTGGATTATACATGCAAACCACTTTCTCTTTAAATGGCCCATAAAATGAAAAGAGGGTTAAGTTTAACTTCCATCTGGACTTTTTTTTTTGGCTGCACCATACATCTTAATCTTAGTTCCTTGACCAAGGATTGAATCTGAGGCCACGGCAGTGAAAAGTGCAGAGTTCCAACCACTGGACCGTCGGGGAACTCCCTTCATCTAGACTATACTATAGCTAATTTCAACTGCTTTTAACAAATATTTCTCCTAAAATTAGTGCTCTTCAACTGAACACTTTATAGGAGAAAGATAAAGTGGTAACTGAGGAAGCAAATTTTCAGACAGTTTAAAATTTTTAAATAGAGAGTTCAAAGTAGAAAAACACTAATGAAGTCAAAAGCTTCCCTCATGTTCTAAATTCCACATTTAGAACATATAAGTCAAAGCTATAAAGACTATATTTTTAAAACCAATGTAAGTTATTCAAGAAAACTGCTTTGAAATATCAATAACTAAATATATCAAACGTCAAGGGAATACCCAATTCTAACTACTCACAATATTAATTACCATAAGGAAAAGAACAGAATGGGAAAAACTAGAGATCTCTTCAAGAAAATTAGAGATACCAAGGGAACATTTCATGCAAGGATGGGCTCGATAAAGGACAGAAATGGTCTGGACCTAACAGAAGCAGAAGATATTTAAGAAGAGGTGGCAAGAATACACGGAAGAACTGTACAAAAAAGATCTTCATGACCCAGATAATCATGATGATGTGATCACTAATCTAGAGCCAGACATCTTGGAATGTGAAGTCAAGTGGGCCTTAGAAAGCATCACTACGAACAAAGCTAGTGGAGGTGATGGAATTCCAGTTGAGCTGTTTCAAATCCTGAAAGATGATGCTGTGAAAGTGCTGCACTCAATCTGCCAGCAAATTTGGAAAACTCAGCAGTGGCCACAGGACTGGAAAAGGTCAGTTTTCATTCCAAT